>CAUEHS010000662.1:0-206720 GCA_958510865.1 Myrrha octodecimguttata
GTGTCAATGTGTCAATGTGTCGAGGTGTATCGCGATTCTTGACTCCCGAGTAAATACGTGAGAATCAGTGGATATCAAGCGATTAAATTTTTCGAACCCAGGTTTTATGCCATTTGTGTAGCTCTGCTTTCTGAAGGCTGTTTTAGATTGTGACAATAATCGTTCAATAATGAGTAATCAGTGCGTTTCTTGTATTAAACCTCTGTCAAAGAAGTTCCCAGGCCTTCCATGTGGTGCTTGCGAGCGATATTATCACGCAAATTCCGTATGCTCCGATATAAATAAACAGCACTTATCAATGATCGGTGAGTTACCTGGGGGTCGATGGCTCTGCGGCGGTTGCCGCACAAATTCGCCTACACCACGTCGCAATACTCGATCGCGGACGGGTGTCGCAGCATCTCTTTCCCGGGACGATGATGCCGAGGACGGAGGTGACCGTTCCACTTCTTCCGTGAACGCTGAATTACAGTTGTTGCGGAACGAGGTCCGCGAGATGAGGAGGAGCGTGGATTTCTGTTCTAATAAAATTTCCGATTTTGAGGACCTCGTGGGAACTCTCAACGGTTTGAGCAAACTTGTTGAAGGTTTGAGGTCAGAAAACAAGCATCTTAGAGAGCAGATGTCGTCTCTGGATTTTAAACTGAATGCAATGGAACAGCATACGAAATCTAACAGTATTGAAATTCAAGATATCCCAGAAAGTAAGGGTGAAAACTTATTTCAGATAGTTGATTGCATTGGAAATTTTCTTGGTTACCCGTTGAAAAGGGAGAAGATCGATAGCATAGTACGAGTGCCCACTAGAGTACCCTTAAAGCCGAAACACATAATTGTTAAGTTTTTATCAAAGTTGGATAGAGATGAGTTCCTGTCAAAGGCGAAAGTTAAGCGTGCCCAATCGAATAATCGATGTTTGAGTATTGATGGAATTTCCAATAAGTTCTTCGTCAATGAACATCTCACCACTACGAATAGACTTTTGCATAAAAGAGCCCGTGATGCAGCAAGGGAGCACAAATATAAGTTCGTCTGGATTCAGAATGGGAATATCCTCTTACGTAAAGATGATAAAAGTAAAATAATTCAAATATCGAGTGAAATCGATATCTCAAAAATAAATTAACATCCTGATATGTATATTATTTTCTGTACGGTGAATATTGATTTGCTGTATCCTCATGGCACTCCATATTTTTTATCAGAATGTTAGAGGTTTAAAAACTAAACTCAATGAATTCAAGTTAAATGTAACTTCCAATGATCATGACATTATATTCATAACCGAATCATGGCTCAATGGCTCTGTGTTCGATTCCGAACTTATCGATTCTGGAGTATACTCAGTGTTCCGCCGCGATCGCGAAACAACAACCAGTGATAAGAGAACTGGCGGTGGTGTTTTGATTGCCGTGAAGAATAGATTTGATGCCTTTTCGATTCCCCAATTCCAGAGTGATGCTGAAGATCTATGGGTTAAGATGACGATTGGATCCACGAGAATTTTTCTGTGCTGCGTCTACCTGCCTCCTGGAGATTACGAGGCCAGTGCAAGCTTTTCTTCAAAATTGAGTTTTCTAAAGAATAATATAGAACATGATGTGGTTGTTATGTGCGGAGACTTCAATTGTTCTTCCATTAGATGGATAGGTAATCCAGACGCGAACGAATCATATTTTGAACCAAATAATGTAGAGGCAAAATATTCTGATCTCATAGATGCTCTCTCCGTATGCGAACTGATGCAGTTCAATAGTGTTGTCAACAGTAATCATAGAATTTTGGACCTGATCTTATGTAATCAGTCTCTTTTGTCTCAGGTTACTCCATGTAACAGTCCATTGGTGGGAGAAGACAAACACCATCCTTCATTAGAATTTATGCTGCGATTGAATATCAAATATCTCACCAAACCAAGTACTTGTATCTATAACTTTAAAAAAGGCAATTACGATAGCATAAACAATGAACTGTCTTCCATACCGTGGTCTGATTTTCTTTGTAGTGGAGACGTTGACCTTGATCTCGACATATTTTATGGCATAATTGATCGTGTTGTTGAGGATTTTGTTCCTATAAGGTACTTCAATTCTAGGTTTCCTGCATACTTTTCTAAACATACCATAAAGTTAGTAAAAAAAAAGAATAAAATTCATAAAAAATTGAAAATCTATAATAATACAAAAGATTTGCTAGAGTTTCGGCGTCTTCGGGCATTGTCAAAGATCATGATCAAATGTGATTATTCTAATTATATTAAAGTTGTGGAAAGTGAACTGCCCAATAATCCCAAGTTGTTTTTCAATATTGCATCATCTAAGAATAAACATGGCAGGCTTCCCTCTTCCATGAGATATAAAGATGAAGTCAGTACGGGCGGAGTAGACATTAGCAACAGTTTTGCTAGATATTTCCATAGTGTTTTTGTTGATCCATTGAACTCACCCAACAGTATAGATCCCACTGTGGCCGATTCCCCTACTTACCTCTCGAAAATTGTTATAACTGCTAAGGAAATCGAAAAATCTATAAGGTCCCTGAATCAAAGTAAGGGTGCTGGATCTGACAGTATTCCATCATATTTTGTACGTAATTGTCCCGCTTTATGCCTTCCACTTGAGCATATCTTCAATCTATCTCTCCGCACGGGCAGATATCCTCGGCGCTGGAAGATTGCATCGGTTGTTCCAATTTTCAAGGGTGGTGATAAATCTAATGTTGAAAACTACCGACCCATCAGCAAATTATGCGCTTTTTCTAAACTTTTTGAAAAACTTGTTTATGACCATTTATATAGTTTAGTGAAGAATCAGATAATTCCAGAACAGCACGGGTTTTTGAAGGGAAAGTCCATAGAGACTAACCTTTTGTTATTTATGACCTTTTTGGAAAGGGCAATGGATGAGCGTTTGCAGGTTGACGCTGTTTACACCGACTTCAGTAAGGCATTTGATAAAATTTCACATAGAATTCTCATTCGTCGTCTTTCTGAGGTCGGTGTGGGGGGTTGTCTTTTGCGTTGGTGCGAATCCTATATGACTGATAGAGTGCAATTCGTTTCTGTGGACGGTTGTAGGTCGGCCGAGTTCACATGTCCATCTGGTGTGCCACAAGGCTCTCACCTCGGTCCTTTGTTTTTCTTAATTTATATCAATAATATTATTTCTGTCTTTCAGATATGTAAAGTGCTCCTCTATGCGGACGATTTGAAAATTTTTTACATTATCAGATCTTTGAAGGACTGTAAGATCGTGCAAGAGGAATTGGAAAGGTTCTCGGAGTTTTGTCGTTCGAACGATTTATTTTTGAATGCTTCTAAATGTAGGACAATAACATTCACACGTAATAGGACTCCTATTCTTTTCCAATACAGTATCGATCAAGCGACGTTGGAGAGAGTTGATCACATCAGGGATTTGGGCGTAATTCTGGATGAAAAGTTAATTTTCTCATTTCATATTGAAAATATTATTAATTCAGCTAGTAGAACGTTGGGATTTTTGTTTAGGATATGTAGGGATTTCAAAGGTATCAGGCCGGTTCTCAGTGTATACTATGCTTACGTTTTAAGCAGACTAAGTTTCGCTTCGGTCGTTTGGAATCCACAATATAAAATTTACATTGAAAGAATCGAACGAGTACAGAATAAATTGCTCAAATATTTAAGTTTTAGAGGTAATTTCTCTGTTTCAGATGAAAATGTCAGTTTTTATTATATGGCCAGAAAACATTTCAATTTGATCTCTCTTGAAAATAGACGTAGTATAGCCGATGTAGTAATATTGAGGAAGATTGTAAGTGGTGAGTTGCAGGTACCGGATTTATTGCAGGAAGTACACATTAATGTCCCGAATTTCAATCTAAGATCTTTTGAAATTTTCCATGTACCTTTTAGAAGAACAAATGCATCCAGAAACTCTCCGTTGGTGAGAATGTTCCGAACCTGCAATGAGCTACGAATTGTCGATGTATTTCATTGTGCTAACATCAAGCTACAACTCAAGAAACATTTTTTGATGCAGTGAGAATTTCACTTTCGGTTTTGATTTGGTGTAGAGGTTTTCGTTGATTTTCTATTTTTGATTTTCATCTCAATGTAATTTGTGGATACTCTTCATGGGTCTTTGACCTGTTTGTGTCCCTAATGTTAAATAAATAAATAAATAAATAAATAAAAACAAAAATGAACATTCTGACTATGACCAAGAATTCTCCAAGCACTCATATACATTTCTTCTCTCGGCTATTACACGAACTTTTATCTTTTTCTGTGCAAATACATATTTTCTCAGCTTCGATTTGAAAATATTGTTTAATTGTCAATTGTTACATATTGTCAGTAAATTTAAAAAAAAAATTTTTTCGAAATTTTTTTACAAAAAAATTTTTTTTTCGGAAACCATTCATCATATCCGAAAAAAATTATACTCACACTTTGACCTTCTAATTTCACAGCAGTGTACTAAATTTCAGTTCGATACGATCATAAGTTTTGGAGATATCGGGAAAAAATATGTCAAATTTCGAGGTTTTCTTCTCGATATCGTTGATTTTTTCGGTATTACTCGAGAAATACTGATTCAGTCCTGATTAAACTTCACAGCTAGTTTTAAGATGCTGGAAGACAACTTTATGCAAAATTTCGTGTTATTAGAACAATTTGAAAAAAAAAATTTCTATGATTTTCTCATCATATCATCCTCATTAAATTCTCTATGAAACTTCGAACTGTTATTTTCGATGAAGTACTGGATTTCAATTCGATCTGATCTGTATTTTTGGAAATATTGGAAAAATAAAATTTTGATTGGGTATATCTACGGAATCATTGGTTGGATTTTACCCATTCACGAATTCGGCCTTCGTAATTAAGGTCCAAACCTTCTCTACAAATATCGAGTTTCTAAGTTGTTTCTTTCGGAAGTTATTGTGTTTACGCAGTCGGCCGTTAGGCTGACCGTAAACACAATAACTTCCGGAAGAAACGACTTAGAAACTCGATATTTGTAGAGTAGGGTTGGGGCTTAATTACGAAGGTCGAATTCGTGAATGGGTAAAATCCGCCCAATGATTCCGTAGATATACCCATTCAAAATTTTATTTTTACAATATGTCCAAAAATACAGATATGATTGAATTGAAATCCAGTAATTTATCAGAAAAAAATGTCAAAAAGCACTGCCGTGAAGGCAGCAGCTTTTGCGCGCACCTTCAAATTCGTTGCTGAAGCGGTCATCTACATTGAACATGCTCGCAAAAGTTGCTGCCTTCACGGCAGTGCTTTTTGAAATTTTTTTTTTCATGAAATCTATCATCATATCGTTTCACCGCGGCAAGCCCAACGTACCTTGAGTTTGATAGGGAAGATGGGTCGTGCCATCTGTTGTTGAAAAGGTCCTCTCCGTTGGGATTCGACCATTCGTTTACGTAATATTCTACTTCAAAAATGAAATATCATCCAGTTTGTCTGAAGCATTAGATGATTACCAATCTCAAAGAGACAACAGAGGATTTGTCCGGAATGGTTTAATCTCATAAATACTCCAATTGAGCTTCTCCAACTTCCACTTGCTGGGGCACAGCTTCAAACTATGTAATCCAAAAGTTGCAAAGACTGCAAAATAAGTCTGTCAAAACAATATATCAACTGGAATACCTCACACCGACAGTCCAGGTTTACAAGGAAACTAATATATTGAACATTGAGAAGATAACGTTTTACGAACAGACTGAATTAATTTATAAAATAAAGAAAAAAATGCTAAAAACAAATACTGTACTTGCCCAAAATGACAACTTTCATAACTATGAAACAAGAAAAAAACAGTACCTAAGAAGCGACTTTGCCAGAACAAGTAAAGCTCTAAAATCTCCTATAAATAGTAGCATATCCGCATACAATCGTATACCTGTGCAATTAGTGAATACCTCCAGATCAATAAACCAAATGTGCCATAATCTCAAACTGTACCTTCTATGATTTCGTTTTTTCGCTTTTCTCTCTCCACAAAAGGAAGTCTACAGGGGACAAATCTGAAGATCCGACTGGTCTTTCTATAGGTCCCTTCCGACCAATCTACTGGTTGGGAAGTTCATATCTTAAAGTTGCCTGACTGCAGCGGCATTACGAGTAAAGCTCCACCTTGGTGGAAAAACAGGGGTGGCTTCGAATGGCGATTGTTATTCTCAACGATATTACTAAGTATAGGGTACTTGCAATAACGATGATTGGCTTGTTGGTGGAGTGAACTGTTAACACGGTAGAAGAGCATTTATATTGGTCACGTTTATGTTCTGTTTGTGTTTGAGGTTTTCCTTTTTTTTTGACTTCATGTTTTTATAGTTATAGTTGGTAATGGGTTACATTTCACTGCGACCTTGAGGTCTATTGTGCCCTCCCTCCAGAGCTGTTTTTCAACTGCGCTACCTACAGCTCGCCCTCCAGCTCTAGATCTCGAATAAACTCCAATATATTTGAGGGCTTCAAGGAGGCTAAGTTCTTTCCTCCCATAATTCTCATGTCCAAGACATTCCTTTCGCACGCTTACAATGGCGAGGCATTCTGTTATCATGTGAACAGGAGTTTCCTCCTCTTCCCCACAGAATTTGCACTTGTCAGTTTCTGATAAGCCCATTCACATCATATGCGTTCTTAGGCGACAATGACCTGTGAGGAAGCCAGTGAGGAGGCGTAACTTGTTCTTATTGAGATCCAAATAATTTTTAACCTTGCAACTTTAAAGTCCCGATGGAACTTGTTGGAATGATCCATTCCTGAAAGATTCCTCCAGAGTGCTTCTCTTTCATTTTCCTCCTTCTCCAAAAACTGTTTCTTGTAGGTGCATTTGTTTATACCACAGAAAGGTTCAGGGCCAGTAGGTGGAGTTCCCTTTCTGGCTCATATTGTCATACCTTATATAAATGTTTTAAACAATAAATCTATCTATGTATATCCACAACACGATTGCGATGTATTCTTAAATACTGAATAGATATTTAAATCTTTGAATGTTAGAATGCAAACCTTGTGAAATAATTAAAAACTTTCATAGGTTTCCCTGTCAACCAAATCAGCACTTGTTCATTATGATGCACGAGAAATTACACCACAAGACATATGCGATTATATAGAAGATATGGGGTTTGAAGCTGCATTGCCACTCTTGAGTGGCCAACAAAGCATAAATCAAAGTTTTATACATATCAACGGTATGACCTGCAATTTTTGTGTGCAGTCAATTGAAGGTAAGATCATTTACATCAGTTCTATATAAACATTTTCGATTTCATTATGTTGCATTTAGTGATTATACAGTGTGTCAATTTGAATAGGTACCATTCTTCATATCAGGGCCCCCATGAAAAATTAGAAATATGAAAAAAGATATGAAAACCCACAAAAG
Organism: Myrrha octodecimguttata; assembly: GCA_958510865.1. Taxonomy (NCBI): domain Eukaryota; kingdom Metazoa; phylum Arthropoda; class Insecta; order Coleoptera; family Coccinellidae; genus Myrrha; species Myrrha octodecimguttata. The sequence goes on from CAUEHS010000662.1 coordinate 7,404, forward strand.
ATATGAAAACAGCACAAAATGTCCCCCACATTTTGTGCTGTTGGCTTCAATTTATATCAACACTGTGAAAGTGATGACAAAGTGATACTTCGTTTCAAAGATTAATCAATTGCCTTTTACAAAATGCAGTACGCTTAACGTTTTTTGTTTGTACTTGTTTAATTTATTATTCTGAAAAATTTATGAAAATAACTGAAGAATGCAGCATTAGTGTGGGAAATAAATAGCATCTGGAAGTTGGGTTTTTTTCATATTTTTTACTCGCTTCATAATTTTTTTAATTTTTCATTATTTTTTTTGCTATCATAAAAGTTCGACTCCTTTTTTTGGAAGTATGAACAGAAAAGGTCAAGTGTATGGCATTTCTGAAAATGCAATCACATAACTCTTGAAACTAAGGGTCACTCAACCTCCCTTTCCATTTAAAATTCTTGGGATTGCTTTCATCACGCTCAGAGGGCTCATACAAATTGATTGGTACCAACCGTATAAAATTTCCCCCCAAGAACCAGAGATATTACAGACGATTCCTTTTCTAATTGACACTGTATATGAATTCATTGGAATATCAAACAATGAAGCATTTGTAGAAAACACAGTATTAGCAGAGAATATGAAAATTGGGCACTATACATTCAACGTATTATTATACAAGAGCCTAGAGATAGCAACCTTAGCAAAAAAACTATATATCATATAGGTGTAGTGAAATTGGAATTTGTTTAAAGAATAAAATGACATATTCATAATGCAGAGCATCTTCTTCATTCGATCAAAAGGTCTTTTTCATTTTCGAAATTGGATTGACAAAATATCTGAAATAAGATCTCCAACAGAAATAAAGACAGAAAACCAGCAGGAAGTAGTAAATAATATTTCTCACATTTGCTCTCTGACCAGGAGGGACTGTCAAGGAGGTCTAGTCCTCAAGGTGATGTGTTTTCATATCCTCAGGTTCACGAATATTGGGCAATCGTCCCTCATAGATTCATAAATAGATATTTTCACTGAAAATTATTGGAATATCAGGAAAAAACTATAAAACACATGTGACATACTATTTATCGATGAATTCATGTTTGTCCACTAAGGTATGATATCCACGAAGGAAGGTGTGAAAGGTATAACAGTTGATCTGCAGAAGAAAGAGGCTTTTGTTGAGTTTGTAGGGGAAGTCACAGCGGAACAGATTGCGGAGATGATAGAAGATATGGGTTTTGAAGCCTACATTAAGACTGTTAATGGTAAAGAATATAGTATAGGTGAGTAAGTATAGTAGTTTTTCATCAGTTTCCAACAAGAAAGCCAAAGCCATATTTTCATTCTGTTAAAACACTTTGAACACTTTAACACTCCTTAAATCAATTTCAAGCGATGGACCTAAATCACCGGTTATAGTAATGGTTATCCAAATTGACAAGCCTATATGTCAGTTTCGATAATCGCAACTATAACCGGAGCTTTTGGTCCATCGCGTGAAATCGATTCATGTTACGGATTCAGGGCCGTATTTATAGTTGCTCCTTGAGGCTTCCTTACTGAAGGCCGCCTTGAATTGGCTTTTCTATGCAAACAAATACAAGTTTGTTTCCATAGAAAAGCGAATTCAAGGCGGCCTTCAGTAAGGAAGCCTTAAGGAGCAACTATAAATACGGCCCTCAGAGATTCCTTTCCAAATTGACAGATAATCCTTTGCCTATATGTCAGTTTGGATAAACGCAACTATAACCGGAGCTTTTGGTCCATCGCGTGAAATCGATTCATGTTACGGATTCAGAGATTCCAATGAAAACTTGTTCTATGTACGAAACAGATGGTTTCTGACTGATTCGTATGACAGGACATTGTCATTGATCAAATTTCAAAATTTTCGTACAAAATGCAAACTAATAACATTCAAACATTTCAAATGTCATACCAAACACAGTAAATGATTTCTTACAACAGAAATATTATTTCTCAATGGTTGACATTCTGATTTGACTCAATAGATACTTTTTAGATAATAAGAAGTCACAAAATGGTAAATCGATAGAAAATGGTCGTTCTGCTCAAGACGATGATATCAATTGGGAAAAATGTCAGCTGCAGATAAAAGGAATGACGTGTGGTTCATGTGTTGCAGCTATCGAAAAGCATGTGATGAAAGTTACAGGTAATTGAGACAAGTTTCGAAGGATAAGACTCAAATAGGTTGTGATGTTTTGTGAAAATAAATGGGTAAAATTGAAATAGTTCTGAAATAATATCTAACTCCGTACAAAAATACCTTATGAACTTCATATTATTAGAGGCTACCAGCTTTTTGAGCGAAATACACTCCCTAGAAGGTATTAAAAGAAAAATCAGATATTCAAAAACATAGGGTGATCCGAAAAACTTTGCAAGATGTTCAGAACATTTTTTTCAGTCGATCTTCACCATAAGATAATATTCTGGTTTTTCGGAACACCCCTTCGAAAAGCTATATCTGTCTTAGGGCCGTATTTATAGTTGCTCCTTGAGGCTTCCTTACTGTAGGCCGCCTTGAATTTGCTTTTCTATGCAAACAAATTCAAGTTTTTTTTGCATAGAAAAGCAAATTCAAGGCGGCCTCCAGTAAGGAAGCCTCAGGGAGCAACTATAAATACGGCCCTTAGAAATTCCTCAAGGACAATGGTTCAACCAAATATTTTATTCAAGAAATTGCTACTCATAAATTTAATTTTTCAGGTTGCCATAAAATCCTGGTATCTCTCCTAGCAGCCAGAGCAGAAGTACTTTTTGATCCATCCTTCATAACACCTAACGATATAGCAAGTTCCATATCGGAGCTAGGATTTCCCTCACTTGTTCTTGTACAGTCCGGAGGAAGCGAGGCCGAATTAGATCTAGAAATAGGTGGAATGACATGTTCCAGTTGCGTGTACAAAATAGAGAGCAACGTGGTGAAACTACAAGGTGTAAGACGACACTAATAAACGCCGGTTCCCCGTAAATGTTCGGCAATTTCCGATGACAGTCGGTAGTTCGAATTATGCGGAAAGTTTGAAATATGGACGTTTGATGTTCCTGGGATTGTAGTGATATTGAAATTCGCTGTGGCTGAATGTTTTCAATAGATTGGAGTAATGTATTCCTGATATAAATTTTTTAAAAACATGTTAGCTAATTTACTCGTCATAGAAAATCTACTAAGTTCAATAAACTATACGAACTAAACGATTCACGAATATGTTAATACAATAATATAATTTTATTTCCGGATGATTTATATAGATTTGCATCATTTATTTTATATTTTTGAAGACACGAGTAGATCCAATCGTGATCAGACAGATTAATTATGCTCTTAAGATGTCTCACGGCTCCCCTGGAAGGCGACCAAAGTTCGTGAAACTGTGATATAGGGAATATTCAACATATATTTCATGGGATATTTTCTATTGGTTGATTCATATATTTCTCCTTTTCAGAATGACATTTTAAAAAACTGAAGTAATTCGATTATTTTTAATGATAATAAAAAAAAAATTATAAAATTTCAGCTCATTATGCGAGGAATGAACAGACAAAAGATTACGTCTTTGCAGTCCACGAATTTCCAGAAGAAATAAATCAATGGAATTTGGTATTTCGATACATTCATTAATGTCATCAAATTAATTTTAGTATTAAAATTTGTAAAATCAAACTTTGATAGGATAGTTTGAATGATGATGGACAAGTAACAATCCCACACAGGTTTGTATCATCAGATTATTTGAGTTGAGAGGCGATTACGAAAAAAATGAAAGACTTCTTTTAAACCACTTTTATTTATTATTATATTAATACACATTCATCAATAAGAATATACCTGTAATGTTCATCAAGGTTGATACAAATTTAACATCTCCATAAAGCATAAACGGAATATGGATCTATATAACAGCTTACATAAACTGAATATAATACAAAAGTATATTTTAAAGAAAACATTTAAGAAAAATAGACTTTATCTCACGGATTTGCTGTTTTCGGCCGAGATAGGTAGTGTAAGGTCATTGTACATATTGGAAATCTGTTCATATATTCATGGCCACAAAACATTACGGCATTATGTAGATCACAATTACTTTTCCCGTGGTAACAGGAATAAAAATATTCAGATTCCTGTGAGTAATAACAACCTTAGCTTAAAATAATATATGTAAGCTATATCGGGGCAAAGGTTTACATCAAGTTGCCATTAGAGGTAAAAGCTAGCAATAAGTTTAATTTAAGGAAACTGTGCAAAAAGTTTATTTATGAAAATGCCTCAGAATTCCAGGAATTGTTTTGATTGGACTAGTTGGTTGTTCTTCGTGGTTAGATAAAACTGTTTAGAGTGAATGACTGCATGCATGGGAATATGAGTGCACATACATGGGAATATAAGTGCATTTGTGTTTTGTATGTGTGTGTGAGTTGAAGTGGATTACTGTAGTTAATATCATTTGTAAATGTATTATGTAATGGTCAAATAAAATTATTTTATATATCAGCACCAGAAGCAAGCTCCTCTACAAATCGTAATGCTATCGAATCATGAACTTGCAAGCAATAAATATTTCATGATGATTTATAGGAAGCTATAAATTAGTGATTGGATGTTTGGGGAATGAGTTTCAAATCAAAATAAAGATGAACATATAATGATGAATATTTATTTAAAACTTTTCAAATCCGAAGTTTCGATTACCAACCCATAAGAAGAAACTTCAAAGAAACTTATGAGGGATACTTGAGCCAATACATAATTTAACAAATGTATATATATATATATATATATATCTACAATATAATCAGTATAATAAATTTCATTCTCTATTAAAAGTTAGCACAAGCAGTGTAGAGGTAAAGAAAACATGCAGTTTGACATCTTTATAACATCCATACAAAATAATTAACCATTGAACATAACATATTTACATAAAGTTTTATTTTTTTTCTTTGATGGAAAAAATTCTTGCTTCTCCAATTTTCTTTTATTTGTCCTAATCTCATGCTGCATTGCCATTATTTTAGCTATACACCTTATTAATTCAACCCCCAGTTAATGCTACATGCATAAATGGAACAAATGATTAAATTACCTATCAAACTCCTCATCATCCAGAGATCTCAAAAAGTTATTCACAGATTCAAGTTGGACCCCTCTAATTGCCTCTCTGTCAAGAGTATTTTTGTTTTCATTTTCCTTTCTCTTTCTACTAATGAAATCCTCGATTTCTTTGCTATTGGCTGCTTCAATTTCTGATGGCTTCTCCTTAGCCAGCTGTATGGCAACATCACCTAAAACAGAATTGCTTCCCGACCTTTGCTCATGCAAGCATACTAAATGTATGTGCTTACACATGTTAGTTTTTATGGCATATTCAGGACATTCACAACAATACCGATGAATACATACTTTGCATACACTACAATACAAGGTTCTGCAATCTCTTTCACACAATTCGTTATATTTTAATTTATGAAAGTTTTTACCATCAGAAGATTTCACCAAAAACTCTCCAAATCCTACGTCTATGACTTCAGTATCATTCTTTGCTTGCAAGGTTTCCGCAAGTTTATGAGCTTTACTTACAAGCCTTTCCTGGTAATTATGGGAATGTGGCCTTTGCATCTGTAAAGATTGAAAATAATTTAAATGTTGAAATTGCACAAATTTGAAAAACTGAGAAATAATTTGGGGAGTTAACATACCTTCAAAATCCTCTGCCACATCTTTCCATCAACCAAATTTTCAATTTCCTCCAGAAGGCGGTCAATCCTTATATTAGTTTTTCTCTTCAGATGATTAGTTTTCAGAAGGTTATTTAAACTTTCCAGGGCCATGTTTGTATTGATTCCTGCATTTAATCTATAACAATGTGCCCACATGGCTATCCTTTCTTTGCTTTGATAATAATATCTGAAATATAATTTTATATATGTATTGGATTCTCAACTAGAAATAGGATTTTATTTTATATTTTATATTAATTTGTATAAACATACGTCTTGAGATAATTCAAAAATTGGTGTTCTTCAGAATTCTCCAATTTCATAAAGTAGTTCTGACTCTTCATCTCAAATTTATGGACGTCAGTTTCATTCAAGTATTTTCTTCATATCCTCCTTCATCGATTTTTTTATTAGCTCATTTCGTATCTGAAATGAATTATTTAAGATTTACTACATGGAAAAATGTAATTTTCTCGAGTTATTTCTAACCTTGGACCTTCCGTTTTTAATCCAGTTTTTGATTATAAGCCATGTACACAACAGTCTTCTTGGTCTAGAACCCATTACTTTCACCCATGCATTGTGGTACTTTGGGTCATCGTCGCTCATAAAATATTGTGGCTCGATAATATCCTTCACTTTTTCACGCAATGCTTGCATGAAGACTTCTTGGGTTATCTGATCTTTTCTATTACTTAAGAAAAAGGCCACTGGAAATCCCATATTCCTGTCATCTTTCACAAGCATTATAGTCAGTTCCATTCCCTTCTGGTTAGTACCGTGTGTTCCATCCATACAATTAATTTTGGAGAAATCTTTCAGTTTTTGTTTCATTTCATCATTCATAAATCCTAAACAAAAGTCATTCAGATCCAATACTGGATGACGTTCACCTGAAAATTTTTCAAATGAGTTTATTATTGAGAGTTCAACATTATTTGATCTGTGTATATTATAATTTATCTATAATTTTCTTCAGATACCAAAAAGTATGATATATATATTATGATAACAGACGTGGGAATTCAATATCAGTAGGTAATCTATCTGAGCACGTTTTATGGATGATGCGAGGTTCTATGGACCTTGCTCGTCTTCAATTAATAATTATACAGAGTGTCCACTTTGACATACGTTACAATCTTCTAGTCAACTGTTTTTAAAAGTCATCTGACTTTCTAAATTGTTTTATACAGGTTGATTTATAAGTGACCTTACATACGTCGATGGCGGATAGAGGAAGTTTTTTTTGTTTATTGATTACGAATCTACAGGGTGTTTTGTATGGTTGGTATAAAACTTTGAGTAGCGATATTTCTGAAACGCTTGAAGTTATGCCGGCACGATGTTACAGGGGAAACAATCAAGATTATTCAAAGAATATTATTAAAGTTAATGAACACATAAATTTTGTTGAAATTTGCTAGTAATATTCCTTCGTTAGAAGTTTTCAATATGCAATTCTGGATTAATTCAAATCCAGGGCGCGAATATTGGCAGTTGCTGATGAAATCCGGAATAACAGGTAAAATATTCGGAAAGCGATTATGAATTTATTGATGCGCAGCAGGAAATGCATCGAAATCTGAGGAGGTTACTTCGAAAATATACTCTGAGTACCTAATATCTTCTTTCAAGTTATGGATTTATCGTTATGTAATATACAATAAATGTTACTAGTTGCTTTCAAGATTTTTGTTTCAACAAAAAAATTAATTTTAGTTAATTCAGTCAAACAATATTTATTCGTAAATTATGTCAGGTCGAAAATCAAAAAACTTTCTTACGCATTTTACTTTGTAGATTTTTTGTTGAAACAGTTAGGTGTGCCAGTTCAAATTGACGAGCGATTGTTGTAGCTTTTTTCCTTGATGGCTTTTCAAATCAAATAATAGATTTTCAAAAAAGCGGTCAGAATGATGTTCTTCAATAAATAGCATAAGATTACAATTTTTCCAGCACGGCCCTGGATTTGAATTCACCCAGAATGAAATATTGACAAGCTCTAACAGAGGAATATCACTAGCAATTTTCATTAAAATAACTTCAAGCGTTTCAGAAATAGCGCTCATCAAAGTTTTATATCAAATATACTAAAACAGCCTGTATCTTCGTAACCAATGAAAAAAAAAATTTTTTCACCGGATTTTGACTCGCGTTGAAGTACTCTATCCGCCATTGACGTATATAAGGTCATTCATGAATCACCCTATATAGGCTGTAATTATATCCTCTTTACAATTTGTTTTCTCCTTGTTTCTGTTGCTTTTATTCGATGTTAGAGTAAAATTTGGCGTATGTTTATTGTGTTGTGATCTGAAAGTAATGAGTAATACCAGGCGCTTTCTATTTGGCGCTGTATCACTTCCAAACTGATAAAGAATTAGCTTGGTAGATATATAGAAAGAGGAGATGAACGCTCATCACTATCAGAAACAGGTGACTTGATTCGGACATGCAGGATGGAACTACAACAAAATCTAATATGTATAATTTAATGAAACGACAACGTTAAGAAAGATCTTTATTCGTGCATGTTTGAAAATTGAATATAGTCACTTGAATTTGTAGTGCTGTTCACAATAATACCTACCATAATTTTGAGCATTTATTAGAAAATTATTCACTTTTCTAGGTAAAAAACAATTGAAATAGTTTTGCCCCGATTTGGTTTCAAAATGTTTCTTTGCCAAATTTGAGTTTATCCATATTTTTGTTTTGATCATTTTTTGAAAGGTCTCTGTTCTTTCTATGAAGAAATGTTCAATGTACTTCTAGAAATATACTAAATATGGCATCTATCAACTCTGACAATTATGGAAACTGAGTTAAAATTACAAGAATTGCTGGAAAACTTATTATCAGTTCAAATTAATTTATTTATTGCTTAAATCTTTAAATAAGTGTCATACCATCAGTAGAAGGTTTGTAACTCAGTTCGAGGAAACCCCTATATATTATCATTTCCAGCTCAATCTATGACAGTATATTCGGTTGCTTGCCTATATGTAATCGAATTTGCATTGTCCTAGTATTACTTCCTTTTTATCTCAACAAGATAATTGACCAACTTGATTTGGTTTGTACAGTCTATATGTAGGTACTATCAAAGATCTTGAATCTCTTGCTACTATCTCCAACGTAAGAGGTCTGACAACTGTTCGGTTAAATTTGTGTTCAATTAAGCTAGAAGGAAATCAGTTGAGGATATTTGGGTTATCATATGCTGCAGGCTCATAGAACGATTTACATTTATTTCCATACAAAATGATTGGTTTATCAGCAATAAAATGCACTTAGCAAACACAGTAGGAAAAGTAAAGAATCCAACTATTTTCTTATCACCACGACTTCCACAGCCATCTAACATACATGTTATTGGCATTTTTCGCTTAATTAGATGCCAATTCATCACAATAAATATTTCCACTGATTTATGACACTTAGAAATGCTCTAAAAAAGCCAAATAAATTCGCAACTACTGATTAGAAATACGCCCCCTGGCGATAGAAATTCGAACACTTCCAAGCTAGTAGTTTTTCGACGTGCCTGTTATTCTAACGTATTTTGATTACTTTTGGAGTTCATTTTCGAGCTTTTGTGTTGTTCTCCGAGTTGAAATTTTGGTATACTGAAAGTGTTCGTAATATTCATCAATCGATTACTTTCTTTTCGATTGTATCAATTCGAAATGGCATCCTCCCGAAATGGCTATGGTTGTGTGCCTCAACTGAATTATATTCATGGTCAAAGAAGAAAGGATCATCTACTGCCCCAAGTTTTTATTTCTTCCTAAGCCAAATGAAAGTAAAGTTAATTTGGAAACAGCATTTGGCAGGGAACTCAATGATAGAAATTAGATTTGGAAATACATGAAAGTATATTCACTGCATTTCTCTGAAGATGTTTATTTTCATAAAGGTAAATTACAATGTATTCATTTCGAAACAACTTCATGTCATGATGTTTTTAGGTGTAAATGAAAATAAGAGAATTTTGATGAAAAATGCTGCAGAGAAACTACCGAGCACAATTGCAGCTATCTAGTTCACATACTACACAAAATCATATTTAAAAATTTCAAAAAGCACTGCCGTGAAGGCAGCAACTTTTGCGCGCATGTTCAATGTAGATGACCGCTTCAGCAACGAATTTGAACATGCACGCAAAAGCTGCTGCCTTCACGGCAGTAGTGTTTGAAATTTTTACTGATAAATTACTGGATTTCAATTCGATCAAATCTGTGTTTTTGGAAATATTGGAAAAATAAAATTTTGAATGGGTATATCTACGGAATCATTGGGCGGATTTTACCTATTCACGAATTCGACCTTCGTAATTAAGCCCCAAACCTTCTCTACAAATATCGAGTTTCTAAGTCGTTTCTTCCGGAAGTTATTGTGTTTACGGTCAGCCTAACGGCCGACTGCGTAAACACAATAACTTCCGAAAGAAACAACTTAGGAACTCGATATTTGTAGAGAAGGTTTGGACCTAAATTACTGTTCCCCTAGAACATGCGCGCAAAAAGAGTTATCTGGTTGAAAAATCTGACAAAAACTAGATATACTGTTATAGTTGATAATAGCTGAAGTTATTTATATAAATACATTCATATTTTACATTTCTATATCGGTAGGTTGAACCAGCTGTGACATATTTCATTTTGTATGTATGTATATCTTGAGCTGCTGTGATATGAAAATAAAATCAATTATATGTCTATCTGTTTTCTTTTCTTTAGGAATACGATGCAAAAGAACTAAAGCAGCAAATCTGTTTTCATTTTATTGATTCACTCGTTTGTAAACAAAGAGTACAAGTCATATCATTTGGGCTGATTCTAGATTCACCTCATAATATAGACTGCATTCAGCACTTCTTCACATTAATAAGAGTCCTTAAAATACATAATCTGGTGCCTATTTTTCCAGAAATTCGAGTAACTTAGATATTGGTTCATTTTGATCCACCAAGCAACATACACTGAAATAACACCGAAATTATCCTCTAGGAATGATTAAGAGTACGATTTTATATCGTGATCCATTTCTACGGTTTGTTTACATAAAACTACTAGCTTGGACAGGTTCCAAATTCAACCGTTAGGGCGCTGGCATCTTCGCAGAAGTTCCCAATACTTAAGGGGCTTTTGTGCGATGGAGATTTGGGTATTTGGGGAATCGGAGATTCACGCTATTGGCCGAGGGATTCACCCTATTGGTCGTCGACGGTCACGTGATCGTCGTCGGCCAATAGGGAAGAACCTCCGATTACCCAAATACCCAAATCTCCCTAGCACAAAAGGTAGCTTAAGATGTGATAAAACCGTTATTTGAAAGGTCACGCATAAATCACCAGACACCTAGTGAACAAACTTTGTATAAACGTTTGTAACGTTGTATGCCCTCTCCCTCCCTATTGGATTTATTTTGACAGGTCGTTGGTGTGCCTAACACTTCTCTATTCTGTGTGATTTGCAAAATTAGTCCTCTGTGCTCGTTATGTCAGTGTCAAACTTCCAAGTGACAATTGTGGCGAATTGTAAACAATGAGGAAATTGAAGAATTAAAAAAAAATATTCACAAAATCACAAATCCACGCAATTTTGTGGTGAAAATTGGTTTAAATCTTCATTTCATTGTATTTACAATAAATATCAGTTCGAAATACGCTCAAAATTCAGCTGAATAAGTTGAGCTCTTTCAAGGTAGTGTTGGAAGAATCATTTTTTTTATTGATTAGTATGTACGCTAAAGAACAAGGTTCATCCATTGTTCACATGACTAAATTGGGTTACTTTTCTAATCTCTAAAGAAAATTAAGTAGTCATATATTAATTATGACTTTAAATATTCACTAACTTAATTTATGATCATGAAGGCTCTGACTGAGATACAGAGGTTTAAAATTCTCATTATGCTTGAGACTAAGACTATGCTTATGAATAAGATCGAGATTGTGATGCAAAAATTGACCCATCATATTTAGTCTGATATGTGAAAACTGATGAGGGGATGCTGAACTTGTTCTATCTTGCATAACGTGCTGTATATTTATTTTGGATTCACTTCAAACCAGTGGATACAGATACATTTTGTGTGTGTTAATTCTTAATTTACTAGTAGTTTTTACTGGTTGGCTTTGGCTCAACAGGTTTATCGTGAATTTTTTTATAGGATATATTTGTAGGTGTGTGCCATCCACAAGAAATGTTTCCAAACGGTTAACAAACTATTAGAGTTTAATCTTTGAAGAACCTTGTTCTAAGAATATCTCAATTGAACAATGGACATGGACCAGTGGACTGATGTTAAAGAAGAAAACCTCAGTTCTTCTGATTGGTGAGTCTTTCCACAGCAGAGTTATATATTTTTTGGCCTTTGGAAGCACTCTTTCTTTGTAAAAGAACTGACCTGATTTCTGCAAAACATATTCACTTCCATAATTAAGAATTCGCAAAGTTGAAATATTTGGAAAATTCAAGATATAAGTGGGCTGATAGAGATTGTAGATAGACAAAATCTGCTCATTGAATCTAGGAATACCTTCTTCACTTTCTCTCTAAACCCTATGTGACCACTGCTGTATGAACATTCTACATAAAATCCTTCATATATGCTTTCTTTGAGACATCGCCCAGACCACCAGAAGCGTGATCTGAGATTATTTTTTGTCTGCGCCAATAGCAAACAGAGCTCCTTCATGTTTTGAAACTGGTTATGTTCATACCGTAATAAATTTGTGAATTAATCGAACCGAATAGAGCCCTTTAAGTAATTTGTAATATTATTTACTCATCGTATCAGTGTTCTTAGGAACCGCGTTAGAACGTGGTTGATAGATCATCTGCGCATATGTCTGTAATTTTTGAATTTTGTGCAGAATTACTAGATTAGACTCACTGATGAAGTACCAAACATTCAATCTAACTATTCGGCCAGCTGTTGGCATGGTAACTTACCAACGATAAGAACCAGGGAACAGAACTTTTTAGGGAAGGTTGCTTAAATGCGTCAGCTAAGTAAGAAAATGAGCATAGTCTGCTGAATGGGTTCCAAGTTAAACCCATTTGCAATTTCGTTGCTATTTACTCAAAAACCAAAAAAGTACTGATCCTGAAGAATTAAACTTGGTAATTAGTTGTGAATTGACCCCATGAATAATTATACTTTACCTCTTTGATTTCCCCAAATATTTCAATATCTTATATGGAACCAGTTTCAAATTTAAATACAAGACATATGTATTATAAAATAAAGAATAATTTCATCAATACTTTGGACTGTTCAATGAAAATGTATCAAATATTTGGAACTTAATATTTTATTATGAAATGGCACTACGGCGATGCTACCTTGAGCTGAACTCGTGAAAAATCATTAAAATCTGCCATTATAGAATAGAAGCTGATCAGACAGAGTCAGTGTCCTGTCCCAAATATGAATGTTGGATTAGAATAATAAAAAAAAATTGTTTTAAAAACATATTGTTTTTACGCGCTTGTTATGGGAAACAGCGAGAGGCATCGTTTCGTTACAGTGTCAGTTCTCGAATTTTGCGCCGAAAACTGTTCAAACGACTGAATCTGTAATCAAATTTCATTCTGTGCGTCCGTATATGAATTTACTTTCTAAGGAAAGGACGTAGCGACTTGAAATTCTGAGATTAAGGTTGGGAGTCCAAAGGTCTTGGTTGAGTTCATTAATGGGTGAACTTGGCAGAACTGTTTTAAAGTTATGTCAATTTGAAATTTTGAGGGTTAGTTTTTCAATACATCAAGAAATACTGATGCGATCAGTTTGAAACTTCTGAAGTTAGTGAACAATACCAACCCGCAAATTCTTTCAAAATTTTGGTGAGATCGATTAGTGGAAAAATAAAAATATACTAAAATTTTGCGCGCATGTTCTGGGGATCGGCGTGCTATCGTTTTGTTCAAATGTCTGTAATTTTCGATGATTGAACCGAAAATGGTCTCAAACGACTATATTGGACTCACTGATGACGAATCCGGTGTCAAAATCGATTCTGCCTGCGACAGTTAAGTTCGTTAATGGGCAAAATCGGTCAAACGATTTCGCAATTAGAGCCTTTCGAAATTGAAGCTACATTTACGATTATATTGAAACTTGGCAGTTAGTTGGGGTATAACGACTCGCGAGATTTCGTTGAGATCATACTGTTAGTAAAGTTTTTTTTTTCGGAAACTATTTGCGCTATTGTGCGCAAAAATTGCTGCATTCACAGCAGTGCTTTCCTAGATTTTTTTTCGATGAATTACTGGATTTCAATTCGAACTAATCTGTATTTTTGAAATTATTGGAAAAATAAAATTTTGAATGGTTATATCTACGGAATCATTGGGTCGATTTTACCCATTCACGGATTTGACCTTCGTAATTAAGCCCCAAATCTTCTCTACAATTATCGCGTTTCTAAGTCGCTTCTTCCTGAAGTTATTGTGTTTACGGTTTGGACCTACCTTACGATGGCCGAATTCGTGAATGGGTAAAATCTACTTAATGATTCCGCAGATATACTCATTAAAAATTTCATTTATTTTCAAAAATACAGAGTTCGTACAGAATTTAATGGGGATAATATGATAGGAAGATCACAGAATATTGAATATGTATTTGACATTTGCCCAAATGTCTGTAATTTTCGATGATTGAGCCGAAATTGGTCTCGAACGACTAGATTGGAATCCCTGATGAAATCCTGTGTCAAAATCGATTCTATGGACGGCCCAGAGCCGGATCTAGGATTTCAGCGCCCGTGGCAAGTTATCGAAATGCGCCCTTTTCAAATTTTTTTTCAATGACTTCATACTTTTCATGAATGATAGTATTTATTCTATTCCTAAGATTTTTTACTATTATTATATTCTTTTGAGAACGAGCATTAGATTCTTAGGTATATCAAACAATATGTGTATAGAAATTACTATAATCTCCCGTGTATCTTATAAGCTAGTGAAGAGCACTCACAAACGAATTAATAAACGATAAGGAGGGTATGAAGAAAACAAAAAGGAAGCGAATAGAATAATTTAGTCTCAAAATAATATATAAGCATTCAAAGCTTCAAAAAAACAATAAATGAAAGTGTAAATGAAAAACAGAAATACATTAGAGAACACACATACCAACAAAGGTCATAACGAACATTTCAATATTACTTTTTGTAATTCGCCATGATGTAGAGTCATTAAAATCAACTGGTTCAGGTTTAACCTCAGTAAGTCCTGATTCCTCGTCAAAAGAATTTTCCTTGTCCGAATTATCCGAAATGGAATACTTTCTTACGATAGGCTCGGTACTTGAAGAAGTAGAAGGAAATTCCGCTACATGATGGGCTTCGCTAGTGGAACCACTTTTTGTCGACACAATACCCGCATCGTTCTTAAAGTAACTTGAGATATTACTAGTATTTTTTTTAGGTCTAATAATTTTTTATCCCTGATCTTCAGAGGTTGCGATCCTGATATCTGAATTGTCTCAATTCTCTACAAATGTCAGGAGGACAGAAAAAGTGTTCATGCTTCAGTGAAACTCAAGAATCATACTATTCATTTGATCGACATTTGATCGACATTTGATCCTCTTTCTGTAGTACCCTTAGCTAAGAAGCTGATTAATGAAATACTAGATAAACGATAAATTTATCGTATTCTTCTTGTGTTTACGGTCAGCCTAACGGCCGACTGCGTAAACACAATAATTTCCGAAAGAAACAACTTAGAATCTCGATATTTGTAGAGAAGGTTTGGACCTTAATTACGAAGGCCGAATTCGTGAATGGGTAAAATCCACCCAATGATTCCGTAAATATACCCAATCAAAATTTTATTTTTTCAATATTTCCAAAAATACAGATCAGATCGAATTGAAATCCAGTACTTCATCGAAAAATAACAGTTCGAAGTTTCATACAGAATTTAATGAGGATGATATGAAAAGAAAATCATAGAAATTTTTTTTTCAAATTTTTCTAATGACACGATTATCACGAAATTTCGCATAAAGTTGTCTTTCAGCATCTCAAAACTAGCTGTGAAGTTTTATCAGGACTGAATCAGTATTTCTCAATTTATACCGAAAAAATCAACCGTCCGTCCGGCCGAGGACACGATAACTGTCGACAGAAGCAAGCTAGCAACTTAAAACTTTCAGGGTAGGTCGCGCATCAGGATGCCGCGGTTAAGTTCGTTAATGGGCCAAATCGGTCGAATAGTTTCGGAGTTATAGGCACTTGAAATTTTGAAGTTATTTATTTTTTATATCAGAAACTACTCGAGCGATTGGATTCAAACTTGCCAGTTAGGTGGAGCATAACGACGCGCAACTTTGAGCCAAATTTCGTCAGGATCATATTGTCAGTAAATTAAAAAAAAAAAAAATTTCTGAATTTTTTTTCCAAAAACTTTTTTTTTTCGGAAACCATTCATCATATCCAAAAAAAACTTCCACTCACACTTTGAGCTTTATATTTCACAGCAGTGTACCAAATTTCAGTTCGATACGATCATAAGTTTTGGAGATATCGGGAAAAAATATGTCGAATTTCGAGGTTTTCTTCTCGACATCGTTGTTTCTTCCGGTATAACTCGAGAAATACTGATTCAGTCCTGATAAAACTTCGCAGCTAGTTTGAAGATGCTGAAAGACAACTGTGTGCAAAATTTCGTGATAATCGTGTCATTAGAACAATTTGAAAAAAAAAATTTCTGTGATTTTCTTATCATATCCTCATTAAATTCTGTATGAACCTTCGAACTGTAATTTTTCAATGAAGTTCTGGATTTTAATTCCATCTGATCTGTATTTTTGGATATATTGGAAAAATAAAATTTTGAATGGGTATATCTGCGGAATCATTGGGTGGACTTTACCCATTCACGAATTCGACCTTCGTAGTTAAGGTCCAAACCTTCTTTACAAATATCGAGTTACCAAGTTGTTTCTTTCGGATGTTATTTTGTTCACGCAGTCGGACATTAGGCTGACCGTAAACACAATAACCTCCGGAAGAGACGACTTAGAAACTCGATATTTGTAGAGTAGGTTTGGGGCTTAATTACGAAGGTCGAATTCGTGAATGGGTAAAATCCGTCCAATGATTCCGAAGATATACCCATTCAAAATTTTATTTTTCCAATATTTCCAAAAATACTGATTAGATCGAATCGAAATCCAGTAATTTATCAAAAAAAAATTTCAAAAAGCACTGCCGTGAAGGCAGCAGCTTTTACGTGCATGTTCAGATTCGTTGCTGAAGCGGTCATCTACATTGAACATGCGCGCAAAAGCTGCTGCCTTCACGGCAGTGCTTTTTGAAATTTTTTTTCCGAAACTATTGTTCATATTCCAGAAAAATCTCACTTATACCTTGAGCTTTATATTTCACAGCAGTGTACCAAATTTTAGTTCGATACGATCATAAGTTTTGGAGATATCGGGAAAAAATATGTCGAATTTCGTGGTTTTCTTATCGATATTGTTGTTTTTTTCGGTATTACTCGGGGAAATACTGATTCAACCGTGATGAAATGTCATACTTAGTTCGAAGATGCTGAAGGAAAACATTGTCACATTCGTGATGATCGTGTCATTGGAACGATTTGAAAAAAAAATTTTTTTTTTGAAGTTTTGAAGTTATTTATTTTTTATTTCAGAAACTACTCGAACGATTGCATTCAAACTCGGCAGTTGGGTGGAGTATAACGACGTGCAAGTTTGAGCCAAATTTCGTCAGGATCATATTGTCAGTAAATTAAAAAAAAAAATTTTCCAAAAAACTTTTTTTTTTCGGAATCCATTCATCATATCCAAAAAAACATTCCACTCACACTTTGAGCTTCATATTTCACAGCAGTGTTCCAAATTTCAGTTCGATACGATAATAAGTTGTGGAGATATCGGGAAAAAATATGTCAAATTTCGAGGTTTTCTCCCGATATCGTTGTCTTTCTGTATAACTCGAGAAATACTGACTCAGTCCTGATAAAACTTCGCAGCTAGTTTGAAGATGCTGAAAGATAACTTTATGCAAAATTTCGTGATAATCGTGTCATTAGAACAATTTGAAAAAAAAAAATTCTGTGATTTTCTAATCATATCATCCTCATTAAATTCTGTATGAACCTTCGAACTGTAATTTCTCGATAAAGTACTGGATTTCAATTCGATCTTATCTGTATTCTAACGCAGCGGTGATACGTTGGAACTTCTTCTGTGATTAATTTTTGAGGTTCTTATTTCTTGATTTATTCGATTATTAATTGTTGTTGATTTCGGATACATTTTTCAAATTAGATGTTTTTCTCGAAATGTTTCAAAATAATCCTTCGAAATACTCATTTCCAATTAGTAGGAAGAGAAATTTTTTCAATTCTATCACGAACTTCGAATTCTATGAGTATTTAGTTGGATTTCTCTATTGAATTAAACTTTCCGTGTAATCTTCGATAAGCAATTCAACGTGCGAGATAAAAAAAAACAACTGATTCTAATTGAAAATTTTCTGCTTTTCTCAACTATTTGAATTGAATTTCCAAATTTCAATGTACAGGGTGTTGAAACTCAACTTGGCAAATTTCCCATATTTTTCTATTACGGTCCTGGAATTTTTCAATTATTTGAATATGAATCGATTGAACTGTATGAGTTGTAAATGAAACGAATTATACTGGGTGGTACAAAACTTATGAGCAATTGGAAATACTGGTGAATACGAGGAACACCCTGTATCTTGGTTATGGAATTGATTAGATCCACCATACATTGGTTGTTCGAACTCGTCTACGGTAGCTCTACCTCAGGTTACCGTATGTACATTTAGCAATGAAACACCCTGTAGTTTTTAAATCCGAAATGTTGATTTGGTTTATTTGCTCAAATTCCTGAAACAATTGAGGAAAACGATTCTTATTCACTTATTTCATTATCTTATTGAGAAAATACTCTTCTATCAGAAAGACGAAGACTCATATTTTGTCTTCACAGGAAATTTTTCATCGGCCGTTGAGTTATTATTTCGAAAATGATATGCTCAATCCGTTCTGAGTGAATAATTGCGAATGTATTTGATAATCAGGACAATACTCGGCTAGTTATTATTATTATTATTATTATTATTATTATTATTAAAAGGAACTACAGAGTAGAGGCAAAAGCCTATGAACTCATAGAAATGAAAAACGTTGAACATACAACAAATATGGAAAACAATGGTGAATAAAATAAACAGCAATAAACACAAAAGTATGTGAGCACAAATGAAATGTTCAAGCAGAATATTCAGATGCGAGACCTGCCACGAAGCCAGGCATCAAGTCGGTTCTTGAAGGTATTAACCGAGGGTGCATTAACGACGTCACTGGGTAGTCCATTCCAGACACTGAACACTCTATTAGAAATGAAATGTTCGCGGCACTTTGCACGAAAACTCTCACGAATAAGTTTGAAGCTATGACCACGAAGATTGTTTGTGTTCAGCTGGTATAAATGCGAGATATCGGTACCGAACATTCCATGGAGCGCACGAAAGGTGATGATCAAATCCCCGCGCAGCCGTCGATCCTCCAGTGAAGACAGCCCCATCCGCTCCAACCTCTCCTGATACGATGGTCTATAGACCCCATAAGGCAGACGAGTCACTCTGCGCTGAAACCCCTCCAGGAGCATCAGATCGCCTCTAAGCCAAGGGTGCCAAACAGGACCAGCAAATTCTAGGATTGGCCTCAGGTAGGTTTTATAAATTTGGCCTATGGCAGCGACATCACATCCCTGAAAGGATTTCTGTATAATAAAAAGCGATCTCCTTGCTTTATTTATTGCATTAGTTATATGACTTGACCAGGAGAGATCACTGGTGATGGTCACACCCAAGTCAACATGTGTGGTACAACCCTCCACTTTATGCCCATCAATATAATAATTGTGATGAGGATTATTTGCACCCAGATGGAGAACACGACACTTTGACTTATTGAGGTATAAGCCAACGAGACGACCAGAGGGATACTCTGTTAAGATCCTCCTGGAGTTGTCCCCCGCAAGTTTCAGCTTCCCCAAAAAACTTGACATCATCGGCATAGGACGCACTTGGTGAGGTAATGGAAGAGGTCAGATCACTTACGTATGCTATGAACAGCAGAGGACCAAGTACCGACCCCTGAGGCACGCCACTGAGCACCTCCCTGGGCTCTGAACAAGCTTGTCCGACATTCACGGAGAATTTTCTGTTGGTCAAAAACCCCCTGATCCAGGCGAGAAGTGCACCACGAATGCCCAAACTTTCCAGTTTGAAGAGCAGATGAGTTATTGGAACTTTGTCAAAGGCCCTGGAGAAATCCAAATAAATAACATCAACGGGGACCTTCATATTCAGTGCTGACGTCCATTTATCCAGACAAAATAACAGATTAGTAATTATGGATCGACCAGGGACAAAGCCATGCTGTGAATCAGGAATTAGTTTGTGATTCAGGAGGAAAGATGTCAGCTGCTCGGAAATAATTCTCTCTAAAATTTTACAAACAATTGAAGTTAGACTAATTGGCCGATAATTGTCTGGATTGTGTCTGTCACCTTTCTTAAATATTGGTTTGACCTTGGCCTCACGCCAGGATGAAGGTAATTCACCAGATGCAAGGGATAAAGAAAATATTGACGCAAGAGGCATTGACAAGCTGGTAGCACACTCTGACAAAAATTTAGCACTGATATTATCGGGACCAGGAGATGATGAAATTTTAAGAGATCTAAGTTGTCTTTCAACCTCCTCATGCTCGATCACGATTTCAGAAATAGATGACTCATTACGGAGAGTTGTCAGCGGCGGCATCGGGCCCACAGGCTCTGATACAAAGGCGACAGAGAAGCTAGATGCAAACGACTCCGCCGTCTCAACGGGACCAAGTACGTCACCATTCTCTGCAGAACGAACTGAAGGAACAGACACCTTGCAGTTGAGACATTGGCGTGTAAACTTAAAAAACTTCTTCTTGTTGCTAGATTTCGTCAGGCTGTTAATAAAAGAAATTTTTGCTTTTTTAATGGACCGCGACAGAGAGTTGGATAACTGTCGATGCTGCTTGAACACAGCCTCACTCCTGCCACGAATATATCTTCGCCAAAGGCTCTTCTTATATTTTATCGTTCGCAAAAGTTGATTATTGATCCATGGTTTGAGTATATCAGTAACCGACTCCACGAATGTTGTGTTGCTATCTACTATGGAACAAACATGGTCAGAAAAGTTTGTCCACCGTTCATCAACACTACCCCTGCCCAAGATGGAATCCCAATCAACAGTATCAAGAGCTCTTTTCACCTCCCCATAATCAATGACTTTATGAGTCTCCCTCGCGATATTGTTCTTCAGCAATGGAATCTCAAATTGAAGTTGAGTGCTCAAAACTAAGTGATCTGACTTTCCAAGTGGAGGACCATACCTGATATCTGAAACCAGGTCTGGGTCGTTGGTAAATATTAAGTCAGGAGAAGTAGGAGTCTGATTCGCTCTATAACGAGTGGGTTTTTCCACCAGCTGTTGTAGATTGGAGTTGAACAACATATCTATGTATAAAAAGGATGGAGAATTCTCAGATGGGAGTCGCGAAACTGGCCACTCTCTTATATCGCCCAGGTTGAAATCACCCACAATGAAGACGTTCTTTTCTCGTTCTGAAATAGATTTGATGTGTTCACAAATAGTGGCATCATGCTCGGATGGTCTAGGACGGTACACACATCCAGTAATCAGAGTGAAATTCCCAGAAACCATCTTCAGGAACAAATTATCTACACCTGGTGTTGCCAATGTATATTTAGTGATGGAAAAAACATCTGTAACACATTCATGAACGTATATACACGACCCTGCATATCCCGGCGTTGTCAGGCTATCGCATCGAAACATAGAAAATCCTGGTATAAAGAAGGCCTGATCGGGCATCTCGGGAGACAACCAAGTCTCAGTGATAAAAATCAAGACTGGTTTACAATTCTCCACAAGAAGAAGGAGATCATCAAATTTTGCAGATAGAGAAGCCAAATTCGAATACAAAACTGTCCAATCCATGAGTTCGTTCCCTAGTTTTTCGACCGAGACTTCCCGTCCGCCGAGACTATCGTGGGAGAGCCCTTAATATACTTAATGGTAAGATTATTTTGCCCAGACAACCTCTTTTGATCAAGTTCCTTTCGCAAGTTATGAAGTTGCTGGGACTGCAGGGGAGTTTTATCATCCGATAAGGTTAATTTACTAAAATTGGGAAAACCCAAGAGAGCCCTTTTATTACGGAGTATACGTATGGCAGTATTAGGATTATTAAATTCGATCCTAATAGGTCTAGGTCTATGACTCGACTCTGCGCCCAATCTGTATGTAGCAGTGATGGAATCCACGGCCGCCCCATCAATCTTTCCAACCACCTCACGTGCAACTGCGTTATCGGAAACGTTACTGGAGCTCTCGGGAACATTACGAATAATAATGTTGTGTGATCTTTTAATGCGTAGAATGATTTCATCCTGTGTTACACCAAGACCACTCGAAGAGGGTAATGCCACCGATGATTGCTCGAAAGTTTTCACGATGCCCTCAACCTGCTCCATCTTACCACCGAAAGTCATCAGACTTGTTTCTAGAGCGTTATGGGTGTCTTGTAAAATCTTTACATCTCCTTGGCAAGTTTTCAATGCGTTGCTATGCTCATTCAATATCATCTCATGCGCTCTGAGTGTATCCGTACACTTCGCCAATTGCTCTGTTAGTTTATTCTGAGTGAACTTGATAGAGGTTATGTCTTCGGCAATCTGGTCAAGTACAGCAAGCTTTTCCATGGCCTTCAGGATCTGGTCAATGCGTGTATCAGGTAAGGTGGGATTTCCTGACACAGAGGGGGAGACTGGAGTGCCCCCAGCATTGCGGCTACGGAGCTGTCTTGCGCAGTTAAGGCATGATGGGCAAGAAAAAGGCTCGCCGTTTTCAAAAAGAAATTTTGCATCCTGGGACGTTAGGTTCACACACGTTAAATGAAACGTTTTGCAACAGACATTACATGATATTTTATCCTTGTTGCCTATATTCCTCGAACATTTCATACAGTTCGGCATGATGATGATATCAGGAGTCTCCAGGTGGATGGAATTCTTTATACTCTTAAGGACCACACAAACAAGCCGAACCGACTACCACCGGGGGAAAGGAGAGACACGGGAAAAACACTTTTCACTTTCTGAGGCCGACCAGAAAGGCTTTTAAAAGACGGACACAGGTGGGCCTAGGAGAAGCAAGGGTATCCCCACAGAGGAAAATCACAGAGGAAGCGGATATTCGCACCCAGTGATCAGTTTCAACAAATTACAATATGGAAAACACGCAGAAACTATCGTGTATGGTTCCCCTTAGTCACGGAGAAACGATGTACTTATCAGAAACGCAGCTGTTAACTTGATGATTACAGATATAATATGGGATTCTCGATCCCTAAAAACCAATGAAAAATAAACCGGAAAATTGTTTCAAATATCAAATAGAAGGCGATATAACGGCTAAATTGCCACAAAAACTCACGTGTTAACACTGTGAACCCTTCTTTGCCACCAGACAACAGGTAAACCGAACACAAACAAAAGAAACTCCGAAAAATCACAAAAAATACCGCACAACAAAGAAGCCTGCCACACCAGTTCAATGTTCAATCGATATTGTTGTTCAATGTTCAATCGATATTGTTGAAAGTTGAAAGGGAACCGAAGTAATGTCGTGCTTATTACAAGCCTGCAGGCGACTTGTTTATGTTATTGGGCGCACGCCACTGAGTTCCCTTGTCGGGTATCTTCGGGAAAGAGGAAGCAGAACACGGCCGCTGTCTTCTCACAGGTTGAATATGTCGCGTTGATGATTGTTCGTGCCTCAAAGCAATGAAAATCATTTAAATCTTATTGAACGAAGAGGAAATAATTTCTCACTCTGCATGAGTTCTTCTTTCGATCTTTATCATTTCTGTAATTATTCATGAGTCAGTATTGCTCGACTGAATTTGTACGAGGTACACAAAACATTGAGCTGAAAAATAATTATTGTTCTGATGATTCTACCATAGTTTGCAGAGTTCAGAAACTGAGACCCAAGAGATGATTCTCGAAAAAATTGACATATCAGCTGTGAAGCTTGAAGATGTGGATATTGAAGAACAATTCATCGATGAATATGCAATCCACGACAGAGAAACATTTTTGAATAAGGAGGATGTTCAAAGCATCATAAAAAGAATCCCCGAAAAAGACAAAATTGACATAAATATCCAA
The DNA here is from genome assembly GCA_958510865.1 of Myrrha octodecimguttata. Classification (NCBI taxonomy): domain Eukaryota; kingdom Metazoa; phylum Arthropoda; class Insecta; order Coleoptera; family Coccinellidae; genus Myrrha; species Myrrha octodecimguttata. Next base: position 31,461 of record CAUEHS010000662.1, read on the forward strand.
ACCTGCAATTCTGATCCGAATAGTAGGTTTACGTGCCGCTTATGTGGAAAAAGGTCTACTTCTGAAGTTGAAGTGCTGGATCATCTGACTGAAGTCCATTCCGAACTTGATAAGGAGCCGTGCCACTTTGGCGAATATGGTGCACCACGAAAAAACTGCCTCAACCAGCATATAGAATCTGTTCACTCAAAAATCCAGAAATATCAGTGTGAAGAATGTGAATATGCTACATCTGTGAAGAGGAAACTTAAAACACATGTAGAATCTGTTCACTCGAATATTAGACATCAGTGCCATCTTTGTAACTATATTTCAAATCGAAAGAGGAATCTCCAAAGACATATAAATTATAATCACTCCAAAATGAAAAAATATCATTGTGATGAATGTGAATATGCTACGACAACAAAGAAAAATCTTAAAATACATGTGGAATCTATTCGTTTCATCAAAAGACGGTATAAGTGTGGTATTTGTGAATATGCTTCGAATCAAAAGTGCAATCTCAAGGTGCATGTAGAATCAGTTCACTCGAATATTAGACATCAGTGCCATCTTTGTGACTATACTTCAATCAAAAGATCAATCTCAAGAAACATATAGACTCTGTTCACTTGAAAATCAAGAGATATCAGTGTGATGAATGTGAATATGCTTCAAACCATAAAGCACATATTAAAAGACATATTGAATCTGTTCACTTGAAAATCAAAAAAATATGAGTGTGATGAATGTGAATATGCTACAACATTGAATGGGAATCTTAAGAGGCATGTAGAATCTGTTCACTCAAATATTGCAAAACTTGAGTGCCATGAATGAGAATTCACTTGAACATCAAGAACTATCAGTGTGGTGAATGTGGATATGCTTCAGCAGCAATGAGAAGTCTCAAAAATCATGTCGAATCTGTTCACTTGAATAACAAAAAACATCAATGCGATGTATGTGAGTATTCTTCTGCAATTGTGAAGAATCTTGAAAAACAGGTAGAATCTATTCATTCCAAAATCAAGAAATCTCAGTTTGATGAATGTGAATATGCTACAACATTGAAGGGAAACTTAAAACGCGTGTAGAATCTGTTCACTCGAATATTAGACATTAGTGCCATTTTTGTAACTATACTTCAACTCAAAAGAGGAATCTCCTAAGACATATAAATTATAATCACTCCAAAATAAAAAAATATCAAATGGTAATTGTAGTTCGTTGATTCCAACAGATTATACAGGCAGCATAAATTATGGCGCCATCGATGGTATTCTTGGGTGTAACCTTTCAACAAGATCTGAAATGGAAAAAAAAAATTTATTTGTCTAAACAGGAAGTACTTCGAAATACAAAGTTCATATGAAATCAATTTATAATATTTATATAACTCTAAGTAAAACTAAAACAAAACATCAAAACCAACACGAATATTTGCTAATGGTGGCCATGCTGGAGATGCAGAAACTGTCTGAGCTTTACCTTGAAAGACCTAACACCCTCATCAGAAACACAAACATTATTGTATACGTTATTGAATTGTCGACACATAGCATAAACTGGTGACTTCACAAGTATATTAGTCCTGGGCTTAGGAAGGTACAGAAATTGCCCAAGTCTGCTACCGAGACGAGGTACGCGGAAACTCAACCTAGCCAACAAATCAGGGCAGTCCAAAAGGAAATGAATAAGTTTATATACAATCAGGCACATGCAATAGATTCTTCTGCTCTCCAACGACATAAAAGAGAACCTGCTCAGAAGCTGATTATGGTCGCATCCCCGAGCTGGGTAGACACCAAAGAATTTAAAAGCCAAATATTTCAAAAATTGCCTCTGAACAGATTCGATTTGTTCGATGTGAACACTGTATAATGGACTCCAGACAAGGCAGCCATACTCAAGCTTCGATCGAAAAAAAGCGTTTAAGAGGGTAGTGAAACATCTGGAGTCCTCGAAATCTTTCCTACCCTGAAAATAAGGCCAAGCATTCTCTTTGCAGCAGCAGTAATTTTGTTAATGTGTGGTGTAAACGTAACTTATGGTCAAATTCAACCCCTAAGTCCCTTATTTGCTGTGTCCTTTCCAACCTCACATTATTTATCGCATAGTTGTGCTCGATGCAGGTGTTCTTCTGTGCATATGTTATAGTCTTGCACTTTTGGACATTGAGAGGACGCTTGTTTGCAGTACACCACTCATTTAGTTTATCCAAATCCCGCTGGAGAGACTCACAGTCCTGCAAGATGAATATGATCCTGAACAGTTTTAGATCATCAGCAAACAGCAAGAAGTAGCAGAGCAGATTATTTCCTATATCATTGATGAAAATCAAAAACAGAAGTGGTGCCAAATTACTGCCTTGTGGAACGCCACTAGATGCCGAGAAGGCATACGATCTGTGCCCTCTAAATTCGACATATAAAGTTTGTTCCAATATGCAGTTCTATTACTGTCTTGAACTCGTTCCGAACTGAATCGATTCACACTGCTGCACTCATCCTAGTTCGGAATTAATTCTGAATGGGTATTTCGAATTGTTCGAAAGTGTTGGAACAGAAACAGAATTTCATCTGTGCTCAAAGCATTATTTTTTACTAACCTTATTATTATCTATGAACTAACCTCAAACTTCACCTCATTTCAAATCTAAGAAAGTAAAAGTAAGTGAAAGTAGAGTTGGGAGTTAGTTCACTTATAGGATCTAGTTCAATCGTCCTCGTTCACTATTAGGTTTCATGAGATACAGGAGATTGCTGGGTAGTTCAAGGGACAATTTATTTTGAATAATTCTGAGATATGAAAAGAATAGACGGAAAATATTCAATTAAAAATTAAATATAATATTGAATTAATGAAAATGTTCAATGAGAAGTGGAATATAATGGGCTGAACAATCACAATGGTAAAAATTATATGAAATCCAATAAAAAAATTACATCTTCCATTCTACTTTCCCTCAATGGAATGTTTTATAGAACTGATATCCAGATAATCCACCGATCGATTTGCCCATTTTAACATTTAGTAACGTGACCTCTTTCTCACTGAAATATAATGATTTTTATACAATGTTCTGCAATATGCACGAATTTTTTTCAACTAAATTCGGAATTAAAATTTTTTGAACTCTTTCAATTAAAGGATCATCACGAAATTTTGCGCAAATTGTGCACCCGCTTGTTTCAACTAGTTATCAAGTTTTATTATGAATGGATCAGTATTTTTTGAGTTATCTCTGAAAAATTACGATACCGCGGACAAATCACGAAATTTGACACATTGATTTTCAATATGTCCAGAAATACATATTGAGTCTGAAATTTCGAAAAAAAATTTTTATTTCCTAACCATACGATCCAAACAAAAGAAGTTGCGCATCGGTCTGATTCAACCATCTTTCAATTCTGTCGATCACGTAAGTAGATCTGAGATATCAAGAAAATATTCCAAAAATTCAAATGAATATAACTCTGAAACCATTTGGCCTAATTGGCTCATTAACGAATTTAACTATCGCATTTTAATGTGTGCGACCTTCCCTAAAGTTTCAAGTCGCTAGCTTGTTCCTTTCGACAGTTATCGTGTCGTTTGCCAGGCGGCAGTCAGCTGGACATAATTGATTTTGAAACCGGATTCGTCATCAGTGAGTCCAACCTAGTCGTTTGAGACTATTTTCGTGAAGAAAATAGGAAATTACAGATATTTGTACGAAAAGAAACCACGAGTTTTCCAGAACATGCGTGCAAAAAATGATAGTCTAGTATTACCTTGAAAAAGTGCAAAGAGAGGAGCCGAGGGTGAAATAGTTAAAAAATATTTTACAGCGGCTGAAAAGAATCATAATTCGTTATCCTAGGCCGGCGCCTTGCTGATGAGCGCTGACAACGCTCAAATATTGCCCATTCTACAACACAATCGCGAATTAATCCAAATATCTAACCTAGTAAAGTAAATCTTGTCTATGACTTAATCTAAAATATAATTATGTAACACGTCTCCGAAAGTCCTTTTCTAAAACGAGTTTATCTTTCTAGGTTTCTTAATCACAACTTTATTGAAAGCTAAAGGAAAAGAATACACTACGGAAGGAGGTGTTTATTTTGTGAGCCCTAATAAGCGTTACAATGGTCAGATTAGAACTAACTATCTCTTACATATTTACTTCAAAAGAAAAGAATGAAAATGAATAGTTTGCATAATCTAATTCTTGGAAGAGCGGGTCGTTGCTATGGGATGAACTGTCTCATAGGCGGAATCCGGTAGCATGGAGTTCCTAACACTTTCCCCCTTTAGACGGCAACGTCCTCGTTGTCAGCGGATTCACCTGGGTCCTTGAGATCGATGTGGATAATTCTCCTTGGTTTGTACAAAAGGTCTCTTATCCTCGCTCTGTTAATCGTTACGATGAAAATTCCAGTAATTATGCAACAGAGCAAAATTCCAGTTATGGTATAGTGTTTAACTGAGATATTGGATGTAGGTACATGGGTTGGTCCAAAAGTTTTTCAGCTTCTTGTAGGATCGAGTCTGTCTCTTTCAGGTGCCTTAACTGAAGCTCAATTTTCTGTCTTGAGTTGAAAGAAATTTTCGAAATATTTTGGATTTTTATTTCGAAAATTGGAATGGAATCGTCAAAAATTGAATTCTCCATGATAATTTTGCAGGGAGAATCCAGTAAATTTGTTCCTTGGATAGGCTTCTTTATTATGATACCATGGCAGTCTTCTAGTACCATCTGAGATTTCTTGAACAGAGTCAGTAACTGTTTATTCTTTAAAACATGGATAATTTTGAAATCATTGTCGATTAGAATTGTTCGGCAATATTCTGGTGTTGATAAAGTGCAATTTTCCTTGGCAGGTGGCTGGAGGCACAGTACAATGGAACTATCTAGGGTACGACAGGCTTCATTGGTCCAATATTCTTGATTATTGATTGTTATCGAGTACTTCTTTGGTGGAATAATAGCTATATCTTGGTGGTTAGGTATAGGGTACACTCGGGAGTAATTAGCTATGAATTCTTTAAGTATGGGAATTTTAAGGAGGAAACTTATCATTTTATTCGTTCCTACAACAGATATCTTTGAAAATTCTAACATTTTGTAAGGATGAACCTGATTGATTGGTGATAGTTCCTGTGGTTTATAAATTTGTTGAAGATATTTTTCAATAGATTGAAGTTCATTGACTTTGATGAGTTCTAAATTTGGTATTTCTTTGATTGAAAAACTAATTGTTCTTTCAATCATAAGTAAATGATTGAGTAAAATTTCTGATTTGAATATTTCATTCCGTACAAGGATTGCAAAAGATTCTTTAGATTTAATTTCTTCAAACAGTGATTTTGTTTTTTGAATATTTTGATTTAACAAAGCTACATCATCTGAGTACCTCTTAGTCAAATGATTAGCAAAAGAAGTTAATTTATCCACTCTTTCTATTTCGTTATTTCTAATTTGATGTAGTTCTTCAAGATTATCATTTATGATTTTTAGGTCATCGTCGTCTAAGTTTCCAGTATTAAATTTGATGCCTTTTCCAATGAAATTAGCCAAACCTCTCTTAACCTTATTATTGTTTTCAAATTTTTGAAGTATTTGCTCTATCTGGACATGAGTTGCATTCAACTGAAGGCAGATTTTATGATGAAATTCATCGTAGGAATATTTTTCATGAAGTTCTTTAAAATTAAGTTTCAATTGATCGTAACTATTCATCAAATTAGTTAAGTTAATTGTGAAAAGGAAGTTATGATAGTGATCAAGTATTCTTGCTTCACTTAGGGGCTCTTCAAAGTATCCGTTAGTTATTATTTTGTAGACCTGAAGGGCCTGGTAGGTTCGGGTCAATATCAGGAGGGATATTGGTATCCTGAAAAGAGAGAATATTTTTTCTTAATTTCTTTACTTTTCCAATATGAGCTGTGGTTTCTCGAGATTTCTGAGTTAAACCACTGATTTTGTTTTGTTGTTGATGTTCGACAGTAATTTTTTCAAAGGGAGGGTCGGTTTTTCTAGGCCTGTTCCTCTCAACATAAACTTCTTTTTGGTCTAACTTTGGAGGGTCATTTCGATTCTCATTCAATCTATCTAAATTTTTCTGTGCTTTTTCTCGATTTCGTTCGTAGATATTGTCGAAAAATGGCAAAATTCCTTGTTTTCTCTTTTCATTGTATTGTTCATACACAGTCATGGTTAAATCGAATTCTGGTGGTTTATCGTAGGGTCCGTACAGTAAATTAAAAGGCAATTAAAAGGAATAACCAGTGGCAGAATGTATCGATTGATTATAAATTAAAGTAGCTGTGATCATGAGGTTGGAAGGGTTCTCATTTGGATTCTTCAATTTAAGAATTCTGAGTTTTTCTAGAATAGTTGAATGATATCTCTCTATTGGAGAGTTAGAGCTTGGGTTATTTACAGTGGTGAAATGTAAATTTATTTTCTTAAGTTTGCAAAATTCGATGAATGTTTTATTATGGAATTCTTTCCCTTCGTCACACACAATTTTCTGAGGGATGTTATGATGAGCAAAAAAATGTCGTAATTTATTCAAAATAGTAAGACCAGTACCATCTTTCACAAGGTACGATTGGGTGTATTTAGAGAATAAATCAATAATTGTTAAAAATTTAGAATTTTGAAAAGAAAAGGTATCCATGTGAATAACTTCAAAAGGTCTTTTCGCTAGAAGGGGACCGGAAAATTTTAATTTATAAGGATGCCTTTCGTATTTAGATTGAAGGCATAATTCACATTGATTAATAATTTGGGTAATTATTTGTTTCATTTTAGGCCAGTAGTACTTTTTTGATAAGTGATTGTAGGTTTCTGAGATACCGTTATGATTTTTATCATGATATTCGGAAACAATCTCTTTTTGATTTTCGTCACAATTGACATCCAATAAATAAATTTTACTGATGAAAAGTTTCACTGAATAATTAAATGACTCTTTACAGAATCGAACGAATGGTAATCGTAACTTATTATCTCTAAAGTAAATTCCATAGGTTTCATTCGGTCTGAAGATTTCTTGAAAAAGGATGGAAAAGTCTGTTTCCATTCGATTTTGTCTTATTGATACATTGTAAGTATTTTTTCCGAAAGGTTTCGTATATTTCAAGTTATATCGCTCCCCTATATTCAAAATAATTCTGTTTGGGTAAATGTTCACAGATGATTCGGTGATTGGTATAACTTTTCCGTTATCTTCTTGGATGGAATGAATGGTAACATCGGAGTTATTGTCTTGGTTTTGATTTTCAGGTTGGTTAATCAGATTTTGATTGTTTTCTGAATTTAAAATTTTTTCTACTTCGTCATCTTCTAATACTGGTATTTCACCAGTGTTTGGTAAAATTGAAGCTAAATCGACATTAAGGTCGTTGTCTGTCAGTAATGAATTATCGTCGTTTTCTCGATTATTAATTTCAACACGAGAGTGCGTCAGCAACTTTGTTTTCTTTACCTTTGGTATAAATTATGTTAAAATCGAATTCTTCCAATTTCAATTTCCAACGTATTAATCGAGATTTGGGTTCTTTAATTTTATAGAGCCATACAAGGGGATTATGATCGGTTTCAATGGTGAATTTTTGTCCAAAAAGGTATGGTCTGAAATGTTTGGTGGAATCTAGGATTGCCAGTAATTCCTTTTCAATTGTAGAATAATTTTTCTCGGCTGAATTTAAAGTTCTTGAATAGTAAGCTACAGGACGATTTGATTGTGAAAGAACACTTCCAATGGCTATATTTGAAGCGTCGGTAGTTAATTTGAAAGGTTTTTCAAAATCTGGGTAGACCAAAATTGGGGCATTTGTTAATAACTCTTTACATAATTGAAATGCTTGTAAATATTCAGGATCGTCAGGTTTTATTTTTGCGCCTTTTTTCAGACATTTAGTGAATGGTGAAACAATATGTGCGAAATTTTGTATGAATCGGCGGTAATAACCTACCAAACCTAAAAATGATTTTATTTCCTTCACAGTACGTGGAATGGGGTAATTTTCTATGATTTTTAATTTTGAAGGATTAGAAGATACTCCTTCGGGGGTTATGACATGTCCTAAAAATTCTACGTTTTTACTTAAAAATTCACATTTATCGAGTTCGATTTTGAGATTGAATTCTTTAATTTTCTGAAATATTAATTTCAAATGGTAAATGTGTTCTTGTAATGATTTAGAAAAAATGACGATGTCGTCCATATAAACGAAACAAAATATGTGAAGATATTTTTTTAATACATCGTCCATAACACGTTGAAATGTGCTTGGGCCGTTTTTCAATCCGTAGGGCATACGAAGGTATTCATAATGACCGTTGTTAACTGTAAAAGCAGTTTTCTCGATAGATTCCGGATCCATTTCTATTTGATGGAATGCTTTCGCCATGTCAATTGTTGAAAAATAGCAACTTTTTCCAAGGTTGTCCAAAATTTCTTCAATTCGTGGGAGGGGATATTTATCTTCAATAACCATTCGATATTTCTTTTCTCCGGACGCATCTTTTTTCTTGTCTACAATCCAAACAGGGGCACTGTAGGGTGAAATTGATGGACGTATGATTTTGTCATCGAGCAGTTTTTGAATCTGTTTTTGGATAATTTTTCTCATGTGATGAGGGTGTCTAAAAGATTTTACATAAACGGGTTCCTCGTCTTTGGTTCTAATTTTGTGTTTGACTGTATTACTAAATGAGAGATCGCAGTTTTCATTATAAAAGATATTTTTGAATTTGCTACAAAGTTTTAAAATTTCTCGTTTTTCTTCAGAATTCATGTGGGCGGTTCGGATATTTTTCGCGAGTTTAAAATTCTGAGTTTCTAGCGGAGCGTTAGATATTTCAGTTTCTAAAATAGATTTTACCGGTATTCTTTCGGAAAAATTAATTTGTACTTTATTTTCGATTGGTTGAGCAATCGGTATGTAACAAAATCCATTTTTTGCTTGAGCAATGCATTCGGGAGTGGAAAATTGTTGAAAATTTAGTTTGGGTAATAAAACATCACCATTTTCTATAGTGACAGGTACTTTTACGAAATTTTTCGCGGTAAATTTGCGTGGTTGGATTTTAGTAGAAGAATATTCAAGGGTAAAAGGTATTTTCAAATCATTGATTTCTAATGTATGAGTTTTGTAATCAATTTTTGCACCTAATTTTTGGAGATCAGATGTTCCTAATAAAGCATCGAATTTCTTGTGCCAATCTACTACATGTAAATGAATACTCTCAAAAATTCCTAGTTCGTATAAAATTGGGAAATTGAGATTATCATTCGCCTGTGTTGTATTTCCTAAGCCTGATACGCTAAACTCTTCTTTAAATAAAAATTGGGAAAATTTTTCAAATGCGGGTTTTCTATTTATTACAGAATTTGTAGCACCTGAGTCGATAAGAATTCTTAAATCAATATTTGGAAGGTAAATATAAGGCAATTTTGATTTGATTTTAACGCAATTAAAGTCTATGTTTTTTCGAATTTCGAGGCTACTATCTGAAAATTCTCATCTTCTTCATTATAATTTTCCGAATTTTCTGGAAAATCAGCGATTTCGTCATATTCGCAAGTTTCAGGTTCTAGATCATAAAGATTTTCATTCTCGGATTGTACGTTAAAGAGTTCCTGTGACATGAAATTTGTTTGTGGTTAATTTTGTGAAAATTGTCTCGTAGAAACAGACATAGGTATGCAGGGTTGTCTAAATGTATTCCGTGTCGAAATTGACATTGGAGTGGGTTTCGGTTGATTTTTAATCAAATTTGAACCTGCTTTGGTTCCAAAAACTTGTCGGTTGGTTGGGAAATTTTGATTTTTCGAAATTGGTTTATTTATAGGATACGGAAAACCTTGAGTTGGATTTGTTGCCTGATGTTGATTTTGAATAATCGGTTTTCGACACTCATGATTATTTCTATATTGGTTGTTGTGAGGAGGGAGGAAAATTGGTTTTTTATTCACATCTTGTGATTTCCTGAGAAATTCGCAGTATTCCCATTCTTGTTTTCGGTTATCATAATATTGGCATTTATTAATACATTCTTCTAAGGAGTTTAATTCAAAATTGCTAATGTATGTCCTATAGGGTTCTAAAAGTCCAATTTGAAATGTTTTCAAAGCCAATTTATTCATGTCATGTTTTTTGTACTGTAAATAATTTTGATCTTGAATTTTTAACGTCAAATGTTGTAAAACATCGTTCAAACTTTTCGATATTCTACTATAAAAATCTAGATAACTTTCATTTTTTCTCTGAACGCATTGAGAAAGTGATGATACTAATAAATCCTCGTTTCGTTGATCACCATATCTCTGTAATAATGCACCTCTAATAGAAATCCAATCTAGGGCGTTTTGAAAAGCAATGAAATCCCTAGCTTCACCTTTAATTTTTGATCTGATAGCAAAATTCAAAGCATAGGTTAAGTCTGGGCTTAATCTTCCCTGAAGATGACTAACTAGATAATCTATTTCATTTATGAAAATTGACAAATTGTCACCGGGAGAATATTCCGGCATAGAATTTAAAAGAACTCGAATGTCTTGTCTCGACATATTTTCTAGAATGGTTGGGTTAGAAGAAGTTTGGTTATTCATTTCTGAGTGTATCAAATTTCTTCTTGGATAGGGTTGAAATCTACTTTTTCTAATTAATTGATTATCGTCAATAAATTCGATTGATTCTAATGTTTTTTGATTCTCAGCAACTATCTCCAATTCGTATTGAGATTCACTGATATCTGTCATTTGAATTTTAATTTATGGGTTTGAGGAATGGACTGATGGACTTACAACACCAAGATATTCATCCTAAAGTGTGCAGGTCTTCCTTCTGGATCGAAGTGGTTGTTTCTGGAATTGTCTTCCTTCTGGCTTGGATGTTGATGATTTGGTTTGAAATCGCACTAAGAGTTAAAACTCAACGGAAGTTCCTCGAACACGATCCGGTCACAGTTCGTATTCACAATGGAAACTAATTTCGGTTTTTTTTCGAACTAAAACCCCGTTGCGATATCCTGTTCGCAGCGCCAATTATGTAACACGTCTCCGAAAGTCCGTTTTTAAAAAGAGTTTATCTTTCTAGGTTTCTTAATCACAACTTTATTGAAAGCTAAAGGAAAAGAATACACTACGGAAGGGGGTGTTTATTTTGTGAGCCCTAATAAGCGCTACAATGGTCAGATTAGAACTAACTATCTCTTACATATTTACTTCAAAAGAAAAGAATGAAAATGAATAGTTTGCATAATCTAATTCTTGGAAGAGCGGGTCGTTGCTATGGGATGAACTGTCTCATAGGCGGAATCCGGTAGCATGGAGTTCCTCACAATATCATATCAGTCCGCAAGCTCAGGTCCTTGCCTAAATTCAGAATTACTTGGTACGATACCAACGTAGATACCACTATACTATATCTAGAGTAGTTCACAGTGAAGGAATCAAATGGATCGTATGTCTCATGTCTTCGATCTACCCTACGACCACAACGTTACGGTCCCGGCTCCGGTCTAGCGAATAAATTCATCTAGTTCGCTGAGAACTATTCAGTACATACTTCATGAACTAGTTCGTTTCGTTCTTCATAAAGAATAGTTCATTTGAACTAGTTCGTTCACGAACTACCCACCTCTAAGAGCGTCCGCACACGGGTCGATCCGATGCGCTCGACGCGTTTCCAGCCTCGTTTCTCTATGCGGTTTCCTAGCAATTCAAGCTAACGCCGCACACGGGTTGCACGATTCACGCGTCGGGCGTCCGCACACGGGTCGATCCGATGTACTCGACGCGATCCAGTCTCGTCTCTCGAATCGGCTTCCCAAGCAATTCAAGGTGGCACCGTACACGGCTCGTTTCGAAACGTACGTTTGAGTTCCGTTCGCATGCCTCGTTTCACGCGACTGGCATGGAAGCAGAAAGTTCGAGAGGTTCGTACGTCGCTAGCTTTCCGATATAACGACACGATACAAATATGACTTTTTATTATTTTAAACATGATTCTGAGGCTCATCCATAATCTGTCTTGGAATTGATCATATAATTACATGTAATGATGAAATCTTTCTATTGATTGCCCGATTTCGTCCTCACGCAAGAAAAATACTATTTGGGGTAACACTTCTTATCTTTACCTCCTCGAATGAATTGAACACTGTCTCCGCACAAAAAATATATATATAATATTCTAACCTATGAAAATCTGGAGAAAATCACGGCCGTTGTATGTGCTCCGACAAGTTCTCGAACAAATCGAAACTTATTATCCGAAATAATAATGATGCGTCAATTTTGAACGCATGTTACAGGTAGCTCAATAACAGCACACAGTATGGTTATGTCCAGAAGTTTGGTTTTTGGAATTCTCAGCCAAAAGCTTGAACGATTAATATCGACACATTTATGGGAAGTTTTGGGGTCAAAATCAATTCTGTCGGCCCGTCCGTCCTCTGCCAAGATGATTTACAAAGAAAAAATGCCAGCGATGTGAAATTTCCAGGCTAGATAGCACATCTGAATGCGCTGATTTTGCTATAATTTCCTAGATAACTCGGAATATACTGATCCGATCCAATGAAACTTGGAAGTTTGTTGTCAGAAAAACGAAGAAATCAGGAATTTAAATTCATATATTCGAATCTCATTTCCTAGCGATATACCTTATTTCCATTTGATATGCGGAAATACTAGCAAAATAAAATCTCATTAGATGGATATTGATCAAACATTCTCTGTATTCAGGGTCAAACTAACGACTGATCAAACGGATAAATTGCACATGACCAAGAATTCTTCACATATGAGTCCTACCTAATCGTTCAAAACTATTTTCGGTACAAAATATCAGACTTCTGTGGTGGAATTATTCACTCTCGTTTCCTAGGACATGCGCGTATAAATCTAATGCGTAGATGCTCACCAAATGTATACGTCCAACTTCGTATAATTGACATTTTTTGTGTGAGCAATGCACAAAAACTCCTCACCATTCACCTAATTGTACGAGGTAAATATATCAACACAAAAAACAAACCATAAAGTTTAGCACAATCCTCGAGGTTACTATTTAACGATAGTGTTTCGATTTTCAATTGATTGGATATTTATATTCGGAGATCGGAAAAAATATAAGTTTCGTGCTCATTTCCTCGTTATCATAGTTTGGTACTCACGAAATTGTGCATCAACCTTCAAGCTCTCATTTTCACATCAAGTTCTTGATTCCAATTCGATTCAAACTGTATTTTTGGAGATATTAGAAAAATAAAATTTCTAATGGATATACCTGCATTTGGTGAATATACCTAGCCAATTCGCGAATTCTGCCTTCCTTATTGAGCTCCAAACCTGGTCAGCCCCTGAGTAGATTATTTCGGTAGTTATTGTGTTTATGATCGGTGGTTAGGCCAGCCGTAATCACAATCATTTCCGAAAGGAGCTCCTTTGAGACCTCAAAATAATTATATAAAATATAATATAATAAAGTAGGTTTTGGGCTTGTTAATTACGAATGCCGGATTCGTGAGTGGTTGAAACCGTCCTAATGATTCGTAGACATGCCCATTTAAATTTTTATTTTCCTAATATTTCCAGAACAAACGATCGGATCGAATTTAAATATAGTATTTGATTGAAAAATGACAGATTGAAGGTTCATGCAAAATTTCGTGGGAACCATATGAAAAGGAGAAAGCCAAATCTTTCTATCAGAAAGTGAAGTTGCAATTCGCAGGTTCAACGTAAATGGGTGACCACTCTGTTCAGGAATTTGAGCGTAAGAGTTCCTGACCTCTCGTCAGTGCTTTTTCAGATTATTTTTGGAACAACCTGTATATCTCATTCCAAAATTAAACCACTATGGAACCATACGGAACACAGAGGAAGATTTATCATCAAAATGGATATATAAACATTAGAACAGTTCTAATTAATATTTTGAGACATCCTGTATATCTCATTCTGAAATAAGCCCACCCTGAAGCCATACTGAATGGAAACCAAGGGATATCATCAAAATATATCCATAAACAGAAAAATTGTGGAAATTAACTTCTTGGTACACCCTGTGTATTTTGTTATAAATATCCTGCCGTAGGTAGGAAATTTCCTACCAATTCAATCAATAGAAGGTTGGTGATGCCAATGAATGAAGCAATTATGCTGTTTTATGTCTCTCAGAAATGCCCCGTATATTTTATTCTAGAGAAGGGCCACCTCGTTGTCATATTGAACCCAACGCAAAAAAAATCATTGGAATCAGCCCCTGAGCAGAATGATTATTAAACTTGGAAAAATAGTTTTCCACGAATTGACAACCTTCGCTTCAAGCGCTCATTTTGAAATCAGCACTCTCTATGGTCAATTTTGAATAAACTCGGAACTTATGACGCACGAACTTGCCGACGTCGCACTGTTCGAGTCGTCCACAACGCGTCGAGCACATCGCGCCGACCCGTGTGCGGACGCTCTAAGTGAAAGTGTATTGCGGTACAGTTTTCAAGAGAATAAAGAAGAAAGGAATTCAAATGCAAGACGCAATGGATATAACTGGAGCAAGCTTCGAAATTGTTAATATGGGTAAGCTTATCCCTTCTTCAGTCAAATATGTATTTATTTAAATATGAATTTGTCTTTCAATTCAGATGGTCCCAAATTTATTAATAACATTAGATGGAACGATAACAATACCAGAATGTTAATCGTTCTGTACATCAAGTACAAACCAAAAGTGGGAAGCACGCAGATGAAGAGCTTGAAGATTATGTGGCGGATAATAGCCAAGGAATTGGAGGAGAAGCTGGGGGTAAATGTTGCTTCAAGAATAGGTAGAAAGTGTTAGAAAGGAATTACAAGAGATATGTAGACAATAATAATTCCACTGGAAGGGGTAGGAAGCATTTCGAATTTTTTGAAGACATGCAAATATTATACAGGAATAAAAGAAGTATCAACCCGGAAATATTGTTAGATAGTGATACAATACACATTTCTACACCTCCGCAATTTGAAGAAATGGCTGAAGAAAATCCTCCCACCACTTCTAAAGGTCCAAGAAGACCATCAAGCAGGAGGAGAGTCAACATGTTTGAAAAAATGAAAACGGAAAGAGCAACATATCAGGACATGAGAATAGAGCAAGAGAACATAAAGATAGCTGTGATCAAAAGGAGGAATGATCTTCTGGAAGACAGAAATAATTTCCTTCGAGAGGATATTAACCACAGGAAAAACTGTGGCCGCAATTCATTCTTGTGATTTCAGTGATATATGTTTTTTTATTTTGGATGATTCATTATTTATATACGATATCCCTGTTATACAATAAACAAATATCAGTTTTAAAGTACTTATTGTAATAATGCATAATTATATAAAATATAAGTGAAGCAGTTCAGTTATTGTGATGTATATATGAGCCAATCAACCTAAGTTCATTTCACTGAATATCATATGGGAGCATTATTAATAAAAACTAAACAACATTCCTGTTTGGGAATTATAGATCCTAGGACCTATAAACCTTATACAATTCTTGTGGAAAATAACTAGATTTTTCGGTAATGTTTAGGTATGTTTAAGCACGAAACAATAATTCTCTCCAGAGAAAATGTTAAGACTGGACTTAGGTTGAATGGCTCACATAAGAAATATATTTTAATTTGTTGATGCAGTAAGAAATGAGGAATTTTATTTATATCTATCTAGACTCAATATGTTGACAAAAGGATCTTGTACTCATCTACCATCTACATCTTCTAGACGGTTCTTTTGAATGAGATATATATTTTTTTTATTATAGTCATATTGCTCCTCGTACTTAATATTTATATATAGGATATTTTTGTTGTGCAATAAAATATATCAGTTTCTTAGATTAACAGTTATTTATTCAAATAATGTATTACCTATTCCAATTATGTGTAATATAAGGTTTGTTCCAACACCCAGTTCTGTTACTGTCTTGAACTCATTCAGAACTGAATCAATTCGCACGTCTTCGCTCATTCTAGTTCGGAACTAATTCTGAATAGATAGTTCGAAAGTGTTGGAAACGAATCATTCTTAGAAATTCCCTTGTCATAGCCTAACGGCTGTTTGTCACCCGAAAAATGCAGCCCGTCTCTTCCAGATGTGGTTTTATTGCCCCTTGCTGCATTCGAATGGCATGTAACAGATGACCGATTCAATTCCTCCTTCTCAGTTCTTGCCTAAACCCAAGAACTGAATTCACCGTTCTAGAACTGGTCTGACACAAATTCTTTTTACTTTGGAACACTTGGTTTGCAATTCCTAACCAGTTCGAAATTTGTTGGAACGCTAATGTCGATATGCGCAAACTCCGCCAGATTCAGAACTAGTTCCAGAGTGTGTAGGAACAGACTTATTAGTAAAGCAGTTCCTAAAGTGATATAATAAATATATTTTAATGATAAAGAAAGAAATAGTGTTATTAATTATATCTGACTGGCCTCAATGTGTTGACGTACTCTTCTACCATCTGAATCTTCAAGATGGTCATCCCAAACTTCTTCCATGTTCTGGAGATTAGAATCAACATTTTGTGTGACACATGTTTCATCTGTGACAAATCCATCATCGATACTGATATTATGCAACACACAAGCAGCACGTACAAGATGGACTATATTACTCATACGTCTCAACTTCAAATGAAATAATTGTCGGAATTTCTGTTTAAGAACACCGAAGCAGTTCTGTATAACATATCGATTTTTTGATAATAAAATATTATAATTGATCTGCCGCTGATTTCCTCTATCTTTAAAAGGTACTAATAGATTTGCCCTAAGCGGATAAGCACTGTCTCCAAGTATAGTATATTGTCCTCCACACCTTTCTTCTAAATTAGCACATAATGGTGATTGTCTAAATACACGAGCATCATGTACAGATCCCGGATATCCTATGGAGGCATTTCTAATCTTCAACTTGTGATCACACACAATTTGCATCTGAAACATTTACATTACATCTTGTACATAGGTATATTAAATTTGTATGTTAAACCACTGAAATATATCTACCTGAATAGAGCACTAGCAGCACTCTATGGTTCAGCAAGGTAAAACGTCAAAATCAGCTGCTGGGGGGACAAACAAACAGATTTCCCATAAGAGCTAATGTTAACGTTAGGTGTATTATATGAGTGGAAAAACATTTTGAGACTGTTTTTTTCAGTTAATTTTGATCATTGAACTTTTTTGAATACCTTCAGGTAAGAGAATAGTTTGCAAGGGTGATTTGAATAAAGACACTCCTGTTTGTTACATACATTGTTATGTCTCCTTTTTCAGATTAAATTCTACTATGAAAGTTTTTTCAGCTGTGAGCTGTAGTCATCGGTCTAATAATGATAATCACACCCATTTTCTTAGATTTGTACCGTTGAAAACTAAATAGAAGCAGGTAGAACCTGCCAAGGTGGAAAGAGGAAGTATGCTTGCTTTTATCTCTACATGGGGATGATTTCCCCGATTCTAAAGGGAAAAATTCTTTTATTTTCTGCATTATCTTCAACAGGTAATGAACTAACAAAGTTACTTAGCATATTTATGGATAAATATCATTTAAGGTAACCTTTAAACAAACTTGGGATTGGAATTATATTCAAGATGCAATAACAATTATAAGTTTATATAGTTACCATTAGCATGGCATTCTGAAATCATAAACAGAAGATAGATGGTGACAGAGTTAAAACACACAACTGTGAACATTTTTGGCATTATTTTCTTGATGAGAATATGTCTTCCGACAGGAGGTTCACATTGAATCCATAAATCGTAATATAATTCCAATATTCTCTAGAAAGATCCTAGACCTTGTAAGTTTGTGAAAATACAGACCAATCATAGTAGGATATTGCCATATATTGCAAGTTGATGCAAGATTAATATCGGCAAACTCTCAAACAATCAGTTAAGCCTCAGACTTTATTGAATGAAAATATTGACTACAGTTCACAACCATTGTGAAAATAAATACATATTCATCTCATGTTATTATTCAAATATAAAACTCTCAACAACAAATTGTGTTTAATAAAAATTCACTACTTGATGATGTGATATTCTCCTGGATTATGTTAATCTCAAGCCTCCAAAGTTTGCCAACAACTTAAATTTCACAGGCAAACAACCCAAACTCATAAAATGGACAATAATCTGCAGCAGCATAACAAATGTCAGTTTACAATAACAATAACAAACTGTTTGTTTGTCCCCCCAGCGGCCATGTTGTGACGTCACCTGCTAGTGCTCTATTGAGTAATATCCTTTTCTGTTCAGATAGGAATCAGAGTCATTCTGTGGTTTATCAATCCTAATGTGGCTGCCATCTATAGCACCTATAATAGAAGGAAATCCATTTCCTCGAAAATGTTGCTCTATTAGATTCTTTTCATTATCACCTGGCCAGGTAATGATTTCAGATGATAAATTGCTAATAAATATTGCCAATCTTGATATTATTCGATATAAACAGCTCATACTTATATCAAATCTGTCCGCTACATCTCGGAAACTAGAGGGGTGATGGCCCAAATACCATAAAAATATGAGTACCTGCAAAATGACAGATGTAATTTATTTATAGCTTCATACAGATTTTATTACGTAAACAGTAAATAGAATTTGAAAAAATTTCAAAAAGCACTGCCGTGAAGGCAGCAACTTTTGCACGCATGTTCAATGTAGATGACCGCTTCAGCAACGAATTTGAACATGCACGCAAAAGCTGCTGCCTTCACGGCAGTGCTTTTTGAAATTTTCTACTGATAAATTACTGGATTTCAATTCGATCAAATCTGTATTTTTGGAAATATTGGAAAAATATCATTTTGAATGGGTATATCTACGGAATCATTGGGCGGATTTTACCCATTCACGAATTCGACCTTCGTTATTAAGCCCCAAACCTACTCTACAAATATCGAGTTTCTAAGTCGTTTCTTCCGGAAGTTATTGTGCTTACGGTCAGCCTAACGACCGACTGCGTAAACACAATAACTTCCGAAAGAAACAACTTAGAAACTCGATATTTGTAGAGAAGGTTTGGACCTTAATTACGAAGGCCGAATTCGTGAATGGTAAAATCCACCCAATGATTCCGTAGATATACCCAATCAAAATTTTATTTTTTCAATATTTCCAAAAATACAGATCAGATCGAATTGAAATTCAGTACTTCTTCGAAAAATAACAGTTCGAAGTTTCATACAGAATTTGATGAGGATGATATGATAAGAAAAATCATAGAAATTTTGTTTTTCAAATTGTTCTAATGACACGATTATCACTAAATTTCGCATGAAGTTGTCTTTCAGCATCTCAAAACTAGCTGTAAAGTTTTATCAGGACTGAATCAGTATTTCACGAGTTATACTGAAAATATAAACGATATCGAGAAGAAAACCTCGAAATTTGACATATTTTTTCCCGATATCTCCGAAACTTATGATCGTATCGAACTGAAATTTGGTATACTGCTGTGAAATATGAAGCTCAAAGTGTGAGTGGAATTTTTTCCTGTATATGATGAAAGGTTTCCGAAAAAAAAAATTTTTTGGAAAAAAATTTCGAAAAAAATTTTTTTTCAAATTTACTGACAATATGATCCTGACAAAATTTGGCTCAAAGTTGCGCGTCGTTATACTCCACCCAACTGCCAAGTTTGAATCCAATCGCTCGAGTAGTTTCCGAAATAAAGAATAAACAACTTCAAGTGCCTATAACTCCGAAACTATTCGACCGATTGGGCCCATTAACGAACTCAACCGCGGCATTCTGATGCGCAACCTATCCTGAAAATTTCAAGTTGCTAGCTCGCTTCTGTCGACAGTTAGCGTGTCTACGGCCGGCCGGCCGGACAGAATCGATTTTGACACCGGATTCGTCATTAGTGAGTTCAAACTAGTCGATTGAGACCATTTTCGGCTCAATCATCCAAAATAACAGACATTTGGACAAAACGATAGCACGCTGTTCCCCTAGAACATGCGCGCAAAAAGCATGCAAACACTCAACACACCTATTCTAATGCAGATAATTTTCCATATTGACCAGTTTGTGGTTTATAACGGTCATGGTTTTTATCTATCAGCAATAGTCGAAACATGTTCTCGGGCTAGCCTGAAGTGATCCTTTAACGTTTCATCATCATATTGAGGAACAGTATCAGCTGAAACAAAAAAAGTTAGATCATTTGCCTCACGCCCTCACCTGTTATCTTCATTACATAAATCAATGCTCAAATGTTGTTTTTTTATTCATGTAAACATCGACTTATTCGAAAATGTTTCCTGGATACCGATAGATTTTGGTTTCCAGAAATCAAATGCAAGTTTATGCAGGCGATAATAATTCGAAATTCGATGAACTTTTCTGTTGGGAATTCAAAGGGATGGCTGTTGTTGAGATCATTAGAATAATCAGGTCAGCTGATGCTTACTATGCCGGTGTTTTAGCACAGATCAACCAGATAAACCACTCGCATCATTTACTTAGGAAATCTATGTCAACGCAGATATGACCCTGAATCGAGCTAATCAGAATTTTAGCAGGCGTGTGGGGTGCTTTGGGGTGCCAATCAGATTGCAGGAATAAGATTACGTCACCCTCGCCGCTTTTGGATTCCCTTGAAGAGGTTATAAACATGTAAACAAACTGAAAATAATTTTTTGTCCTATTTATTTGATGAATAATTTCGTATCTATTCCATTTTAGAATATAACCCAAACAGTTTTTACAACAAAATCAATTGTTTAGTCAACTTTGAGGTTCTATTTTATGATGTCAGTCCTCATTATATGCTTTTATTGTACAACACCAAGAATTGGAATCGAACCTAGGTGGACTCATTCATAATGTTTATTTTATATAATATAAAGGAATCTCAATTGAAGTAGAAGAATTACAACCTCCATTAATCAATTAAGACGATGGGATGTCTAATAAAATTGTATATGATTGCACAAACACTAGGATTGGAATCGAACAAAGTTGGTCTATTCATAGTTTGATTTTATATTGAAATGAATCTCATATGATGTGAGATTATCACAATCTATACATTTTCCACGTAATACAATCGTCTGTTTCTGTTTGCTTGATAAATTGATTTCAAAGAAGAAGTTTTCGCCAAAAAAATACTTTTTAATAAACGACTGTTACATATCTTCTTTATTGATAAAATAGTGAAGCAATTATACTCAACTTGCTGAATTGAATTATGTAAAAAACATTGTCTGAAACAGTTTGGCAGATTTCACGTAAACATGGTATATTTACTACAATATAGTTACTGAAAACTTAACGAATTATATATTTATATGAGTAATAATTGATAGTGTTATGGAAAAGTTTTTAAAGGAAATCTATTTCTTGTTTATAAATTTTTAAGGTTTCTTCATTTCCTACACATTAATTCGATTGTATCCACACATATCAGAAAAAGGTTTGCATTGAAATAGAATACACCCAAACTCCTACAAGATTTTGAGAGGTTGTCTAGAGACCTATAAGTATCACTACAAAGATTCTCTGATTAAGGTAAACGGGTTTTCCATAACATTTTCCCAAAATTTTCATTTACTCCCACCGAGTTCTTCTACAGGAGTTTGAGATGTGACAAAACACTCGCTTTGGTATTGGAAATTTGCTTTTCAAATGATTTCATCGAAAAATCTTATTCTGATTTTAATATTGTGATTCCCGAATCCCGACAAATCCGTTTTTACATTTCGATTTTAGATATTCCAAAGTCAAGTATTTGATTAATTTGACAGCTATTTCGAGGAAGAAGAAAGTGTGGTTATGTCTGTTATATTTCTCAAGGTCGAAAAGACGGGATTCCCGCAAACGATGAAGTGATTTGTCTTGTTCGTCTGTGGTAATGAGACTCAAATACATACCCAAGTAACCATCATTTTTTGTTCTTGGAAAACCCATAGTGACTACAAAATCCTCTTCATCACTTGAAGTTGCTAAATAATCACTGTCGTTTTCAAATTTTAAATCGCTCATTTTCAAAGTTCCTGATTTTTCACGTGTTTACCGACAAAGGTTAGAATAAACAAGTCGAATGACATATATCAGCTGACCGATTCAATTCCTCCTTCTCGGTTCTTGCCTTAACCCAAGAACTGAATTCACCGTTCTAGAATCGGTCTGACACAAATTCTTTTTACGTTGGAACACTTGGTTTGCAGTTCCTAACCAGTTCGAAATTTGTTGGAACTGATTCAGAACTAGTTCCAGATTGTGTAGGAACAAACTTATAGAGTGCGGTTAGCAAGATATGAGATGAAGAGTGCGAGCAACCGACGATCGAAGCCGAAATTGTCCAATTTTTGCAACAAAAGTGTATGATCCACTCTGTCGAAGGCCTTTGAGAAGTCGGTGTAAATTGTGTCAACTTGCAGCTGACTATCCGTAGCCTCACAAACAAACTGTGTAACGGTAGCTAAATTAGGTCTTGTTGATGAAACCGTGTTGACTATCGGCTACAAGATTTCTGACAGAGGGGAAGATTCTATTATACAGGGTGATTCCGGAGGAGACCGTCAGATTTTGGGATAAGTTTACACTAGTCAAGACAGTCTCGGAACACTGTTTGGTTTATGGTTGGGGGTCTCTATTGAGAATATACAGGGTGATTTGTCCGATTCGACCGATTTTACTTTTATTGATAACTTTGGTATGGCTTATTCGATTTCAATGAAATTTTCAGCGTAGTACAATAGTGTTGAACACATTCATTGGTTTCAAAATTTTTTTTCAAAATAAGCGGTTGTTAATGTGATAAATCCAGATTAATTGTGTAGGTTGAAAAAACACCCTGTACCTAGCGTTTCCTAAACTACGCTATCTGTTTACGATTCTACTATAATAAGTCATTATTTGAGAGTTTCTAATCTTTTTGGCACACCTCTGGTTTTCCGAAAAAATTTTTTCAAAAAATGATAATGTCGACATTTCGCTCCAATCGATTCTACTTTTATTGAGAACTTTGGTATGGCTCATTCAATTTTGATGAAATTTGCAGTGTAGAACAACCTGAATGAGTTTATTCAATAATCGCAACAATCTCTCAAAATACAGTGTTGTAATTATGATAATTTCAGAATTTCAGATTAATTGTGCAGTTGAAAAAAAAACACCCTGTTCATTGCTTTTCCAAAACTTTCTTATTCGTTGCAGATTCTACAATAATATGTCATCATCCAGAGGTTTCTAATTTCTTTGGCACACCTCCGGTTTTCCAAGAAAACATTTTTGTAGAAGAGCATTATCGAAATTTGGCTCACAAGCTGTGAGAGTATTCCGCACTAGGTAGGAAAGCTGTATCGTCCAAAGATGCAAAGTTGTTCGTCACTTCTGAAATATTCTTTTCAAATTCGAAATATATTCCGAATTGAATGGTTTCATACAAAATATTAGCAATTGAATATGAATTTGGAATTTGAAAAGAATATTTTAGAACTGCTTCGCATCCTTGTATAATATAGCTTTCCTACCTAGTGCGGAATACGTTCACTCCTTGTGAGCCAAATTTCGATCATGCTCTTCTTCAAAAATGTTTTCTAGGAAAACTGGAGGTGTGCCAAAGAAATTAAAAACCTCTGAATAATGACATATTATTGTAGAATCTGAAACAAATAAGAAATTTTTGGAAAAGCAATGTACAAGGTTTTTTTTTTCAACTGCACAATTAATCTGAAATTCTAAAACTATCACAATTACAACCCTGCATTTTGAGAGACTTTTGTGACTATTGAATGTACTCGTTCAGATTGTTCTACACTGCAAATTTCATCAAAATTGGATGAGCCATACCAAAGTTCTCAATAAAAGTAGAATCGATTGGAGCGAAATTTCGACATTATCATTTTTTGAAAAAATTTTCCCGGAAAACCAGAAGTGTGCCAAAAAAATTAGAAACTCTCAAATAATGATTTATTATATTAGAATCGTAAACAGATAGCGTAGTTTAGGAAACGCTATGTATAGGGTGTTTTTTCAACCTGCACAATTAATCTGGATTTATCACATTAACAACCGCTTATTTCGAAAAAAAACTTGAAATCAATGAATGCGTTCAACACAATTGTACTACGCTGAAAATTTCATTGAAATCGAATAAGCCATACCAAAGTTATCAATAAAAGTAAAATCGGCCGAACCGGACAAATCACCCTGTATATTCTCAATAGAGACCCCAAACCATAAACCAAACATTGTTTCGAGACTGTCTAGACTAGTGTAAACTTATCCTAAAATCTGACGGTCTTCTCCGGAATCACCCTGTATAAACACATTTCGAAGATTTTAGCAAAGTTGGACAAAAGCGTTATAGGCCTGTAGTTTGATATATCATCCATTTTACCAGCTTTAAAAACAGGACATATGATGGATATTTTCCAAAGATCAGGGAAGCAGCTGCTTTTTAAGACCAGGTTGTAAATTGTCTTTATTGGCTTGGACAATACGTGAGCACAATCCTTCAAAATAAAAGCTGGAATTCCGTCAAAGCTACTCGTAAAATTTGGCTTCAGTAATTTCAGACAGTGCAAGACCTCGCTTTCATCAATGGACCTCAGAGAAATAATTGGATTATGAGAGATTGGGTTGGTGTCTTGGGGCGTAATATTAGGAGGGTGATCACTATATGCACTCCGGAAAAATCAGCAAAAGCATCCACAATATCAGGAGGGTTGTTATATTCAACATTGCCAAAATGTAAAATACCAGGAATTCTTGAAGCTTTTTTCTTGTTGTGGAAATAGTCCCAAAAGGCTGATGGATCACTCCTAATAGAATTGTCCGATTTGCGCTTATGTTCCTCATAGGAGACAGCAATCCTGGACTTCAATTTCCGCAATGTTTTAAACCGAGTCTTTTAGTAGTCATTCTTGGAGATTTTCAGTGTTTTGAATACTGTACTTTTTTCCTTGATTAGACAGATTATTTCTCTTGTATACCAAGGGGGGTATTTTCTATTGAAGTTCGGTCTGACAGGTACACATTGATTAAAGATGGTAAAAAGAGTATTGTAGAATGATTCCACTGCTAAGTTTGCATCAGTGTGATTTTCCAAGAACGTCCAGTTGGTATTAAGAATCATAAAATAGAGAAAGGGGAAATTGTATCCGCGGAAATTGAATTTTATAACGGTTTCATCAAACTCGATACCAACTACTGGTTTCGGAAAAGTTAACGTGACATCAAGGGCAGGATGATACCCGTCTTCAGGGACAAATGGTCCTTCATTATGTTGTATATCACAGTGAATATTCGAGAAAACCAAGTCTAAGAGCCAGCCTGAGTCTTTCAAAATGGAATTGAATTGTTTCAAATCGTGAAAAACAGCAAACTGATCCAGCCTAACCAGAACATCATCGATTCTGTTTTCACCACTGCCAAATTCCGGTTGATTGAAGTATCCCAAAACCAATAAATTACCTCCATACATATATTCTAAAGATTCAAGCATTTCAAGTAGTTAAGTGAGAATCACGTCCTTGGTTATTCATGCTGAGTGTTTTGACAGGAGCTAGGACAGGTGGTTAAGAACAAGACTAAGTTTAACTAAATGCCGACGTTTCGTCCGTATATTCGAACTTTTTCAAGGCTATATACAAGAAAGATACAAAAATTCATCAGTACAATCCAATAAAACAATCAGAATGACAGCAAATAACAACGATAAAATGCATACATACAAAATGATGCAATCTAGACAAATTATTGTATAGAACAAATATCAATGAACAAACCTGATAAATAGACAATAGCACACATAATATACAACGATAATAAATTAAATTGGGTAAAACTGTGGTATACAAACTTACCAAGTTCCTTCAGTCTGACATAAAAGATGTTATTTCTACTGATAGTCGGACAAATTGCAACCAATCCAAGACTTTGTCAATTTTCAATTTAAACTTTGAAATCTCTACTACCATTGAAACTTGTTGAATTAATTATCGAGAGAAGCTGTTATCTCATGTAAACAATGAAGACATATGAATGACATTTATGACGGAATACGGGAATCGCGATACAGGAACAATAAATGTGTGTACATTTAATTCAGATCTTGGGTGTCAGTTCTGTGGTTTACAGTTGCGTTTAGTTTAATGTAAATCATTTCGCTGATGTTCTTTTTCCTCCAATTACTTTCGACAATGTCGAAATACTCGACTATGAAAGTAATTGGTGGAAAAGGAACATCAGCGAAATGATTTATTTACATTAAACTAAACGCAACTGTAAACCACAGAACTGACACCCAAGATCTGAGTCAAATGTACACAAATTTATTGTTCCTGTATCGCGATTTCCGTATTCCGTCATAAATGTCATTCATATGTCTTCATTGTTTACATGAGATAACAGCTTCTCTCGATAATTAATTCAACAAGTTTCAATGGTAGTAGAGATTTCAAAGTTTAAATTGAAAATTGACAAAGTCTTGGCTTGGTTGCAATTTGTCCGACTATCAGAAGAAATAACATCTTTTATGTCAGACTGAAGGAACTTGGTAAGTTTGTATACCACAGTTTTACCCAATTTAATTTATTATCGTTGTATATTATGTGAGCTATTGTCTATTTATCAGGTTTGTTCATTGATATTTGTTCTATACAATAATTTGTCTAGATTGCATCAATTTTTATGTATGCATTTTATCGTTGTTATTTGCTGTCATTCTGATTGTTTTATTGGATTGTACTGATGAATTTTTGTATCTTTCTAGTATATGGCCTTGAAAAAGTTCGAATATACGGACGAAAAGTCGGCATTTAGTTCAACTTAGTCTTGTTCTTCACCACCTGTCCTAGCTTCTGTCAGAACACTCAGCACATATCAAGTAGATTGAAAATATGTGATACATGAGCTCTAGGTGGTATGTAAACAACAAATATATACAAAAGTTTATGTTCGTAAATCACTTTACACCCAACAACATCAATAGTGTAAAAACCATCACGAAATTCCGACAAGTCAACCTCCACGGCACTAAAGTCACTTCTAACCGCCACCACGAGATACCGCATTTGTTTCCAGATTTCTGTCATTTCTGAATACGGTATAATTGTTAGAGAAAAGTTCCATACTATACAGATTAGGTTGAATCCATGTTGCAGACGCTGCAACGATGTGATATTCAGGGCCGATATTATAAAACTTAACTGAAAGTTATCTTTAACTTTAACTGAAAATTAAGCAGTAATTTCCAGTTAAAGTTAGATTTGCAGGGTTATCTTTATCTGGTGGTTTGGGTATCAATTATAGTTAAAGTTAAATCGTTTTTTTCCACAGATTCTCTGTCTTTTCGGCTGACATAAGGGGAATATAACCTCGATTTGTTTGTTGTTATGATATTTTCGGAAACATGTTAGCAAGATATATATTCACTTCATTTTTAAAGGACTTTTAATTCACGATGACGAAGATGACATGAATATTGTTGAACATCCTCGTTGAGAGATATTCACTTCATTTTTGAAGAACTTTTAAGTGACTATTACTATGATGCCATGAAAATTGTTGAATATCCTTGTTTAGAAAGGATATTTAGAAATCGGCTGAACCATTTGAACTTATGGGAAGAAACGGAATTCAAAAACCGATTTCTCTTATCTGGACACTGTACGCCTTTAATGGAATACATATTCATAGTTATAAAAGTTTTTTGGATCGTATTAAAAAAAAACTGCAGATATTTTTAATAACTTTAATAACTAATACTTTCTTCAGCATACATGTAGCACCGCCATTCGTTAAAATACAATTACTAAAAATGTCATAAACATAGATAAACTTCTAGAACATTCTATCAGTGTTGGCAACCCAAAGACACTCAATGTTACCAACATTAGTTTACACATTCTAACAATAGTGATGCAAATGTATTGCTACACGCAGAGTTTATACATCTTGTTCTTTCTTGATAGTTGCTGGAGATTTTAGGGGTTTTCACAAATCAACTATACTGACTGTATTATCAGAAATGTCCCATGGAAAATTGCATACTTATTATCTATTTACATCAAAATGCCTGCTATAAATCTCACTCGAATAATAATCCAATCTCGAGAGTTCTTCATGGCATATTATTGTAATGAAAATATCAGTTACTCTTTCTGTTCAACTATTATAAGATGTAAATGAAAAAAAATCATTGGCATTTATTCTTTTCGGTGCCTAATATAACAGATAAAAGTTGTAAATGCGTAATGAAGCATAATAATTTATACACATTATTTAACTTTTAAGATGAAAGGAAATCATCACAATTGCAATAGATACTTTTCTTATAGTAATGGCCAAGCTGGTAGCTGTACAAATTCTAGATATCAGGGCTCGATAACCCTGAGCCACACAAAACATTACCATATTTTTCAATTGAATGACAATTTTTGCGAATTTAGTGTTGAGATTATTACCTCTCTCAGTGTCAGTTGAAAGTACTTGCCCGTTGGTGAAGAGTGAAGTATTTGTAAAAAATTCTGTACCTAATTGAATTTGGACAAATTTTATTGTAATTGTTATATAATTACTGAATTGAATTTATCTCATTATTGTCAAAGTTTTTCCTTTTGAGCTTTCATTTCCAATATATTCATTAGTGGAAGTAGTTTTTTTAGTTAGGTGACCGAATAAATAAATACCCATATTGCATATTGCAAAAAGTATAAGAATTCAAAATTGATCATTGCAACTCTCCCTCAAATCAGTAATTCTATTTTTATGGAAACCACAATCCATTAAGCTCCCTGATTCGACATTTTTGAACAAAAATTAATTTTCAGTTAAAGTTAAAGATAACTTTCAATTAAGTTTTATGATACCGGCCCTTACTGGATGAAACAGATTTATAAAATTCATGAGTTTTGTATTCAACCCTCTAACATTCTGATAATAGCAGAGAAGATGGAGCGACCCCTGTTTAGACTTCCCTAGTAGTTTTTCTGCACAATTTTAGGCTCTCCATGGAAATATCTAATTTTCAAGTTAGTCTCTCCCTTTGCAGTCCGCTCAACTATCTCAGCTTTCATCTGGCGGTATTGTTCCATCTGATAGGGCGTTTTGTCGGATGTTATGAACAGATTCTTAAATTTTTCATTCATCCGCGCTTCTTTATATATGAATATCATCTCATCTGCAGGAGCGTTGGATTGAAAAATTATTTTTATTGGCCTCGGTTTTCCTGCTTGATCGCTGCTAGTGCGACCAATGCGAACAATCTTATAGCTTTTCCGCTCAACTTCTGGATTGAAGAACTTCACCAACTCATCAACAGTGCCTCCTTCCGTCGCCTTATTTTCCGCTAAATTAAAAACCATCACATTTTTTTTTCTTATTTCCCGCTCGGCGACCTCATTGACCACCTGAGCGAAGTCCACTCCACCGGTGGTCTGATGACTTCCCTCATTGTTCATCTTCAAGGCTTCCACCTCCTTTTTCAAGTTGGTGATAGCCTGGACAAGTGCCGGAACTTGATGCAGTCCGCTGGTACAATTCTAAAAGGAATCGAAAAGTTCTTTTCTTCAGCTGCATGCATTTTATTTCTGATGAAGTCAGATCTGAACAGAAGGAGTGTACAGGTCTTCCACATGAGTCACATTCAACAAACATCATCACCTCTCAGGTCTTCTCTACATTTGTAGCATCTGACAGGCATGTTGACAAGATAAGGAGGAATGGGAATTCCAAAATAAACAAACCAAAAGTGAAACACACGCACGAAAGATGTGGGCCAGCGAGATTTTTTGTAGAAACCGCTGTTTCAACTGTTGTTGAGAATTATGTATGGATGTAGTAACTTTAACAAACAATTCGCTATAAAGTTTTGAACACAGCAATGAAACTTCACCACAAGATAGAGCAAACTCTTATCTTCAATTTGATATCAAAATTGAAATTTTAATTTGGGCCGGAATATGTTAAAAAAAGCAATATTCGAGGAGCAACTCATCAACTGTGTACACACATTAATTTGGAATGAACATGTCGAAGCACTGAACAGGAGGCTGTCGAGGGCCATTTACACCGTTCATAGGATGATGCAGATTTGAAATAAGGAAACGGCATGGGCTGCTTACTATGCCAACTTTCATAGTCGAGTCACATATGCGATTATAATTTGGGGAAACAGTCCACATCTTGAAAGGGTACTCGTATTGCAGAAGAAGTGTGTGCGGATTGTGTGCGGCAGTAACAGAAGAGAAAGCTGTAGGGGACTCTTCAAGAGGTTGGGAATGTTGACTGTCCCTGCTCTGTACATACTTGCATGTCTTCTCTATGTGTGCGACAACAAGGACAGCTTCAAGCACAATGGTTTTTTTCATAATTATGATACCAGGAGGAGAAATGAACTCTCCATAGCAGCCAACCGAATAAAGTTATGTCAGCATGGAACTAATGATGTTTGTGTCAAATTGTACAACAGATTGCCCAAAGATATTAAGTCTATTGGTGTGCGACCTCAATTCAGGAGGATGGTGATTGGCCTGTTTCTGAAAAGAACTGTTTACACGGTGGAGTTTTTGAATTGGCCGCATCCTTAATGTTCAGCTTCTGTTCGAGTTTTTCTGGTTGTCTGTTCGTTTTGTTCTTTCCAATTGACGTTGTGATACATTTTATTGATGTTTTATGCAATAAATCTGTCTATCTATCTATCTATTTATGGAATTAATATTTACACTTATACAGGGTATCTGGTGACTAGGAGTACAGCACTTAGATGTTTGTAGACTGCATCTGTGCTAGTTGGGAGATTGTATTCAAAATCGCCCTCAGACATTTGTTTCAGATACATGGGGTGTTTTTGGAAAATTGTAGAAATTTCAAACAGCTCAAACTTCAGAAATATTGACCCAATCTCAATGATATTCGCCATAATTATTAACACTACAGATTCGCATTTGACATTTAATTTTTTCAAAAATCTCAATAATGCTACCAGATTCGTTAACCATAACACCAACCCCTTCCACCCCTGCTCAATGCCCAGATAAAAATAATTGTTCCATTTTTTGCGCGCATGTTCTGGGGAACAGCGTGCTATTGTTTTGTTCAAATGTCTGTAATTTTCGATGATTTAGCCGAAAATTGTCTTAAACGACTAGGTTGGACTCACTGATGACGAAACCGATGTCAAAATCGATTCTGTCCGGCCTGCCGTCACCATGATAACGGGCGTACGGAGGATTCTATCGACTTAAAAATTTCAGGAAGGGTTGCATCTCAAAATACGAAGGTTAAGTTCCTTAATGGGCCGAATCGGCCGAATAGTTTCGGAGTTATAGCGATTTGAAATTTTGAGGTTATATTCCTCATATCTCAGAAACAACTGTAGCGATTGAATTGAAACTTGTCAGTTAGTCGAAGCTTTACGACGCGCAACTTTAGGCAGAATTTCGTCGAATCTGTATGGTTACTAAATTCTAAAAAAAAATTTTTTTTCTGAAACTATTGTTCATATTCGAGATAAATTTCGGTTATACTTTGAACTTCATATTTCACAGCAGTGTACCATATTTCAATCCGATACTGCCATTAGTTTTGGAGATATTGGTAAAAAATATGTAGAATTTCGTGGTTTTCTTCTCGATATCGTTGGAGGGGACATTTTTTATCGGCTGTTGGGTTTTCAATTCAAAAATGATATACCCGTTCCCTTCTAGATAAATAATGGCGAGTATTTTAAATAACCAATAATACTAATAATAATAAGTCATTCTGTGCGTATTACAAACCTACAGGCGACTTGTTTATGTTATTGGGCGCACGCTACTGAGTTCCCTTGTAGGTATCTTCGGTAAAGAGGAAGCAGAAAACGCCCGCTATCTTCACACAGATTGAAAATGTCGCGTTTATCTTCAGGACAATTTTGTTCGTAGAAGACTTGATGATTGTTCGTGCCTCAAAGCAATGAAAATCATTTAAATCTTATTGAACGAAGAGGAAATAATTTCTCACTCTGCATGAGTTCTTCTTTCGATCTTTTTCATTTCTGTAATTATTCATGAGTCAGTATTGCTCGACTGAATTTGTACGAGGTACACAAAACATTGAGCTGAAAAATAATTCTTGTTCTGATGATTCTACCATAGTTTGCAGAGTTCAGAAACTGAGACCCAAGGGATGATTCTCGAAGAAATGGACATATCAGCTGTGAAGCTTGAAGATGTGGATATTGAAGAACAATTCGTCGATGAATATGCGATCCACGACAGTGAAACATTTTTGAATAAGGAGGATATTCAAAGCAAAATAAAAAGAATCCCCGAAAAAGACAAAATTTACATCAATATCCAAACCTGTAATTCTGATCCGAATAGTAGATTTACGTGCCGCTTATGTGGAAAAAGGTCTACTTCTGAAGTTGAAGTGCTGGATCATCTGACTGAAGTCCATTCCGAACTTGATAAGGAGCCGTGCCACTTTGGCGAATATGGTGCACCACGAGAAAACTGCCTCAACCAGCATATAGAATCTATTCACTCAAATATTGTAAAACTTGAGTGCCATGAATGTGAATTCGCAGCATTCACAAAGCAGAAGTTAAAAATCCATATGGAATATGCTCATTTGAATATGAGACAGTATAAGTGTGGTATATGTGAATATGCTTCAAATCGAAAAAGGATTCTGAAGGTGCATATAGACTCTGTTCACTTGAAACTCAAAAAATATCAATGTCATAAATGTGAGTTTGCTACAGCAATAGTGACGAATTTTAAAAGGCATGTAAAATCTTTTCACCCGAAAACCAAGAAATATCAGTGTGACAAAGGTGAATATGTTTCATCAGTAAAGGGGAATCTCAAGAGACATATAGACTCTGTTCATTCGAAAATCAAGAAATATCACTGTGATGAATGTGAATATGCTACATCAGTGAAGGGGCAGCTTGAAACGCATGTAGAATCTGTTCACTCGAATATCGTAAAATTTGAGTGCCATGAATGTGAATTCGCAGCATTAACAAAGCAGAATTTGAAAATCCATATGGAATATGCTCATTTGAATATGAGACAGTATAAGTGTGGTATATGTGAATATGCTTCAAATCGAAAAAGGATTATGAAGGTGCATATGGAATCTGTTCACTTGAAACTCAAAAAATATCAATGTCATAAATGTGAGTATGCTACAGCAATAGTGACGAATTTCAAAAGGCATTTAGAATCTTTTCACCCGAAAACCAAGAAATATCAGTGTGACAAATGTGAATATATTTCATCAGTGAAGGGGAATCTTAAGAGGCATGTAGAGTCTGTTCACTCTAATATTAGGCACCAGTGTCATCTTTGTGACTATACTTCAACTCTGGAGATTAATCTCAAGGTGCATATAGACTCTGTTCACTCGAATATTAGACATCAGTGCCACCCCGAAGAAGACAAAATTGACATCAATATCCAAACCTAAAATTCTGAACCGAATAGTAGGTTTACGTGCCGCTTATGTGGAAAAAGGTCTACTTCTGATGTTGAATTGCTGGATCATCTGTCTGAAGTCCATTCTGAACATAATAAGGAGCCATGCCACTCTGCCGAATATGGTGCACCACGAGAAAACTGCCTCAACCAGCATATACAATCTGTTCAATCAAATATCGTAAAACTTGAGTGCCATGAATGTGCAAACTTTTTTTTTAATTTTCATAGTAAGACTTCTTGAAGTCAATAATTCCTTGTTATATTTTGGAGTAAGTCTAAGAGTTTTATGTTTTCCATAAGATTTAAATTCAATGAGATATTCAAAGGAATTATCAAGAAATTGAGTTTCTAATAATCATTGTCGTTTTGAAAGAGTTAATTTGTATATTTGTTCAACATGCGTTTATTCTATATCCCTGATTTATTAATCTTTCTTATGTATGTATTCTTAGATTTGTATCTCAAAACAACTTTTTAAGTATTGTACACAACTTGAAAGAGATTATTCGAAGGCTCTGATCAAAAGTTTTCTTATTCAATTGAGGAAAGGTCAGAATTAACAGTAAGCATAGGTTTTGCGCTCTTTTTCTCAGAGACAAGCGCTTTATTTTTTTGTCCAATCGAATGGTCTCAAATCTTTTGATGAAGTTATAATCAGATTGGAAAACCAACTCATCATTTTTAGTCATTTCAAACTTATAATTCAATAATGATAATATTAATAATACTCTTTTCGTGATAGGTAAAGGGGATTGTTGAAAAATTACAGAAATTCTGAAAATGAATTTATTTTCGAGTGGAAGAGAGAAGGTGGGTTCTGAAGGAATCATTAAAGTTGAATTACAAATCTGAATAAATCATAAATAAAAATTGAAAGTTTGTTAACCTTGCTCTGTAACGGCCGACCGTAAGCAATAACTTCGGAAAGAAACAACTTAGAAACACGATATATGGGTAAACCCGCAAGATTTCCCGTCGCCGAGATATTAAAAAGATATTTACATCATTGTACGCAGTGTGATTTTCTGAATAAAAAATGTGAAATCGAACATAGGCGGTCTCCCTTAATTTGGAAGATATGGGCCCCCAAAGTTCCAAAATGCGTCGTTTTCAGGTCCCTTTTTCCACCATAAAAACGATCTCTCACTTCATCAGTATAGTTCACAAACCACCTTTGAACCTTCCACCAACAATAAGCAACACTTTTTTCAAGAACAAATCAATATTTAATGAAAAAACAATGAAATTACTGGACAACCACTTAACCTCTAATCCTTCTGATTTCGACTCAGTCTAAAAGTGAAGTTTGGCAATGGCGCGAACTTCATCGGTCGGAATAGTGCCATCATGCGTATTCGTGAATGACAGATTATTACTGGCGAGAAAAATGGAATATGTTCTTAGTTCTTACTGTTTACTGCGATACTCTAAATCTTCCAATAGGAGAATTCGTTTCTAATGAAAAAATCTACAAGGTTGAAACACATAGTAATGGAATGAGAATATACCCTGATATATATTTCAACGTTCATTTTTTTCATATGTGATAGGTCGCACCCTTCCCAGATTTCCAATGAAATCGAGGTTATTATATAACTCATTTTATTGGAATACCCTGAATCTCATTCTAAACTAGGACCATCTCGAAGACACAACAAAAAATGAAGTAGATAACAACCTCCCTATTTTGAAGGGGATAGAAAGAAAGTTCAAACGAAAATATTGAGAGTGAAACCTCAACCAAATATTCTCAATGATTTTGTTTTGATGTTAGAATAACCACCTCTTTTTCAGTAACAGAAGCATTTTCCGTACAATAATAATATCCTTCAACTGTCCATCATTTCATATTTCCCGCCAGCAACTACTCTTCGGTCATAATACGTTGACCAACGATGAAAAGACGCTGTTGCCAAGCTCCGCTTCAACACTGACAAGTATTTCGTAGAAATATAGGTTAAGTGGTTGCCTAATATTTTCACTTTTCTTCCTTTAAATAATGAATATTCTTGAAAGAAAGTGTCGCTATTCGTTGGTTGAAGGTTCAAAGATGATTTATGAACTAGATTTGAGAAGTGAGAGATCCTTTTTATGGCGGAAAAAAGGATCTGAAAATGCAACAATTTGGAACTTTGGGGGCCCATATCTTCCAAACAAAGAGAGACCGCCTATGTTGGCCTTCATATTTTTTGTTCAGGAACTCACAGTGCTTACTATGATGTGAATATCTTACTTATAGCTTCGCGACGGGAAATCTTGCGGGTTTACCGATATATGTAGAGAAGATTTGGACCTTGATTACGAAGGCCAAATACGTGAATGGGTAAAATCCGCCCAATGATTCCGTAGATATACCCATTCAAAATTTCATTTTTCCAATATTTCTAAAAATACAGATGAGATCGAATTGAAATCTAGTACTTTATCGAAAAATGACGGTTAGAAGGTTTATACAGAATTTAATGAGGATAATATGATGAGAAGATCACAGAATATCGAATATTGAAAAAAAAAATTGAAATTCGAGAATCGAGAAGAAAACCACGAAATTCTACATATTTTTTCCCAATATCTCCGAAACTAATTACCGTATCGAATTGAAATTTGGTACACTGCTGTGAGTTATGAAGCTGAAGGTATAACTGGAATCATTTTCGAATATGAACAATAGTTTCAGAAAAAAAAAATTCGAAAAAAATGTTTAAAAAAAATTGAGTGACCATACGATTTCAACGAAATTTTGCTCGAAGTTGCGCGTCATTATGCTCCAACTGACTGCCGAGTTTCGATCCAGTCTCTCCAGTTGTTTCTGAAATATAAAATAAATAATTACAGAAATTCAAATAGCTATAACTCCGAAACTATTTGACCGATTTCGCCCATTAACGAGGTCAACCGCTGCATTGCAATGCGCGACTACTCTAAAAGTTTCAAATCGCTAGCTCACTCCGTTCGACAGTTATCGTGTCCACGGTCGGTCGGACAGAATCGATTTTGACACCGGATTCGTCATCAGTCAGTCCAACCTTGTCGTTTAAGACCATTTTCGGCTCAATCATCCAAAATTACAGACATTTGGACAAAACGATAGCACGTTGTTCCCCTAGAACATGCGCGCAAAAACCAACGATAACCTAAAATACATTGGTTGCTATGGCGAAAAGCGATTTCTACTGATATATTCACTTTTTCTTTGTTAAGAAAGGAATAAATTTTGTGTACTTGTAACGGTCCAACTGAACCTAGAGAACATGCAAATCTACTTCTAATTTTCTCAGGGGAGGGTTTGATTGTCCCAGCAACAAAACTCCGTGTCAGTTTTTAGAAATATATTAACAATCATGTACAGGAATGTTACAACAATCTTGATCGATCAAGTTTAATCAAAATCTCTCGGAACGAATTTCAACAAGCGCTTTTCTAGAATTTTTTTTATTAGCTTGTTATTAGGGTGTGTTATGTGTAGGCTTTGTTTTTAATTACTTCCGCCACGTCAGGAACAGCACTGGTAATTGTTTACCCAACAGCAAATAGTTGGACCGGAAACATTCTTTTCCGGCCTAGGTCTCGAACCCCTGATCTTACGATCATGGTACCGACTCCTTACCGGTGGAGTACGCTATGTGTAGCCATTAGAATATAAAGAATGAATTCCGGGAGTTTGCACAATTTGGCTCATAACTTCATAGTATGTGACTAGAAAAGAATAACTTGAAGTTCTATATTAATTCGATGTGTAATTTGAAAGTATTGAATTATATAAAACTCTTTTCACCAATTTTCTAATCCGGCCTTCTTATTTGAGCTGCATAGCTGCTTTGTAAATTTCTTCCGGAAGTACTTCAAACGCTTCCAAGAACGCCGATGTTCGAACGCCTGATGATCTATCGGCATACACCTGATGAACAGTTACGAAGAAATCTAGAATTTAATTATTGTTGTTCAAAATCGGGTGTTCAGATTTTGTCAAACTAATTAGCAGTGGACTGTGACAGATGATTGAGGTGAATAAAATTGTTTAAAAACGATTTATATATACATTGTATAAAACAATTGAGTCATAATCATACATAAATTAGAATTTGGAGTCAAAAAGTCACCAAACAACACGACATTTACAGTGATTATAAGAGCAAATAAATCAGTGAGTGGGGCAAATTCCACCAGAAAAATAGAAGGTTTCAGTGATGACCTTAAACGAAAATGCTAAGACAGTGAGAGTACGGTTTAAAAATGAGTATGTATGATTATGTGAGTAGACAATGAGAATGCAGCAAAAATTAGTCTTTATAAAATTACAAATATTGGAGTTTTAAAAATGAATACACATTTCGAATATAAAGGGAGATCTACTATACAATATAAATATGAAAGTACATTTTCATAAACTGAAAGGAGAAATTACTGCATTCCGCCATTTTGACATATGGCCATTTTGAGATATGAGTTGCTGATAATGAATTTACAAATATCAATTTTCAGAACATAATTGGAGCAGGAAAATGAATGATAATGATTAACATTTAAAGCAATCAATAATTTAACTATCACCATCAAAAGTGTGACGTTCTGAATAAAATGAGAATGATACAAAATGAAATCAAAGTCATCAGATATTAAATATGAGAAGTCTAATTGAGTAGGAATTCAAGAAAA
Organism: Myrrha octodecimguttata; assembly: GCA_958510865.1. Classification (NCBI taxonomy): domain Eukaryota; kingdom Metazoa; phylum Arthropoda; class Insecta; order Coleoptera; family Coccinellidae; genus Myrrha; species Myrrha octodecimguttata. Next base: position 69,591 of record CAUEHS010000662.1, read on the forward strand.
CTGAATTAATTAATTTAGGGAGGTCATTATTGAGTGAAAAAACCGGCAGTGCAATCAGTGGTGAATTATTCAGGTATTTATTGGATTAGAAAATAGTATAATTCATTGAGATCAGGGCAAACTTAAATTGATTCCGATTAATAGAGAAATATGCATTGCTACTATTTGAATTAAACAACTTATTCAACATTACAATGGAGACGAACATGTGTGAGCAGCCATTAATCATTATTCGATCAGAGCAAAATTACTATATTAATTCTACTCATACTAGAAAGAATCGAACAGTTATCAACATTAATTTCGAGGGAGAATTATCAACAGCGAATGGAACTAACTAGCTACAATCGATATAAAATCGATTCTACTAATGATCGATTGCATTTCAACACGTGCCCCATATTCAATGTGAACGTGAATAAGAAACTAAAACGAGTAGTTGGAGCAGAATTGAATGATATGAGTTGTTTACCTGGTTATCACACTAATTGCACTAACTTAACAAGATTTAACAATGATACTTGATAATCTAAAGTGAGTAGAACAATTTGATTTTGGAGAACAAAGCAAAGGGAAATGATAGTCTTAACAAGAGCTAATCGGAATCGTGAATGAATTTTCACGCACTCCTCGTACTTGGAGAGGCTGTTAACGGAAGCAGGTGTTCTAACAGCTGATCAGCTGCGCATCGAGTTTCTTGACCTCTGGTTGGTGAAAGAGCGTAATCTGCTGGTGGGTCCAATAAAATCGACTGAATTTGCGGATATGTTCAGTGCGCAGATTAGGAGGAATATTCAAAAGTTCAATTTTTTGATTAAGTTTAGTATCCGCCGTTCGAAGTCTATAGATTTTAATGTTATGAATAGGATCACAAAGCAATGAGAATCATTCAAATATTGTTCTTTTTCCGCAATGGGGGTTTTTCCTTTGAACGAAAATTAAGTAATTTTCATGAAAAGCCTTTAGAACATCACATTTCAAACATATAATTTCAATATTATATTTTTAAAAAAGGGTTAAAATTTGCATTGTAAGGGATTTGTCCTGAGTGCACGATATGACAACGTCGAATTCAGCTTTCTCGGAAAGAAAAGGACGTCAAATGTGTTACTTCGTTCAGGAAAACAGAGATAGCTATACTTCGATCTGGTTAGAGTAGAAGACAAAGACCTAGAAATAGGAAAAGAACAGCACGCGCTGTCATACTGTCATATTACTGACAAATCGCAAACGGAAATTGTTCGGTTATATTGACAAAGAACACGTGTACTACAGAATAGGAATAAATATTTCATTATTCTATAGCAGAAGAAGCTATTCTACTAAACACCGTTATCACTTCGTACATGTCTGGCAAATCCCAAACCCCAATTTTGAAATCAATTTTGAATACTTTCTGAAGGTAATTTGGAAAAATGATGAATCAAACCCATAATAATTATGTTCAAATTTGCATTTGCAGTAATAACCCAAATTCAGGAAAAACCCCTATTCTAAACAGAACGGAAATCCTGCCTCCAATTGAATACTCAGCTGCCCATTTACGACTCCTCAGAAAGGATGGAAGTTTAGAGCTTAATAGAGGAGGTTCTAAATACTGCGTTCAAAGATTTCCGTGAGGAAAATTCCAGATATGACAGCAAAGTCCCTGCCGCTGTACTTCGAGTAGTCCCCTCAGATTATTAACCAAGAATTCACTGGAAGCTGTGTTCAAGTGCTTTCTGCAGGCAGAAAAGCACATAATGATGCAGAATATGGGTTTTTCCTGAATTTGGGTTATTACTGCAAATGCAAATTTGAACATAATTATTATGGGTTTGATTCGTCATTTTCCCAAATTACCTTCCGAAAGTATTCAAAATCAGATTTCAAAACTGGGTTTGTGATTTGCCAGGCATGCAGTAAGTGACAACGGTGTTTAGTAGAATAGCTTCTTCTGCTATAGAATAATGAAATATTTATTCCTGTTCTGTGGTACACACGTGTTCTTTGTCAATATAACCAAACAATTTCTGTTTGCGATTTGTCAGTAATATGACAGTATGACAGTGTGTGCTCTTTTTTTCTATTCCGTGGTCGTTATCTTCTGTTTTCCTAAGCGAGGTAACACATTTGACGTCCTTTTCTTTCCGAGAAAGCTGACTTCGACGTTGCTATATCGTGCACTCAGGACAAATCCCTTTAAATGCAAATCCCCATTTTTATTTTTCAGTTTTAGGTGATTAAACATTTTTTTTTAAATATAATATTGAAATTATATGTTCGGAATGTGATGTTCTGAAGGTTTTTCATGAAAATTACTGCATTTTCGTTTAATGGAAAAACCCCCATTATTTCTACTTCGCCTTCGACTTCGGAAACATAAGCGTGTAAGTCGTTGCACTAATAAATATGTTATTAGTCACTGATTTCATAAGCGTATTGAATATTGCAATAAACTGACCCAGGGTTTAATTATTGAATCTCGATCAAGAATTAAAGAGTATGACAATTTTCATATTATGTTTACGTAGATATCCTAAGTTAAATATAAACAATAAGTAAACATTACCAGCGTATGTATTCAACAATACTTTCCAAATTTCGATTCGATCCGATATTTACTTTCAGAGATATAAAGAAAAAATATGTCAAATTTCGTTGTGCTTTGGAGTTTTGACATTATTTCTTCAATATCAAAAAGGACAGATGTGATCAAATTGAAGCTTCGTAATCAGTTAGAAAATACCAAGACGCAACCAATAGACTTCGGCCCAAGTTGCCAACCCACAATTTTCTTCACAAATTTACTATCACTGGGGAACTGGAATTTCTGGACAAATTCGACATGATAAGGTTCGCGTTATTCATAAATATCCGTAAAAGTTGCCTCGGCTCCTCAAACAAGATAATTCCTTCCAAATATAGGGTTTTGTTAAGATCATCTCTGATAGGATGAAATTCAAGTTGGGATTCCTGATTTCATGGTAATAGTGTCAAATTTATATAGGATATGTTCCGCAAATCAACTTGGTTATTTCGCTTGTCGGTTTTCCATTCCGTAATTATGAAATATTCGGTTGGTTCCTGAAAAAAAGGTTAATAACGGAATTTGATTGATGAAAAAACGTTCTTTCTGTCACCAGAACGACAGTCAATGTTCTATGGTAGCATATCCATAGCGTAGAACAATCTTTATTTACTTTATGATCCATAGAACATAGAAGAGACAACAATCAACAATGGAAAAATTATTAGGTGTGGTCTATGGATCATAAAGTTAATAGAGATTGTTCTATGCTAAGGATATGTTACCATAAAACATTGATTGTCGTTCTGGTGCATAGACTTAATATGTCTATGTTCTGGTGACAGAAAGGTTGCTTTTTCATCAATCAAACTCCGTAATTAACCTTTTTTTCAGGAACCAAGCGAATATTTCATATTCACGGAATGGAAAACCGGCAACCGAAATAACCAAGTTGATTTGCGGAACATATCCTTTATAAACTTGACACTAATAACATCTCAGGAATCTCAACTTAAATTTCAGCCTAACAAAAATCTATATTTGGAAGGAATTATCTTGTTTGAGGAGCCGAGGAAGCTTTTACGGATATTTATAAATAACGCGAACCTCATCATGTCGAATTTGTCCTGAAATTCCCGTTCCCGAGTGATAGTAAATTTGTGAAGAAAATTGTGGGTTGGCAACTTGGGCCTAAGTCGTCTATTGCAAAATTGCATTTCGATTTAGTCGTTCAAAAATTTCAAAAAAATTATTCGAACATTTACCTGATTTTTGTTGGAAAATCTATCAGAATTCTATGATATTTGGCACATACCTTTGAGTCGATATCACACAACAAGTTTTCGAATTTCAATGTGATCTGATAGATATTTTTGAAAAAAAAGGCTAATCTCGTTATTTGAAATTTCCTTAATATCTCAAGGAATAAAGATGCCATCAGATTTAAACCTCGTATTGGTTGGAAAATTCCCACGTGAACAAGATGCAAAATTCCGTGTGTATCTAGTCGTTGAAAAATTTGGAAGAAGTATTCGAAAATTTTCCACATTTTTGTTGAAAATTTTTTTTTCGGGTACCATTGATAACCTTTGTTGGATGTTGGACGTTATCGTCTTGTGGGAAAACCACATGAAAGTAGTGTTCCCAAGTCTTGGAGGACGCTGCAAACTGCAATATCGCAGATGCAGCAACCTGATACGACAATAGGATGAACGTCATGCAAATCGATCAAAGTATTCTGCGCTCGAAGGTCAGGATTTGCAAGCTGCTCCTGGAAGATGGCGCGCTCTACATAGTTATACTGCAACAATCCATCTGGAAGGTGACAAGTATCGAGATTCCTTCTGCGGTTTTATCCGAGATAAGTTGACCTGACGACCAGTAATAACTGTGAAAAACTGTAGTCATTCTCTTTGGATTCGCTTCTTCGGTGCAGATGTTTTGGTCCATTGGATGATTACTTCCGATCAAGGTTGAATATTTGTTGATTTGTCGACAGATATTCGTCCTTGTGGTCATGTTAGTTTATTATTACTGGAGCTCTTTCTTCTTCATGAACCTATTCATGTCAATTTCGTTGTTATTCGAAAAGTTGAGGATATTTCTTCAATATCTCATCTCAAGAAGTACTCCAGCTATCAGATTGACATTTCGTGACTAGTTTTGAAAAACAGCCGCGCAACATCACGATAAATGTCTCGAGGATTATAAGGGAGAAGAAATTCGGAAATATTCGAAATTTTTAAAAAAATGACTACAGTTCATTTTGGAAGGGGTTTGCATCATTTTGTAGGTTTTTTTGGGTTTTCACTCCCAATATCTGAAACAGGAGCTTTTACGCGTTCGTTCAAATTCTAACTATCAGATCAACACGAAATTTTGCACCTAGTTGCGTGTTGGTAATTTCAACCTGATTACAAAGTTTCAATCTGATTGCATTTGTACTTCTTGAGATATTGCGGAAATAATGTGAATTTCCAAATAACATAGAAATTTGGCACTTTTTTCCTTATATAATAAATTTTAACATTGTCGTTAAATAAAGACTCTAGGGTGTGTGCCAAATTTCATTGGTATCTAATAAATATCCCCAGAGAAAAAAAAAATTTCTTCAAAAATTTAGAAACTTTCGAATAAATTCCACTTCACCTTACTTATAACAAGAACAAATGAAATATGATCCAGTACAGTGGTATCGTCTAGCATCTGCATACCGCATTATAGACGTTTCCGTCATGAACGACATGAAGTGTAGAGTGTAAATGCTTCTACTATTCACCAGTAAATGCCGTGAAAGGTCGATGGGAACAAATATTTTGGAATTATTATTAGGAAAATTCAAAGAATACATATTCGATTGGACTGAAACAGAGTTTTCGATTTTCCGGTGTCGATCAGAATAAAATTTAAACGGAATCGGAGATATGCTTTTTGAAATATATAAATTTCTGAAATAAATACTCTGAACTTTTCTCTTGATTTGTTCCTCAGAAAAAACAGGGATCTGATTGGCCTGAAATAAAGTACTCGGTTATGAAGTGGCGGTTTGGAGATTTCAGTGAAATTTAAATGAATATGAAAAAAATTTTTTTAAATTTTTCTATGGGGAATTCTTCATATTGCTACTGTACTTCTACCACCCAAGTTCCATTTCGATCAGATGAATATTTTTCGAGTTATTCAAAATTAAAATTTCAAATGGCTGTAGCACAAAAACCATTCGGTAGATTTGGCCCATTAACGAACTCAACCACGGTATTCCGATGCGCGAACTTTCCTACAAGTTTCAAGTCACACAGGTTGCAAATGTCCTCTTTATTTTCAGGCCAATATTTGTCGTAGAGGACTTGATGATTGTTCGTGCCTCGAAGCAATGAAAATCATTCAAACTTACTGAACGAAGAGGAAATAATTTCTCATTCTGCATGAGTTCTTCTTTCGATCTTTTTCATTTCTGTAATAATTCACGAGTCAGTATTGCTTGACTGAATTTATCAACATTTAGCGACAAAAAACATTGAGCTGAATAATAATTCTTGTTCTGATGATTCTACCATAGTTTGCAGAGTTCAGAAACTGAGATCCAAGAGATGATTCTCGAAGAAATTGACATATCAGCTGTGAAGCTTGAAGATGTGGATATTGAAGAACAATTCGTCGATGAATATGCGATCCACGACAGAGAAACATTTTTGAATAAGGAGGATGTTCAAAGCAAAATAAAAAGAATCCCCGAAAAAGACAAAATTGACATCAATATCCAAACCTGTAATTCTGACCTGAAAAGTAGGTTTACGTGCCGCTTATGTGGAAAAAGGTCTACTTCTGAAGTTGAAGTGCTGGATCATCTGACTGAAGTCCATTCCGAACATGATAAGGAGCCGTGCCACTTTGGCGAATATGGTGCACCACGAAAAAACTGCCTCAACCAACATATAGAATCTGTTCAATCAAATATCGTAAAATTTCAGTGCCATGAATGTGAATTCGCAGCATTTACAAACCAGAATTTGAAAATCCATATGGAATCTGTTCATTTGAATATGAGACGGTATAAGTGTGGTATTTGTGAATATGCTTCGAATCAGAAGAGCAATCTCAAGGTGCATATAGACTCTGTTCACTTGAAACTCAAAAAATATCAATGTGATAAATGTGAGTATGCTTCAGCAATAGGGTCGAATTTTAAAAAGCATGTAAAATCTATTCACTCCAAAACCAAGAAATATCAGTGTGACAAATGTGAATATGTTTCATCAGTGAAGGGGAAACTTGAAAGGCATGTAGAGTCTGTTCACTCTAATATTAGGCACCAGTGTCATCTTTGTGACTATACTTCAACTCTGGAGATTAATCTCAAGGTGCATATAGACTCTGTTCACTTGAAAATCAAGAAATATCAGAGTAAAGAATATGAATATGCTACATCAGTGAAGGGGAAACTTAAAACGCATGTAGAATATGTTCACTCGAATATTAGACATCAGTGCCACCCCGAAAAAGACAAAATTGACATCAATATCCAAACCTGTAATTCTGATCCGAACAGTAGGTTTACCCGCTTATGTGGAAAAAGGTCTACTTCTGAAGTTGAAGTGCTGGATCATCTGACTGAAGTCCATTTCGAACATGATAAGGAGCCGTGCCACTTTGGCGAATATGGTGCACCACGAGAAAACTGCCTCAACCAGCATAAAGAATCTGTTCAATCAAATATCGTAAAACTTGAGTGCCATGAATGTGAATTCGCAGCATTTACAGAGCAGAAGTTGAAAATCCATATGGAATCTGTTCATTTGAATATGAGAAGGTTCAAGTGTAGTATTTGTAAATATGCTTCGAATCAAAAGAGCCATCTCAAATTGCATATAGAATCTGTTCACTTAAATATTAAACGGCATCAGTGTCACTTATGTGAGTATGCTTCAGCTTCCAAGCAATGTCTAAGAGTGCATATAGAATCTGTTCACTTGAAAATCGAGAAATATCGGTGTGATGAATGTGAATATGCTGCATCAGCGAAGGGGGAACTTGAAATACATGTAGAATCTGTTCACTTGAATATTAGACATCATTGCCATCTTTGTGAATATGCTTCGAATCAAAAGAGCCATCTCAAATTGCATATAGAATCTGTTCACTTCAATATTAAACGGCATCAGTGTCACTTATGTGAGTATGCTTCAGTTTCCAAGCAATGTCTAAGAGTGCATATAGAATCTGTTCACTTGAATATCAAGAAATATCAGTGTGTTGAATGTGAATATGCTACATCAGCGAAGGGGAAACTTAAAATACATGTAGAATCTGTTCACACGAATATTAGACATCAGTGCCATCTTTGTAACTATACTTCAACTCAAAAGAGGAATCTCCAAAGACATATAAATGATAATCACCTCAAAATGAAAAAATAGTGAATATGCTACAGCATTGAATGGGAATCTTAAGAAGCAGGTAGAAGGTGTTCACAGGAATAGTAGATATCCCTTCTTTATAAATATACTTACAGTCAAAAGAAGCATTTCAAAAATCATAAATTATAATCACTTGAAAATCAAGGAATTCCAGTGTGGTGAATGTGAATATGCTACAATAACAAGAAGGAATCTTGAATTCCATGTAGAATCTGTGCACTTGAATATATGATATCGGTTTCATCTTTGTGAATATGCCTCAACTAGAAAGACTGTTCTCAAGAGGCATATAGAATGTGTTCACTTGAGTATAAAAAATATCAGTGTCATCTTTGTGAATATGCTACAGCAGTGAAGGCATGTCTCAAGACACATTTAGAATGTGTTCACTTCACTACTGCTAACGCGAGATCTCTGAAAAATCATATAAATCTGCTCATAAAAAGCATCAGTGTCACATATATAAATATACAGCAGTTCAGAAAGATGATCTTAAACATCATATATATAATGTCTATTTCTTGTGATTTTAATGGTAGTTTGAAAAGGAATATATTTTTGAGTTGAATTAATGTGCTGTTCGTTGTTCTTAAACATTTCTCAAACTAATGGATAAAGATAATTGGCATAGTATTCTCTGAACATAGAAGTCTGGTAATTATTCACTTACGTAAGCGTGATAGTGATTACTCCATATCCAAAATGTGCATTATAGAATTTTTCTCATTTTTGGATGCCAAAAATACACCAATTGAATCTCACTGTATGGGAAATTTCAACACCAACTGAGTATATTTCACAATGTAATTGTCTTAATACATACAACAAAATGATATAGCAAACAAGCGTAAAATATGCCAAACATTTTTGAACCCCAGCTATTATTTGCGAACTTATTTCAAATATTAAATATTGCATTGTTCCTTCCTTGCAGGCACAGTACGAATATATAAAAAGCTCCCCTATATCCGGCAAATAAATCAAATAGAACTCTGTGAGTTATTATCCAAAATTAAGCGCACCAAGACAAATAGCAAAATATAGAATTTATGGGAGAAACTGACAATGTGCAAAAAATAGAGTGAAGACTGGAATTGCTAAAAAAGTGTAGAAATACGAAATATAAGTAACACCAACATCTTACCTTTACAGCAGATCATAACAAATTTATAAAGCTGGTGGAACAATTGTTCTTGTTATGGTTTAGATATAATGTTGACTTTGAGTGCTGGTATAATATTACGTATTCATTAGCTGTTATAAATTAGCATTAGATATCTATTGATTAGTAAAGTATAGAATTAGGTGCTTTAATGGTAATCGTAGTTCGTTGATTCCAACAGATTATACAGGCAGCATAAACTATGGAATGAATATTAACACTTATACAGGGTATCTGGTGTCTAGGGGTACAGCACTTAGTTGTATGTAGAGGTCATCTATGCGAGTTCGGAGATACTATTCAAAATCGTCCTCAGACATTTGATTCAAATACATAGGGTGTTTTTGGAAAATTGTAGAAATTTCAAACAGCTCAAACTTCAGAAATATTGACCCAATCTCAATGATATTCGCCATAATTATCAACACTTCATTTAGTTTTTTCAAAAATGTGGATTATCAAAGGAGTAGCAAAAATGCTACCAGATTTGTTAATCAAAATACCAACCCCGTCCACCCCTGTTCAATGCTCAGATGAAAATAATTGTTCCATTTTTCAACTGTATGATCTTCATGAAATTTGGCATCAACCTTAATGCTGTAATTTTACAATCCAGTATTGAATTTTAACTTGATCAAATGTGTATTTCTCTGAAGAATGTTGATTTAATTTTTGAATGGCTATCCATGGAATCATTGTGCGAATTTTATAAATTCGCCAATTGCTTATACATTCATGAGCTACAAATCAGCCATCCAAATAAACGTAACTGATACTTAATTAGGCGTGATTGTTAGTTGCTCGAGATTCAAAATTAATATTATAGAATTCTTATCATATTTTGGTGCCTGAAATACATTAACTGAATTTCACTGTTTGGGAAGTTTTTACACCAACTCAGTATTCTTCACAATGGCTTGGCCTTAGGAGCAAACGGTTCCTCGAATACAACGGGGTGACGTTTGGAGCCTAGAGTTCGTTTTTTCGACAGAAAAATTTTGAGTAAATTGAAATCAAATTAACTCCTGAATGTATCCCTAGTCGTTAATCTGGTGGTAATGATGCAACCTCTTACTCCCTATCTATTTATTTCAACTTTACAATTAAAATTGCTATATACAAAGACAAATTTAGGTACAGTGAATCTGAGATCCGGGATTCGAAGAAACACTTATCTTAATAGTAAGGATCCGGTGGTATGATCCTTCAAAAACAGGTATCATGCAGGTAGTCCAGTTTTCAGAGATTCCATCCAGAGCAAAGTCCAGAATTGAGATATTCCAGTAATAATTAGCTTCGGTATGAAGGTATTCCAGCCATGATCAGCTCCAGTACTGAGATAATCCAGTAATAATTGCTTCTAGTACCAAGATGATCCAGTTAAACTTTGGGTCCGGTAGTAGGATATTCAAATGGGCGTTAGCCCCGGTAAGAAGATAAACCAGTAGTCGGAAGCTCGGTGAAAAGATGGTTCAGTGGGCGATAGCCCCGGTACAAAGATGATGCAGAAGGCGGTAGCCCCGGTACAAAGATGCTTCAGTGGGCGATAGCCCCGGTATAAAGACTGCAAATTTCAAAACTATAAGATAGTGCTTGTAACACGTGATCTCATTCCCAGCGACTCTAGACGTTATTGAAATAATTTACAAATTAATAAATATGAGATGAAATATCTAGAACTCAGGAATAAGAGCAGGTTATTCGATAATAAGAATGAGACAAGAAATCAAATGCACAACATCATACAAAGGAAAATGTTAACCTGTGTAACCTGCATGGAATGAAATAAGTCAGAAATCACAATTCGGCATTCACAAAAGCAAAAAATATTGGTCGGGATATAAGTAGTACTTACGGCCTTTTGAATAGACGTCTTATAAGAAACAATAAAATTCAAAATTCCACGATGTTAATGGATTACGAGATACGTTAATTCGCTAAACTCTAGCAAGGTGTTGAACCTTCAACTTCCTACGCACCAAAAGAAAGAATTTTCCATCAGCTGGACCGAGTTTGAAGGGTCGCGCATGCGAAACACACACTCAACCGTCAAAGCGAAGAGAGTTCTTTAGCGACCGATCATATAATTTCAGTAAGGCGTTTTTCTTGCGATTGGAATTGAAATTATTAGTATGACGTATTTTCGCGATGGAAACTGAAATCGACAGTGGAGCGTTTTGTAACGTTACAAAATATGGTAGAAAAAATAGTAAGAATGCGCAATGTTACCCATTTTTATAAACACGAATTTTCGGGAAAAGAAAAACTGATATGGAGTGGAAAATGAAAAAATAAATATCATTGCGCATTCGCACAAAAGAATTAAATACATCCAAAAAAAATATTCAGTGAAGCCTGCAGAACGACTCCCCGTTTTTCCTAAATTTCACGCATTTCTTATATTTCTCGCGACTACTGGCAACGTTCAAGCATGCATACCATGTGCAAGTACCTGACCTTGAGATACTATAGGGGGATTTTAAAGCTTGAATGTGGCTGTGTTTTCGAAATCCATCAAGCCGTAATTTATTAGTCGGCAGTACTGTTTGCCCTTGATACAAACAGCAAAATAGTAGAGGGCACAATTGTAAAATATGCCATAATTTTCTGAACCCAGCTTAACAGCCGGGTAGCTGAGGTAATCCTCAGTTATTCTTGTTTATTTTATTTGTACATTTTTTCGTTATGATATTTAATCCATCTTCTGATACAGACACAATAAAAATACACAAAGCTGCATTACTCATATATCCGAAAAATGAAACAAATAGAACTCTGTTAATTATCATTCAAAATGAAGCACTGCCTAATAAAGACAAATAACAAAATATAGAATTAATGGAAAAAAATAACAATATGGTGAACAGTGGAAGGGCCATAGGTAGCACTCTGATCTTGGCAGGCGCTGTCTGGCAGCGCGTCCCGGCAGTCTCTAACTTATGGCGTTGCATTGCGGGGCTGCCCTGTGTTTTCAAATAGTTTCTGCCACTGGCAGCATTCAAACAAAAGTCAGCGTCAATTGTTGGGCGTTTTGGCTGTATTTTCGAGTATTGAAACTGAATTATGTCTGAAAACGAAAATAAAAGGAAACGGGAACTCCTGATGGATGTCAAATCAGAAATATTCCTGAAGATTACCTCGGAAGCAGGGTGAATCTCATGACAAGCACAATGGACAAATAAAATGGATTAGTGCAGGAATGAATTAAGTACAAGGAAATTAAAGTAGAAGAAAATACACACCTGTTTTATGAAGTTCGTTACTAACATGCTTCCGTAAATTTTCTAGAAAAATGTCATCCTTGTATGCTTTTAGTTTTGAGGAATGATAATTTTATTCATCTTGGCATTACATTCATATTAAAGCCCCCTAACAAGATTCATAGAATATATCATGGGTCGACACTTTCCCACTAAAATTTTGGGTCCAAAACGCGGTCCTAGAATTGTCAAATATTCAGGTCGATTCTGTTTGCAAATAGCAATATTGCTATGAAAAAGATATGGCTATCATAACAAGATTGGAATTATTGGTATTCTGATCAACGATTTTGAGCAATATGATTTGTCACTTTAACAAGAATCTTGCTATCAACATTGCTATCTTAGCAACCTCAAAATAGTACTTGCTATGCTTCATAACAAGAAAGTTAAGAAAAGGAATCTCTCAGAGATCCATTTGTTTCAGTATTATTTCTTCCAAGAATTCGAAAATATTGAAGATAGGGAAGACTGTGCTAATAGAAATGTGTTGAAGGATCTCTGGAATATTTAATTTTAAGGATTCTTAGAATAAAACACCGGCATAGTAAGCAACAGCTTACCTGATTATTCTAATGATCTCAACAACAGCCATCCCTTTGAATTCCAAACGGAAAAGTTCATCGAATTTCGAATTATTATCGCCTGCATAAAATTGCATTTGATTTCTGGAAACCAAAATTCTATCAGTATCCAGGAAATAGGTCAATTTGACTTCAATTGGTTTTTCTGTTTCATAACATTTTCGAATAAGTCGATGTTTACATGAATAAAAAAAAGTATACGCTAATGGAAATGTGTTCAAGGTTCTCCAGAATATTATTTAATTTCAAGGAAAATTCTTAGACTAAGGTAGAGGCATAGGCAACAGCTGAGATGATTATTCTAATCATCTCAACAACAGCAATCCCTTTGAAGTGCCAACGAAAAAGTTTATCGAATTTCGAATTACTAACGCCTGAATAAAATTGCTGCATTCGATTCTGGTATCCAGGAAATTGGTTATTGATCAATTTGACTCGCTTCGTTACCTAACATTTTTTATGTCGATGTTTACATGAAAGCCGTAGATAGAGGTTATGTATGCGAAACCACGAAGATAACTCACGAATTAGGGTTATTTTCTTCTTCCTTGTAGTTCTAAAGTCACAAAATACAGTGTTGTCAGCTCTAAAATCATCAATTATGCAAGTCTATGATAGCAATATTGTTATGACAAAATTCATAACAAACATTGCTATAACACTCGAAACAGAATACGTAACATCATGGCCATATTGCTATAAATTAGAAAGATAGCAATATGACTAGAATAGCAAGGTTCATAGCAATACGCAAACAGAATCGACCTGATTGTTCAACTTGGGTCTGTAAACGATGATGGCGCTAAGGTCGCTTTCTCAAGTCCATCCAATTAAAATCGCTGAATAATAATCAGGCTGATTCTGTTTACGTATTGCTGTGAACCTTGCTATTCTGGTCATATTGCTATCTTTCTAATTTATAGCAATATGGCCAATATGTTACGTGTTTTGTACCGAGTGTTATAGCAATGTTTGTTATGAATTTTGTCATAGCAATATTGCTATCATGGAATTCCATAATCGGTGATTTTAGAGCTGACATCACTGTATTGTGAGAGTTTATAGCTACAAGGAAGAAGGAAATAACCCTGCTTCGTGAGTTTTTTTTATGATTTCGCATACATAACCTCTATCTACGGCTTTCATTCCTCATGTAAACATCGACATAAGAATGTTAGGAAACAAAAAGAGTCAAATTGACCTATAACCAATTTCCTGGATACCAAAAGAGTATTGGTTGTGGTTACCAGAAATCAAATGCGGCAATTTTATTCAGGCGTTAATAATTTGAAATTCGATATACTTTTTCGTTGGCACTTCATAGGGATTGCTGTTGTTGAGATGATAAGAATAATCATCTCAGCTGTTGTCTACTATGACTGTATTTTAGTCAAAGAATTTTCCTTGAAATGAAATATTCTACAGAACCTTGAACAGATTTACATTAGCATATACTTTTTTTATTCATCTAAACATCGACTTATTCAAAAATTTTACGAAATTCGATGAACTTTTCTGTTGGAAATTCAAAGGGATGGCTGCTGTTGAGATCATTGAAATATTCATCTCAGCTGTTGCTTACTATGCCGGTATTTTAGTCTGAGAAGTTTCCTTGAAATTAAAATGATGGATGGGCGAACTCGGATAATCAAAAAATGCTCTCATTTGACTAATTTTGATATGACATGTCTATGCATACTTATAAGATCTACGAGAAACAATGGAAAGTGCTAACTTGCAAGAGAAAGCAATCCGAAGATTTTCCACTTTTGCAGAATTGCATTTTCATGATTCTTACTATCAATTATTCAGGCCATCGTATAACTTCATTGTCAAGTTATTCTTTGGCGATCTGAATATGATGTGTGAAAATCAGCAAAGTTGGCCTTCGATTGCTTCCTGAAGTTGACAAATTCCTTATAATCATTTCTCATAGGAAATCTCAGTAAGAACGCTACCTATTTTTAAGAATTATAGAATTTAATAATTAATTCTAATTGAATTATAAGGAATTCCTGTTCAGAACAATCAGGTTCGAATGAAATTTGGCACAAGCCTTGTAGTCAAAATTCAACAATAGAGTTTCAATCCTCAGTTCGACCCAATATTTATTTTCAGACATGTTGGAATAATATGTCAAATTTCGTGGCCGTTTAAAATTTGGAGAATATTTCTTTGATGTCTATGAAAGAACTGATGCTATCAGAATCAAACTACATCTTTAGTTGAAAATTACCAACATGTCTCTTAATGCAGAATTTCGTGAGGATGATACAGGTTGAATTTTTTTTTGAATTGTTTTTTGAGAATTTTCCGAACTTTTGTTGAAAAATTTTTTTTTCCTAAACCATTCATTACTCTGCTATAAAGTTTGGCATAGATCACCATTTAACGACCGTATATAGATAGGAATTGGCTCATGGAGAAAAGAGAACTCCAGTAGCAACCAACTATCATAACCACAAGGACGAATATCTGTCGATTAATCAACAAAAATTCCATCTTGATCAGAGATAATCATCCAATCACCCATAAAAACCCATACACCGTAGAAGCGGCGCCTAAGGAGAATGTTACAGTTGTTCTTACTGATCGTCAGACCATCTTGCCTTAGATTAACCGCATAGGATTTGGTTTATTGGAAGATCAAGGTGAAATATTTGTTGATTAATCGACTGATATTCGTCCTTGTGGTTATGATAGTTTATAACTATTGGAGCTCTCTTCTCTTCATGAACCAATTTATATCTTTGTCAGATGTTGAACGCAGATGTAGCGACCTGATACGACAAAAGGATGAACATTATGCACGTCGATCAAAGTATTCTGCAAGTAGGATTCTCAAGTTGCTCCTGGGAGATGGCGCGCGTACGTTGTTATACTGCAGTATTCTATCTGACTGGTTATGAGTATCTAGACTCCTATCCGATTTATCCAAGGTAAGATGGTCTGACGATCAGTAAGAACTGTGAAACAGCTGTAACCATTCTCCTTGGACGCCGCTTCTTCGGTGTAGGGGTTTTAATTAGGGCTGAGAATTTTTCGGTTTTTTGTATCCGAATATTAATTCGAAAATTTATTCGAATAATTCATTCAAACCCATGAATTATTCAATGAATAGTTTTTATTCATGAATATTCAATGAATAGTTGAATATTCATGAATAGTTGACTATTCATGAATAGTTGACTATTCATTGAATAGTTGATTATTCAGGGAATGGTTTTCATTCATGAATAGGATAATATTCAACGAAAAGTTGAATAGATAAGTATTCAGTGAATGGTTGGATATTCATGCATCAATGAGTATCGTTACTATTCATAAATATCAATTTATTCGGGACTGCTGATAAGTAGTAAGTAGAGTAATCCATCATTCGTAAAATTACGAATAAAAGTGTGAAAGATCAACTGACTATTCAAGAATGAAACATGTTCATGTGATTTATTCCGAATAAATTCTTTGGTATTAATTTTATATAATGTTTACATTTTTTACTGCACTTTCGAACAATCATTGATTCTCAGACATCTGAACTCAACACATGATACAGGATATAGGTTCAGGTGCAAAAAATAATAACAAAATAATTAAGGTTATCAAATTCGAACAAAATACGTTTTTGGATTATTTTGTACCCCTTTTGAACAAATTGATAGAATGAATAGTTTGAATTCAAATTGTATAATTGTATTAATTTCATTATAATTTTCATTAATTTTAACATACACAAATTATTTCCCGAAACAATTCCACACATAATTCAAGAAATTGCCTTCATAAAATATATGAAGATATTCGAAATTATACTTGATCATAAAAGATTCGTCATCCAGTATTTCAATATTATTTAAATCTACCAATTCAAAAATTACAAACTCCAAAATCCAGATAGTAATAACAATTTTCAAATTCCTACATAGAGTTAATCTGGAAATAATGAATGACCAAACTGAACTGTGTAATATCCAAGTATTCCAAATATTTAACGCTTTCAAGTGATACTTGAACTGAACTGCAAAAATATCCAAAAATGTATTCTTTTCTCTACTATATCTACTTTATAACCTTCATATACCATGTATAATGTGTTGAGTCTTCAGCGTTCAGATGTCTGAAGTTTAACGAAAGATCGAAACTGCAGTAACGAAATATACATTACACAATAAGAAATATCAAAGAATTCGTTCGTAGTACATGAACTTGTTCCTGAATAATCAGTTGAATGATTTTTCAAACCTAAAATCGTAGTTTTACGAAGGATGGATTACTCTACTAACTACTAATCAGCAGTTCTGAATAAATTCATATTTATGAATAGTACCAATATTCATGGATACATGCATATCCAACTATTCACTGGATATTTATCTATTCAACTATTCAGTAAATATTACACCATTCATGAAACTACTCAGTGAATAGTCAACTATTCACTGAATAGTCAACTATTAATTGAGTATTCATGAATAAAAACTATTCATTGTGTATTCATGAATAAAAAGTATTCATTGAGTATTCATGATTAAAAAGTATTCATTGAGTATTCATGAATAAGAACTATTCATGAAAAAAAACTATTCATTGATTGTATTTTGATTATTCAGTGAATATTCACGAATACATGAATAATGCAAAACCAAATTATTCGAACAATTATTCAATGAATATTCGAATATTCAAATCATTCATTCATGATTCCCAGCCCTAGTTTTTATGGTTGATTGGATGATTAGCTCTGATCAAGGTGGAATTTTTGTTGATTGATCGACAGATATTCGTCCTTGCGGTTATGTTAGTTTAACAACAGTGTTTTGAATTTTATTTAATTCGGATATTTATTTTCGGATCCGCATACTTTTGCAGAATTTCTCCATGATAAGTAAATTTTTCAACCAAGTTTTCATTTCAATCCAATCGATATTGTTGGAGATATTGGGAATTGGTTGAGCAGGTGTTAATAATTCGCGAATTCAACCTTTATTTATTTATTTACAAAATGAATGCACACAGGTGAATAAACAGATAGTGTACTCAATTTTTTGTAATTAAACTTCAAACTTGCTCTACAATTATCAAGTTAGTAGATTCTTTCGGTAGTTATTGTGTCTACGATCGGCGATTGGGCCAGCCGGAAACGACTTAGGGACTCGATATTTATAGGGAAGTTTTAGAGCTCAACTATGAATGCCGAATTCGTGAATATGTAAAATCCACCAATTCAAATTTATATTTGTCCAATATTTCCAAGAATGAAATGATTATTTTTTTGAAGATTGAATTGAAACTTTGCACCTTGATACTTAATTATTTACCATCGATAAATGTAAAAAAGTGAGTATAGTCCTTCCAGTTTATTCGGAGATTGCCAAATAAATTTTTATTTTCTTATATGATATGTGATGTTTATATTTTTGCATATTCGAATTCTATGCGTTACGGTAGAAAAATTACTGCAATTCCTTTCTGTATCTAGATATTGATTACTCAACAGAAAAATATTTAAATTATTTAATTTTTACATTTCACCAAAAATTCAACATGGAATTTAAATATATAAAAATGTACACGACATTATCTGAAAAATCGTACGGTCAGACCAAAAGACACAATCTGTAGTATGTAAGTCTAGAATTTCAATGCGATTACTTGGAAAATATAGGTTTTTCGGATGTAAGCCGGATACGTGAAACATACTGGTTGTCTTAAGAATCGGGTTAACCTAGTTTATATTGAGCATATAACGTAGAGTGATTCATAGCCAATGAACTCTATATTATATAGAGTTCTATGTTAAATAGAGTTCTATGTTCATACCAAATTCAACTTAATAAAAAAAATATTGCACTAGGAACATGACTTTAATGGAAAAAACTTGAATTTACACAAATACCGGCCACATCAAATATTATACATGATATAATATATTATTGGGTGACTCATTTCTCGTTCTTTTCTAAGTCCTCTAAAATAAGTAGATATACATATTTCTCAATCATACCATGATGGCCGTTTCAATATCGGTTGGTGAGTCATTTTTGCTCTCTTCGTTCTTTCGTACAGCAACTTGAAGTGGAGAAAAATGAGTTAAAACACAAAAAAAGGTTTACCTTGTGTGAATATAATACCTAAAATTCCTTCATTGATGTTTATGTACTTCGAAATTCTGTCTTCTGTTGACTCTGTCCAGTTCAGGTAGAGACTCAGATGTTTTCTTCTATTGTCTATTTATTCCAGTTCCAAAAGAATCGGCATCATCTAGATATTTATCTTCATCCACTCAGATCAGTCTAATTTGCCTTATTTCGTTTTTTCGGGAATTGATCATGTCGAAACATCAATTTTTCACACTTGCACCCAATCAACTCGAAACAGTTCAAATAGCGTGATTCACTTAGAACCAAAAACGAATTTACTACACAACAAACAAATTTCCGTTACAAAATAGCATGGCCGACGACGACAATCGACAACGCTTCTCTAAAAGTCTAAAGTACCGGCTATCGGCACAGACAATGATGGCTGACTATTAGAACGAAATATAGCATCAAAGACAGAGACAGCGTTGTCTCATGCAGCATTTCGATTTTGTTGCACAAAAGCTGTACAGCAGCTGTATTTAAAAGACTGCATTTTTAGGACAGCAGTATCACCAATGCAGAGATTGTGCAGTTTTAATACAACATTTTATGTACTGTATTCCGGTGGCACTTGTGATGCAGAAACTGTACAATTGCTGTATGTTGTGTTTGTTGGGATTGGATTATATAAAACTTTTTTCACCAATTTTCTAATCCGGGCTTCTTATTTGAGCTCCATAGCTGCTTTGTAAATTTCTTCCGGAAGTACTTCAAAAGCTTCCAAGAATGCCGATGTTCGAAAGCCTGATGATCTATCGGCATACACCTGATGAACACTTACGAAGAAATATAGAATTTAATTATTGTCATGCAAGATATTTGATTAAGTTTAGTGTCCGCCGTTCGAAGTCTATAGATTTTGATGTTATGAATAGGATCACAAAGCAATGAGAATCATTCAAATATTGTTCTTTTTCTGCAATGGGGGTTTTTCCTTTAAACGATAATGAAGTAATTTTCATGAAAAGCCTTTAGAACATCACATTTCAAACATATAATTTCAATATTATATTGTTAAAAAATGTTTGATTACCTAAAACTGAAAAATAAAAATGAGGATTTGCATTCAAAGAGATTTGTCTTAAGTGCGCGATATGGCAACGTCGAATTCAGTTTTCTCGGAAAGAAAAGGACGTCAAATGTGTTACTTTGCTTAGGAAACAGAGATAGCTATACTTCGATCTGGTTAAAGTAGAAGACAACGACCAAGGAATAGAAAAAGAAGAGCACAGAATGTCATATTACTGACATATCGCAAACGGAAATTGTTTGGTTATATCGACAAAGAACACGTGTGTACCAAAGAATAGGAATAAATATTTCATTATTCTATAGCAGAAAAAGTTATTCTACTAAACACCGTTGTCACTTCGTGCGTGCCTGGCAAATCCCAAACCCCAATTTTGAAATCTGATTTTGAATACTTTCTGAAGGAATTTGGGAAAATGATGAATCAAACCCATAATAATTATGTTCAAATTTGCATTTGCAGTAATAACCCAAATTCAGGAAAAACCCCCATTCCTCTTTCTGTAACGATCTCCCATGTTCTCAAGAATTCATGACGAATAAGAGATAGATAAAATAATGAACGACATAATAAACCTTGTTCTTATGGTTTCATCTTATTTTTTACAGTACTTCAAATGCAGAAGATGGGACCCAACAGATGAAGCTTGAGAAAATGGACATGAACATTATTTCTACATATGATTCAGCTGAAGAGACGTGTTCAATTGTGAAGCACGAAGACGTTGAGATTCAAGAACAATTTTTCGATGAAAAAAATATTCACGACAGAGAAACATTTTATGAAAAAAGCGAGAATGATGAGAAGGTTCATGATTTTAGTCAAATGAAAAGAATAAAAACACAAGAAATGAGTAATTTCGATATTCAGGTATATAACTCAAATGATGAGCGTAGCTATAAGTGTCGATTATGTGAGTTTAAACCGATGTCTGAAGGTGAATTGCAGGATCATATGAATGAATTTCACACCGAACGAACGAAACACCCATGTCATTTATGTGAACATGCTGGAGCTTCTGAAAGGGAGCTCAAAATACACATAGAATCTGTTCACTTGAATATGGAGAAACTTCAGTGTCCTGCTTGTAAATATACTTCATACTTAAAAGCAAATCTTAAAAGACACATAAAATCAGTTCACTTGAATATCAAAGGTCATCAGTGTGGTTTGTGTGAATATGCTTCACCTTCAAGGATGCAAATTGAACGGCATATAGAATCTGTTCATTTGAAGATCAGAAATCATCAGTGTACTTTATGTGACTATGCTTCAAACGATAAAGGAAATCTTAAAAGACACAAAGAAACAATCCACTCAAACATCAAAAATCATAAATGTCCTGAATGTGAATATGCTACAAACCACAAGGTAACTCTTAAAAGACATATAGAGTCAGTTCACTCGAATGAAAAAACTCATCAGTGTCATTTATGCCAGTATGCTACAAACCACAAGACAGCTCTTAAAAGGCACATAGAATCAATTCACCGGAATATTAAGAATCAGTGTCATTTATGTCAGTTTTCTACAGCGTCGAAGGAATATCTGAAAGTACATATAGAATCTGTTCACTTGAATATTAAAAAACATCAGTGTCACCTATGTGAATATTCAACTGCTGCCAAGCAATGTCTTAAAGTACATATAGAACATGTGCACTTGAATATGAAAAAATATCAGTGTGATAAATGTGACTATGCTTCGCATTCTCGTGGAGCTCTTGAAGGACATATAGAATTAATTCACTTGAATTTAAAGAAATATCGATGTGATGAATGTGAATATGCCTCACAGGATAAACAAAATCTTAAAATACATAAAGAAACAATTCATTTGAATTTAAAAAAACATCGATGTGATGACTGTGATTATGCTTCAGCTGTAAAGGGAAATCTTAAGAAGCATATTGAATCTGTTCACTTGAAAATCAAAACTCATTTTTGTGACAAATGTGAATATGCCTCACAGGGTAAAAGAAATCTTCAAAGACATAAGGAAGCAATCCACTTGAATATAAAAAATCATCGATGTAAGAAATGTGAATATGCTTCAACTGGAAAGGATGATCTAAAAAAGCATATTGAATCCGTCCACTTGAAAATTAAAACTCATTTTTGTGATAAATGTGAATATGCCTCACACTATAAAGGAAATCTCAGAAGACATAAAGAATCAGTTCACTAGAATATGTCAAACATCAATGCGTTGAATGTGAATATGCTCTAAATGATAAAAAAATCAAAAGACATATAGAAAAAAATATCGATGTGGTGCGCATGCAGAAAGACGAGAACAATCTATCCACTCAAATATAAAAATAATACAGGTGTGAAGATTATGCAACAGCATCAAGGGTTTTCCTGAAACTGCATTTAGTTTCCCAGTTTGCTTGACCTGACTTTTATATGAACCTTCATGCACTTATTATGCTTCATCTTCGTAATTAAGCCACAATTTATTAAACTTTTTTTTTTCAACGATAACACCGTAGTACATTGAAACAAGTCAAAACATTCTTACATTTAAAGCTTACATAAATGGATGAAGTCCTCAATACTATAAGGTTCACATTTAATTATAAATTTAAAAATAGATATTTTATAAGCTTTAAAATTATGTATGTGTTTATATTCCTGAGACAAGGAATTATAAAGTCTGAAAGCACTGTAGAATGCAAATTTCTTCATCAGAGTTGTTTAATGACCAGGATATATGTAGTCTTGCATTCTCCTTGTGTTATTGAAGTTTTCACATTGTGAGAAATTAATGACTGTGTTTTTTATAAACAGTAGTAGCCTGTGAACAAACAGCCCAAAGATTGTCAGAATGTTATTCTCTCTGAAGAGAACACGGCAGGGTTGTCTAAATGCTAGTCTGAAAAAGGTCCTCAAGGCCAATTTTTGGGTAACAAATATCTGATTGGTGAGAGAAGAACTTCCCCAGAATATTATGCTGTATGCCAGGGCCGACTGAAAGTTAGCGTGGTATAGTGTTTTAAGTATGCCTTGGTCGATATGACTTCTGAGCCTCAGCAAGGTGTATATGGTTGTGTTAACCCTCTTCCTTTAATGTTTGGTATGCGGCTGCCAGTTCAATCTTTTGTCTAAGATGATACTGCAACTTCAGTATCCTGAAACATGAAATTTTCAAGAAAGCTTCTAGCCGACCTGCCTATCTATACTCCATTCACTTTTATAAAGTATCCCGGTTTACCATGACATCCTGACAGATTTCACCGTGTATATTTTGAAAATGTTAGGTTATAGTCATTTTCCTGTCAGATAACTACATAACGTTGTCCTCTCTACAAAGAGGTCGTAGTAATTACTTATTTTTCAAAATGTTAATCCATATTCAGAAAGTAATGAATTTGAGAAAATATTATGTGAATTCATTAATTCCAAAGACCTGGCGAATGTTGAAGAAACTTTTTTCTCTGTTAATATTGGAAATATTCCACGTATGTCAACATGGTTGGAAGATTCAGTAATGCTTTTTTCTTGTACGGAAATCAAGAATCGAGTGTTTTGGAATTTTACTGAAAAATGATGGACAGAGTAGTCCGTTACTTCGAATTCCCTACTTTTTCAAATTCTCAAGAAATAAGCCTACAGAAGTCATTTAAATACCTTGTTGGACAACTTGAAATATTCCAGTATGAAAATGTAGTAGTACTTCGAAACCTGTGTCACAGTTAACCTCAAAAGAACTAACTCCATATACAAAGGTCTTGGGAATCTACATGTATGATACATACACTGGATTGGGATCAACATATTTCTAAACTGGGGTGCAGCTTAGCTTCTGTCTGTTATCTTTGGGTGTAATCACAAGATATCTGGATAAATTCTCCATGAAAACTACGTATCATGCAGTACTCGAGTCAAAAGCAAGACATGGAATTATGTTTTATGGACATACTTTGAAGTCAACTCAAATATTCAATTCCCAAAAAAAAGCAATTCCTGAAATATCAGAAAAAAAAGCATTGAATGAGATTGTATAGTTCATGTTATTTTGGTGCATAAAAATTCAATGTTCTGCCAACAAAGGATATACCAAGTTCATTTTCAATGTACTATTTCCTATCGAAACAATTCCACGAAATATATAACTTTTGAAATTATTCGTTAAGGAATTTGTTCAATTCAAACATGACTACCTACTTAAGGCTCAATACAATACAATCAAAGTGAAATGTTAATTTTTTAGTTTATCATGGCTGAAGCTGAATTGTTATTTGTTATTGAAAGAGAGTAGAAATTGGCAACCTCGCGTCGAATTATTTTGACATTGTCGATATTTCAGGAGCGCCAACCTGCCTTGGTTTCAGTTACAAAAACATGATAGACCTAAATCATGACCAATCGGGATACTTTATAAAAGAGAATGGAGTATAGTCTACTAGTCGTTTCGTTGGACGATATTGTATTCACGATTGGCTCAACAGCCTAACATACATTCTGAAAGAAACAATATTATCCTCAACTGACGCGGAGTGGACACATGTGTTATGTATCGATCCGTTGTTTATTGTCACACCTGCAACTAATTGCAGAGTTCAAAAATCGAAATTAACCCGGAACGGTAGATATTTTCTCCCTCTACATGTTTATCTGTGATGAATGTTTTCATGCAGAGCTTGCTTTGAAACAGTGAATAAGAAGTCTGGCTTCAGAGGTAGTGGTATTTTTCAGGGTTTTCTTCATGCCAACGGCCAGTGCTCGGATGTGGTGAAAGAACAGTTGTCTGTTATAGATATTATTTTGAAAAACTGTAACATGTTAAGTTTGGTTGATCGTAGAAAAATTGCAGATGTGATGTTCAGGATCGAGAGTGGTGTTTTGTCGGTGCCCAGTATACTGCAGAACATTCCCTTTAAAATTCCAAATACAACTTTGAGGTCCAAGGAGGCTGTTTACGTACCATTTAGAAATACGAATTTAGCACAAAGTTCACCACTCTGCAGGATGAGGGTCACTTGCAACTCGCTACTGATCGGATTGGCTATTTTCCATCAAACAATGCCATCAATGAACCTTAAGTTTGCCCAAACTTTCAATTCACACAATGTACAGGTATAAATTTTAGTCTGATTTTTCGATGTGAAAATGCCTTTTTTGTATATTTAGTTATTGATAGGTGTGATATTTTTTTGTTAAAATGTGAATACTGCATTTTAAGTACCGATTAAAGCTTTTTTGGGGGGATTTCGCAGTGTTCTTTCTGGGATTTCACTCCCAATATCTGAAACAGTACTACATATTAACAATTAAATGAAAATTGTTTTTTTTTTCATGGAAAACGCACTTGTGGATTTAACTATTTGTGAAGGGTAGTTTCTTGGAAAACAGATTGACTAATGAACAGTACAGGAACGATACAAACGATAAACAAAGCAAACTGTGACGTTTCAGAGTACAAATATGACTCTTTAACTAGACTAGAAGAATGGTTTTCCAATCAAAAAATGATTTGAGATCAAAACTAAATAACCCCAAACCAAATAACGAAAAAAAAAATCAAAAAATGGTGTTTGTAGTATTCCCTGTATTTGTGGAAAGACAGTTAGATATCAGAAAACGAGATCACAAAAACAACCAAAGGAATAGAGACATACAAAAATCCAACATAGCGACCATGTATGCTCGACCATTGGGAATAACATGATAGATTGGGGCAATACAAAAATATTGACGTCGGAATCAGATAAGTTGAAAATAAAAATAAAAGGGTCCTCTTACATTTTGTTGAATGGAGAGAGTAATTTTGCTCATTGTTCTTTAGAAATGAACCTTATTTGGCTGAATCTACTCAAAAAAGAGGTAGAATAAAAAAAATTCAAACCAAATGAATCTGTGTCAGTTCGCTTTATTTATCATTTGTATTGTTCCTGTGTTTTTCATTAGACAATTTGTGTTCCAAGAAACTGCCCTTGACAAATAGTTTAATCCGCAAGGGCGTTTTCCATGAAAAACAATTTCATTTGATTTTTAATAGTTCTCAGATATTGGGGCCTCCAACCTCTTTGTATTCCTTTCTGCTTAAATAAATAAACTTTGAGACTCGATATTTGTAGAGGTTTGGACCTCGGTCACGACGACCGAATTCGTGAATGGGTAAAATCTACCTGTTCAGAGTTCTGAATAGGAAATTATAACAATTTAATTAGAATCAGTTTTATTTTATGCCTTAGAAATAGGTAGCGTCTCATCTGAGATTTCCTATGAGAAATTAAAAGGAATTTGTCAACTTCATGGAGCAATCGAAGGCGAAATTCGTTGATTTCTATAAATCATATTCAGGTCGCCAAAACAATAACTTGACAATGAAGAAACACGATTTCCTGAATACCTGATAGTAGTAATCATGAAAATGCAATTTTGCATAAAGTGGAAAATCTTTGGATGGCGTTCTCTTGTAAGTTGACACTTTCCATATATTTACTCGTAGGTCTTAGGTAGGGGGCTTCAATATAAATGTAATGTTAAGATGAATAATAATGATAGTTTATTTATCCTTAAAGATAAAAAAATTATGTATAGGACACGTCAAAAAATATTTAAGTATTCAACAATTTTCGAACTTATCACCAAAATACTCATTTACAGTGTAACATTTCCTTAACTACTTTCTTAAATCTATTGATATTAAGTGATTGTATACAGAGAGGTAAATGAAAACTTTGATGCTCTGATAAATTGGAGACGATTCAAACTTCGAAGTCCTGTGAAAAGGAACATTTAAGGTTTGTTTATTTCTCGTATTGTGAGAATGAAAGCTTGAAAGTTTTACAAAATTGCTCTCATTCTCTTTTACATATACGAGATATCTCAGAATGAATATACAGGCCACAGTGAGGATACTATTTTCGGAGAACACTGGCAAGAGGATCGTGAAGCGCAGACAAATATTAAACGAATGATTCGCTTCTGGTTTATGAAAACTCTGCCAATGTCAGAGGAATTTCCCCATAGTAGAATGTTATACGCTAATTGACTGTATACCAAACTATAATATACATTCACGAAAGATCTCAAAGGCAGTGAGTTTTTATCCTGCTCAATGCTTAATAGGAACAGTTAAGTTCTTCACAGACATCATCAATATGTGTATCCTTTAGATGTCTATCGATATAGATTCCTAGGCATTTCGTATGAGATTTACATGGAACACTTGTATCCAGATACCGTTTAATTAGCGTATTCTGATCTTCGCCAGACAGCGAAAAGTGAACGCAAACCGTTTTTTAAATGTTCACTATGATCCTATTCATTCCCCACCATTCCCTAAAGCTTTGAACTAGCATTTGCATTTCACATAACCTCTGCAATTCTTCCAAGGTTTCTGCAGTGATCCACATAGAAGAATCATCAGCAAACAAGATAAATCTGATTATTCTTTAAACTAGGCTTTTGTAGTTTGATACTTTGATGAACAATTCTCCCAGACTTACCGAAAGGTCATCAATGAATATCAAAAATAAAAGCGGTCCTAACACAGATCCTTGAGGCACACCTAACTTGAGATCATGCTCACTGGAAAATGAGTTATCCATCCTTACGGACGCGACCCTGCCTTCGAGATAAATTCGGATCCAATTCAGAAGCACCCCTCTGAATCCCAGATTATATAGTTTATCTAATATACACTGATGAGCAAGACTATCAAATGCTCGCGACAAGTCAAAAAATAATCCCGCGACAAAAGAGCCATTGTCTAGATATTCATAGACAAATTCGACGAAGTGCATAGCCCCAGTCTGAGTTGAGCGGACAGATCTGAAACCATGCTAGGCACTATCAAGAATTGGAATTTGTCAAGGTATCTCATTCTACTCAACACTATTTTCTCGAAAACTTTTGAGAAAACACTAAGGATGGAAATTGGTCTATAGTTTGAAATAGCGGTAATATCGTGCTTGTTGTAGACCGGAATAATAATGGCCTTTTTAAGTAGATGAGGAAATACACCCGTGCTAACTGGTAAGTTAATGATATGAGCAAAATGTTCACATATTACCCCATTTATTGACTTCAATATACACTTCATGTGGCAGTACCGGATGGAACTAATGAGGATAAAAACTGTTAAGGGTGGTCTCTGCAACCAAAGTGAAGTGTTTAGCAAAAATATTTGCTAAGACTATAGATTCTTCATATGGGACACCCCCAACAGCAAGCCTGATAGTTCTTTGATCCTTACTCTTGCAACCTGTCATAGCATTTACCATTTCCCATACGGTTCTATTTTTATTATCCGATTTTTCAATAATTTCACTATGGAAATGGAATTTCGTACTTCTAATTGTACGAGCGTTTAGCTGCTTCATTTAAATCATGAGTGGATTGGCTTCTGAAATCACAATGTATCCAATGGAGGTTATTCAGGTCACAGGTCACGTTTAGCTGTGACAATAGATAAAATATAATCGAGAATAGATAATGGATTATCGATAATGGAAAAAGCACAATGGACAGGAGATAATAGATGTCAGAGAATGGACAATAGTTAATAAACAAGGGACAAAAAAATATACAATAGATAATTGACAAGGGGCAATATACAGGAAACAATGGGTAGTAGAAAATAAACAATAGACAATGGACGACAGACAATAGGAAATACACAATAGAAAAGTGACAATAGATAATAGATATAAGCTAAGACAATTGACAGAAGGCAATAGACAGTAAACAATTGACAATGGACAAAATACATAAGACAATTGACAAAAGACAATAAATAGATGATAGGTAATAGATAATGGAGAATGGATTATGGAAAATGGACAATGGACAACGGAAAATGAAAAGAAGACAATAGACGAAAGACAGTGGACAAAAGCCAATGGAAAAGGGACAAATGACAAAACAAAATAAACAATAGACCAGAGAGAAACAAGAGATGGGGACATTAGACAATGGATTATAGTCAATAGAAAATTGACAATTGCTAAAATGCAATATATAGACGATTGAAAATAGACATAAGACAATAGACAATAAACAATGGAAAATAGACAACTGACAAAAGACACTGGACTAAAGCCAAAGGACAAAAGACAATAACAATAGAAATAGACAACTATCAATTAGAAAATGAACAATAGACGTTGCACGAAAGACCATTGACAAAAGACAATAGATAATAGACTGAAGGCAAAAGACAATTGACGACAATAGAAAATGCGGAATGGACAATGCACAGGAGATAATAGATATCAGACAATGGACAGAAGACAACAAACAAGGGACAAAAAAATAGACAATAGGCAATAGATAATTGACAAGCGACAATAGACAATAGGCAATAGATAATTGACAAGCGACAATAGACAATATGAATGGACGATAGACAATAGAAAAAAGACAATAGATATAAGCTCATAGACAATTGACAGAAGGCAATAGACAAAAGACATAAGACAATTGACAAAAGAAACTAGAAATTGACTAAAGACAAGGGACAATGGAAAATAGACAATGTATAATGAATTATAGATAATATATAATAGATGATAGCTCATAGATAATAGGTATTAGATAATGGATAATCGATTATAGGTAAAAGATAACAAATGATAGGTAATGATTAGTAGATGATAGAAAATAAATAATAGATATGGGATAATATATAATAGATTAAAGTTAATAGAAAGTGAATAATAGATAAACGATTATCGATAATGGATTACAGATAAAAGGTGAAAGAAAATAGACGAAAGATAAAGGACAATGGATAATAGACGATATATTATAGGCAATCGAAAATGGGTTATGGACAATAGAAAATAATTGATAATAGATGATGGATGATAGACAATCGAAAATGGATAATGACCAATATACAATGGATAATTGACAATAGAAAATAGACAATCGAATGAAGACCATAGATTATAGACAATGCATAATATACGATGGACATAGTGACAATTGACAAGACTAAACAAAAAAGACAAAGGACAATAGAAAATAGACAATGGACAAAAGAAAAAGACGAGAGACAATGAATAAGAGACAATTGACAACCGATAATATAGATAATGGACAATAGACAGAAGACAGTAGAGAATAGTCATAAGACAATCGACAAAAGACTATAGAAAATAGACAATAGTCAGAAGAAATAGACAAAAGATAATAGACGAAGGACAATGGACAACCGACAATCGATAATGGTTAATGGATAAAATCGATGATAGATAATAGATGATCGGTGAAGGATAATAGATTATAGATGAAAGATATAAGAAAATAAACAAGGGACAATTGATAATGAACAATATGTCCACCCGATAATCAAGAATGGACAATTGACAATGGAAAATGCACAATGGACAATAGATAACAGACATTAGCCAATGGAGAATAGACAATAGTCGATGGAAAATGGACAATAGACCAGGGACAATAGACAATATACAGGAAACAATGGAGAATAAACGATAGACGAAAGACAAATATAAATATATGGACAACTGACAATAGTCAATATACAATAAACATAAGCTAATATCCAATTGACAGGAGACAATAGAAAAAAGACAATCGATAATGAATAATAGATGATAGATAATAGAATATCGATTATAGATAATAAACAATAGATAATCTGCAATAGACAATCGATAATATGTCTCACCGATAATGGATAATGCACAATGGATTAGGGAAAATGGACAATGGATAATAGACAAGGGACAATAGACGATAGATTATATAAGATAGACAAAAGAAAATAAACAATAGACAACTGACAATAAATAACAGATAAAAAATAATACATGATAGATAACAGATGATAGAAAATTGATTGTAGATAATAAATCATAGACAAAAGATTATAGATAATAGACTATAGAAAATATATGATAGATAATGGATAATAAATAGTATATAATGAATAATATATAATAGATAATGCATACTAGATATTAGATAATAATTAATAGATTAAAGATAATAGGTGAAAGATGATAAATGATTGATAATAGACAATGGAAAATGGACAACAAACAATCGGTTGCCACTCTGTTTCTCTGATTCAGTAGGGGGTTAGCACTTGTAGGATATTGTTTTTAGATGCTTACCACTATCAACATCCATGACCTGCCAGGATTCGAACCCAGTACCTTCAGCGCTCTAGCCAACCTTTCAACCAGCTGGTCTACCGAGGCCGATGGTGCCAACCTAACTCAGTTGTAGTTGAAGAAACTATTTCAATGAGAAACTTTATTGAATATTTCAATGACTTTCGACTGACCCATGTATTCATTGTGACATTACATGTAGGCTTCGATGGACAATGAATATAATTACTGTTTCGCCCACATTTCAAAGATGGGACAATTGATTAGGGAGGGATATTTTGGAAATTTTCTGGGATAATAAATGAGAAGGCAAATTTTTAGTTCATACTACAGTTAATATAAAAAAGGTTTAATCATATGCTCACCCCTCGAACGATAATAAATTTTTCATTATTGAAAGGATAGCAAATATTTTGTTAGACATATTCTGGTCATTGAGATTTAGACTCATTTAAAAATACTAAAGGACATCATCACAGGATTCCTTTTTCATCGACAATTTACGAAACGACCATAAAGTACTTATCAGAAAAAGAATGACTTACCAAATAAGCCTCAAAACCTCAAGGAATCATATATTTGAAGTTTAAAACAATATTTCTGGAATGCATCCTCAGAGTAACAAACAACACTCTGAGGGTGCATCATAATGAAAAATATTACATTTGGTTTCGGTATTCACATTCATCACAATTATTTTTTATTTTGATATTTGAATGAACAATTTTTCTGTACAGTTTGAGATTCTTCCTTGAATTTGAAGCATAATTCAAATTCACCAAACAGGTTTTTTTAGATTCACCATTACCTTGACTTTGATGCATAATTGTGTATATGACATCGGAAGAATCATATTTGTTTTAACAATAAACTAGCTTTTAAAACTGAATAGTGATAATAAAAATAGTTGATTCCCACCCAATAGAAAGTTCCCAATTACAGGGTAATATAAAAATATTAATAATTAAATACAATTAATTGAAATAATACATTCTATGAAAACCTAAAATGATCATTATTCCAGACTAAAACAAACATTTAACCTAAATTCATTTGCAGCCCTGCACATTCGTTAGACCGGAGGTCGCTTAGGCATATTTGTTCTTGATGTTGGAAGACGAAAAGTTGCTGTAGTCCTTGCCTCAATCCTGGGCACAATTTTAGGCGGGAGAAGCAGCGTGTTTGATGTTGAGTTTGAGCAACATTATATTCAGGGTAGTGGGTTATGTAGGACATTCACAAGTTGCAAATAACCTACATTTTTTTTGGTACCCAATTCAAATATGGTGTAAAACCGGATACGGCCGTTGAAGCTCGTGGTTTTTATTCTCGGTTGCCAAATTGAATTTCATTCTTTCAATGTACCTACCCGATCTTTCAAGAATTTATGTGAAAAAAATTTTTCTGAAATGGAATTCAATTATTGAACACCTGCGCAAGATGAAGAAAACGCTAAATCATTAAATTCTGCACGGCTATACTTTTGTTCGAGTGGAGAGATGAAGAATTGTTTCAATATCTTTTATCCTTAACACGAATATTGAATATTAAATTAAAACTACTTGTTAAAGGATATTGATACAACAATTAAATACAGATTTTTCTGTATTACCTCTACATAATATCTTTCGATATTGATTTGATATCTTACGATATACTTTTATGTCTTCGACGTACTACGTCTTTAATGACAAAATTATTATATGCTTTGATCATTATATGCCAGTTGATATAATAATTTTGTCATTGAAGACGTAGTACGTCAAAGACATAAAAGTATATCGTAAGATATCAAATCAATATCGAAAGATATTATGTAAAGGTAATACAGAAAAATCTGTATTTAATTGTTGTACGAATATTGAATAAAAATAAATCGATATCGATCTGTTTGATATAATATCCTTTCGAAGGTCTCGGAGTGGAGTCTAACAGAATATATTTTTAAAAATCTGATGGATCTACAAAGACAAAAATTGCGCAATCGAAATATTTCATTCCATTCATTTGGACAATTGAGCTTCATTCAGAATGACTTCGCGAGCGAAGTACGACTTCAACACGAAAATCGGCACGAAATTTGCTATTCACAACGAAATCCTTGACAAGCGACCATTCTATGGTTCATGTTGTAAGATTATATCTAATTTTCGAGTATTAAAATAGTTTCAGAGTCCAGGACCATTCTTCCTTCATTCAGTACTAAATAATCGTAACAAATAAAAGCAAAAGTCGTGCGAAACTCCAAAAACCTAGAAAAGCACTGACGGGATGTCAGCAGCTTTTGCACGCATGTTCACTTTTAGTGTTATCCTTTGAACATGCGCGCAAAAGCTGCTGACTCACGTCAGTGCTTTTCTAGGTTTTTTCGATAAACTACTGGATTTCAATTCGATCTAACCTGTATTTTTGGAAATATTGGAAAAATAAAATTTTGAATGGGGATCATTGAGTGAATTTTTCCATTCACGAATTCGACCTTCGTAATTAAGCCCCAAACCATCTTTATACAATGCCTAAACCTACTCTAGAAATCTTGAGTTTTCAAGTCGTTTCTCCCGGAAGTTATTGTGTTCAAGCACAATAACTTCTGAAAGAAAGAACTCAGAAACTCAATACTTGTAGAGTAGGTTTAGACCTTGATTACAATGGCCGAATTCGTGAATGGCAAAATCCACCCAATGACTCCGAAGATATACCCATTCAAAATTTTATTTTTCCAATATTTCCAAAAATACAGGTCAGATCGAATTGAAATCCAGTATTTTATTGAAAAATGGCAGTTCGAAGGTTCATACAGAATATCGTGAATACAATATGATTTTTTTTTAAATTGTTCTGATGACACGATCATCACGAAATTTTGCATGAAGTTGCCTATCAGCATTTCTAAACTAGCTGCTCAGTTCGATTGAATCAGTATTTTCTGAGTTATTTCGGAAAAAACAACGATATCAAGAAGAAAAGTACGAAATTTTAAATATTTTTTTTTCAATATCTCCAGAAATTATGGTCGTATCAAAATTGAATTCGATACACTGCTGTGAAATATGATGTTCAAGGTATGAGCAGAAGTTATTTTTTCGGATTCAATGAACATTTTCCGAAAAAAAAAAATTTTCAAAGAAAATTTCGAAAAAAATTTTTTTTTAATTTAGTGTGATCTCAATGAATTTCGTGAAAAGTTTCGCGTTGTTATGCTTCAACCAACTGTCAAGTTTCAATTCAATAGCATAAGTAGTTCCTGAAATATCAGGAAATTTATCTCGAAATATCAAATGACCATATAACTCCGAAACCATTCGACTGATTCCTCCTATTAACCAACTCAACCGGCGCATTCTAATGCGCGACCTAATCTGAAAGTTTCAAGTCGCTAGCTCGCTTCTTCGACAGTTATCATGTCGTCGGACGGACGGTCGGACAGAATCGATTTTGACACCGGATTCGTCATCAGTGAGTCCAACCTAATCGTTTGAGGCAATTTTCGGATCGAAATTCGAAAATAACTGACATTGTGACGAAGCGATAACGCGCGGTTTCCCAGAACGAGAGCTTAAAAGCCGGAATTTTTGTCGCAGAAGTCATTATGTCTGTGAAGAATACAGCTTTTTTATGTTACATCACTCAGCAGATATTCTCTATCCAAACTCTCTGTATGTTTATGATGAGAAACCAGGTATCTACCTTGTTGCAGTTACTTATTCACATATTTGAAAATGTAAGTTCTTTCTAATATCGATCAGAAGTTACTTTTCGATAGGATTTTGCATTATTTTTCAGGCGTTTTCTAGGTTTTCACTCCCAATAACTGAAACAGAACCATAGAAAATTGAATAAAAATTGTTTTTTAAGCAAAGCGTGCTTGCTGATTTCACGATTAAACTATTTTTCAAGGGCAGTTTCTAGGCAAAAAGGTTTCCCAATGAACAATACTTGAACAATGCAAGCGATCAAC
Organism: Myrrha octodecimguttata; assembly: GCA_958510865.1. Classification (NCBI taxonomy): domain Eukaryota; kingdom Metazoa; phylum Arthropoda; class Insecta; order Coleoptera; family Coccinellidae; genus Myrrha; species Myrrha octodecimguttata. The sequence continues at coordinate 104,752 of CAUEHS010000662.1, forward strand.
AAAGTGAACTGTCACGTTTCAAGGACTAAATCTGACAAACCAGAAAATTATTTTCTTTTGATCATTTTCGTTTTTGGGACTTTTCTCAAAATCAACAATTTCAAAAAACCACAGCAACACATTCACTTGATCTGAAAGTTTTTCATTCCACTTCTTTTTTCGTTAAATTCGGATATTGGCAGTGGAAACCTAAAAAACACCCGAGGAATATTGTTAGTTCTTGATATTCAGATGAGTAGATTTTCTATGAATATTCAGACCCCCCTTTGTATATGTAGCATATTCTTATTCATCACACTGATAATTTTTAATGTTCAAGTGAACACGTTCAATATGCCTTGTCAAGTCCTGCTTCCTAGACGCAGCATATTCACATTCGTCACATTTGTGATTTTTGAGTTTCAGATGGACAGATTCTATATGTTGTTGTAGATGCGCCTTCGACGCTTTAGCAACATTACATTCATCGCATACGTGCTTTCTGATTTTTAAGTGAACAGAATCTACATGGACTTTGAGTACCACCTTCTTGTTAGTGGAATATTCACAAAGATGACACTTATGTTTTTTGATTTTCAAGTGGACAGATTTTATATGAGCCTGGAGTGCCATCTTCTTATTTGTAGCATAATCACAGAGATTGCAGTGATGTCTCTTGATCTTCAAGTGAACGCCTTCTATGTGCCTCAAGAGAGTCCTCCTCAAAGCCGAAGAATATTCACACAGATGACATTGTTGGTTCTTTATATTCGAGTGTACAGATTCCGTATGAACTCTCAGACTCTCCCTTCTATTCGTGGCATATTCACATTCATTGCACTGATGTTTTTTAATGTTGAAGTGAATAGTTTCCATATGTCGTTTCAGGTGCACCTTCGAAGCTGTGGCGAAATCGCATTTATCGCACAAATGATTTTTAATTTTCAAGTGGACAGAATCTATATGAACCTTGAGTAACACCTTTTTATGTGCAGCATAGTCACATAGATGGCAGTTATGTTTTTTGATTTTCAAGTGAACACATTCAAGATGTTCTCTGAGATTTGTCTTTATTGGGGAAGAATATTCACATTCTTCACATTGATACTTCTTGATATTCAGGTGAACATGTTCTGTTTGTTGCTCGATGTGGTTTTTATTTTCTGTCTTATTTTCACTTGAGTGAGATGGATGCATTCCTTTTTCAGAATTAATTCCGTTTTCATTGATTAATTCTTCTTTAATCTTCGTAATTGAATAGTTCTCCTCTTCAGTTGAATCATAGGAACGAATTTCCGTGTCCACTTCTTCAAGGTTAACATCTTGGATTTCATCTTCTGAATTCAGGGTACTGCAAATCGAATGGAATGTTAGAACAGAATTTATTGTGCATTTTATTATTTGTCTGAAATTCCCCTACATTATGTTGCTAACATTTTCTAATCCGACCCTAGCAATTCATATCATTTAGGAAGTACACACATCCTGTATCTGCTCCCGAAATTTTTGCGCGCATGTTTTAGGGGAACAGCGTGCTATCGTTTTGTCCAAATGTCTGTAATTTTGGATGATTGAGCCGAAAATGGTCTTAATCGACTAGGTTGGACTCACTGATGTTGAATCCGGTGTCAAAATTGACTCTATCCGGCCGGCCGGCCGGTTGGCCGGCCGTAGACACGATAACTGTCGACAGAAGCAAGCTAGCTACTTGAAACTTTCAGGATAGGTTGCGCATCAGAATGTCGCGGTTAAGTTCGTTAATAGGCCAAATCGGTCGAATAGTTTCGGAGTTATAGGCTCTTGAAGTTTTGAAGTTATTTATTTTTTATTTCAGAAACTACTCAAGCGATTGAATTCAAACTTGGCAGTTTGGTGGAGTATAACGACGCGCAACTTTGAGCCGAATTTTGTCAAGATCATATCGTAAGTAAATAAAAAAAAAATTTTTTTCGAAATTTTTTTACAAAAAAATTATTTTTTTCGGAAACCATACATCATATCCAAAAAAAATTATACTCACACTCTGACCTTCTAATTTCACAGCAGTGTACCAAATTTCAGTTCGATACGATCATAAGTTTTGGAGATATCGGAAAAAAATATGTCAAATTTCGAGGTTTTCTTCTCGATATGGTTGATTTTTTCGGTATTACTCGAGAAATACTGATTCAGTCCTGATTAAACTTCACAGCTAGTTTTAAGATGCTGAAAGACAACTTTATGCAAACTTTCGTGATAATCGTGTTATTAGAACAATTTGAAAAAAAAAAATTCTATGATTTTTCATCATATCATCCTCATTAAATTCTTTATGAAACTTCGAACTGTTATTTTCGATAAAGTACTGGATTTCAATTCGATCTGATCTGTATTTTTGGAAATATTGGAAAAATAAAATTTTGATTGGGTATATCTACGGAATCATTGGGTGGATTTTACCCATTCACGAATTCGGCCTTCGTAATTAAGGTCCAAACCTTCTCTACAAATATCGAGTTTCTTCATTTCTTTCGGAAGTTATTGTGTTTACGCAGTCGGCCGTTAGGCTGACCGTAAACACAATAACTTCCGGAAGAAACGACTTAGAAACTCGATATTTGCAGAGTAGGTTTGGGGCTTAATTACGAAGGTCGAATTCGTGAATGGGTAAAATCCGCCCAATGATTCCGTAGATATACCCATTCAAAATTTTACTTTCACAATATGTCCAAAAATACAGATATGATCGAATTGAAATCCAGTAATTTATCAGAAAAAAATTTCAAAAAGCACTGCCGTGAAGGCAGCAGCTTTTGCGTGCATGTTCAAATTCGTTGCTGAAGCGGTCATCTACATTGAACATGCGCGCAAAAGTTGCTGCCTTCACGGCAGTGCTTTTTGAAATTTTTTAACTTCTAATTTCATGGCCCATATCGCTCTGACTATTCTTGAAAAAGTTACATTGATATCCGTCTTCTTTTTCGTCAGTCATAATTTTGAGGTTGTGTTCAAGTATTCGTTTTCTCTATTCTTCATTGATTTCGGTCTTCACTTAATGAAAATTCATTTTGAATTAAGAAATGAAACAATTTTCTATTTCCGCTAAATTCTATTTGTTTTCACAACAGCTGTTTCATCATACCATGACTTCTTCAGGTGAGTATACGTAACTACGACTTGTACAAATGCAAGGGATGTTCTCAAATGGTGAGGTTCATGCAAATAAGAAGGTGGGGGTGAGTTCAACAATTGGTTTCGTGCGTCGTTTGACCGGCCGTGGACACGCTAACTGTCGACAGAAGGGAGCTAGCAACTTGAAACTTTCAGGATAGGTTGCGCATCAGAATGCCGCGGTTAAGTTCGTTAATGGGCCAAATCGGTCGAATAGTTGCAGAGTTATAGGCATTTGAAGTTTTGAAGTTATTTATATTTTATTTCAAAAACTACTTGAGAGATTGGATTCAAGCTTGGCAGTTAATGACGCGCAACTTTGAGCCAAATTTTGTCAGGATCACATCGTCAGTAAATTTAAAAAAAAATTTTTTTCGAAATTTTTTTTGACCTAGCGATTTGAAACTTTTAGAGTAGTCGCGCATTGCAATGCAGCGGTTGACCTCGTTAATGGGCTAAATCGGTCAAATAGTTTCGGAGTTATAGCTATTTGAAGTTCTGAAGTTATTTATTTTTTATTTCAGAAACTACTGAAGAGATTGGATCGAAACTCGGCAGTCAGTTGAAGCATAATGACGCGCTACTTCGAGCAAAATTTCGTTGAAATCGTGAGTTCACTCAATTTTTTTCAAACATTTTTTTCGAAGAATTTTTTTTTTCTGAAACTATTGTTCATATTCGAAAATAATTTCAGTTATACCTTGAACTTCATAATTCACAGCAGTGTACCAAATTTCAGTTCGATACGGCTATTAGTTTTGGAGATATTGGGAAAAAATATGTAGAATTTCGTGGTTTTCTTCTCGATTCTCGAATTTCAAATTTTTTTTTCAATATTCGATATTCTCTGATCTTCTCATCATATTATCCTTATTAAATTCTGTATAAACCTTCGAACCGTCATTTTTCGATAAAGTACTGGATTAGAATTCAATCTTATCTGTATTTTTTAGAAATATTGGAAAAATGAAATTTTGAATGGGTATATCTACGGAATCATTGGGCGGATTTTACCCATTCATGTATTGTGACGACCTTTTCTCGGGCTTGTGTGACTAAACGGTTTTGATTTATTTTCTCGGGCGCCAGTTGCAAATTTTGGTCCAAGGTTGCAACTCCTTGTCGTACACTTCTCTGTCCTTCCCAGGTAGCCTTTACACAGTTGGAGAAGGGTTCGGTGCAATCTAAGATCTTAGCGATTGCTTGGTGGTAATTTCTTTGTTTGTAGAGAAGACCAATATCACAGGAACGAAACTCACACTCTGTATGTACAGATATATTACAAATTTTCACGGTGTCACTTACACTGTTGACCACAATTATATTTACACAAAGAGCTGTCTGATGTTGATTGTCAATGTGTCTCAACTTATTATGATATGAACAGTATTAATATTTACACAATATAAGAAATGATCAAAGCAATGAAATAATGTGCAGTCAGATGTTAACAAAGCAGAAATATGTAATCTTGAACTAAGCAGAACGGTGTACGGTAGTGAGGAATGAGATGAGCGAGCAGAGCAGGTGATAAAAGCGGTGAAAAATGGCGGTATCGACAAAATGGTGAATGACGGACAATGAGAGCATATAATGAGCAAATACAAGTGAGAAAGCAGTAAACGGACAGGGCCGGCTTTGACTACGGTATTGACCTGTGTTCCAAGAAAAACAAGTCGTTCAAAAATGTCTCAAATAAAGATGAGTGTGCGGCCTGAAGGGCGCACCCACTTCAATTTATTAACGTCACGGCGAACCAGATCGACAGTACCTCCGTGCCCGTATTACCGGTTCAAACCCTTAATACTAGGTTGAATGGTTCGCCCGAGCTTAGCCCAGGGCGTTCGACGCAACCCAATAAAAGAGGAAAATCCGGAAATAATGTCGATCTACTCCAAAATACTGTCGAGTATGACTAACCAAAATACAAGGCCGTGACGACAGAGCACTCCGTAAAACTAAAAGGAACTATCGGGAACGTTCCGCTAATTCAAACCCGAATCACCGTCTGTATCTTTCGCCCGTGCTTAGCCCAGAGCGTCGGATACAACCAGATAATTCGAGGATAACTCAGGTACAGTACCACCTTGATTCAACCCCTATGGGAGGGCAATCGAACTAAGGTTGCAGGTAATGTCCCCCACAACGTTCCCGAAAACACTACAAAAATTATCAGCTAAAATATAACGGCAGTATTCCAACACACGAAATGAACAAATCGGATATTTCAGAAACGTCTCGCTAATTCAAACTCGAATCACAGCCTGTATCTTTCACCCGTGCTTAGCCCAGAGCGTCGGATACAACCAGATAATTCGAGGATAACTTGGGTTCAATACCACCTCAATTCAATCCCTATTGGAGGGCAATTGAACTAAGGTTGTAGGTAATGTCCCCCACAACGTTCCCGAAAACACCACAAAAATTATCAGCTAAAATATAACGGCAGTATTCCGACACACGAAACGAACAAATCGGATATTTCAGAAACGTCTCGCTAATTCAAACTCGACTCACAGCCTGTATCTTTCACCCGTGCTTAGCCCAGAGCGTCGGATACAACCAGATAATTCGAGGATAACTTGGGTACAGTACCACCTCAATTCAACCCCTATGAGAGGGCAATTGAACTAAGGTTGCAGGTAATGTCCCCCACAACGTTCCCGAAAACACTACAAAAATTATTCACCGGAACACTAAATAATATAGCTAAATTATTTCCCGATTTGTATTGAACGGAAAATAGAAATGGAACACAGGAAAATATGCAGAAATCAAACGGAAAGCCGAATAAAGCCCAAAAGGTTCTTACCAGGTAAAACACCACTTTCACTCACTGCCTTTACGGTAAGAAAAATAACTCGAGTCCTACTTAAACTCAAAAAAGAAATTGTTCGACTAGATTGAATTTTGAAGAAAGAATGTAAAAATTTTGGTTTATTCGAAAAGACTCAGAAGAAGGCGACTGTACAGCTCGAAATACTCTCAAAAAGTTGCCCATTCGGTCTGGACAAGTCCTTTTATAACTTCGGAAAAGTGGGGATGTCACATGTCCAAAATTTCGAGAAATTTTCTAGAGTAGGATGTTTTACGGTTCCCTGATTGGTTCATTCAAATTCCTTTGTTCTCTGAAAGAATTATACAGCGGGTCACGCAAACACGCATTTACCCGTTTTTCATACAATTCAATCTCCGAGACCGCCGTAAACATGTGAAAAACTGCGATAAGCGATAAATCGCCGAGTACGGCATGGTTTTTATACATAGGACGGAAACTGAAAATGCATCGAAATAAATATGATCGAATAATTCCTTTTGATAGGAAATTTCTCAAAACGAAATAATATATTTTTCCAACGGCACAGATTTTATTTAGAGAAAACTGCAAAATTTCTATGAAACAGTAGTTCGGTAAAAACCCTCTACCGATTTCCAGAAGCGATAGAAACATGAATTTGATGAAAATTTCTTTTAACTCAAGAATTTGCCTAGTCATCGTTTCTAAATGATCAATCTCTTTTATACAGGGTGTTTGTTATCAATGTCCAAATATGAAGAATTTCAAATTGTTTTTTCTCGATTTTTTCTAACGTAACACCCTGTATTTTTTTCCATGATAATGTACACAGTTTAAAACCTTACATTTTTTCAAAAGTAACCTTAGGATTATTTTCACTCCTGTGTCCAGCAGACACGAAAAATGACATTTCAACCAAAAATTTCAGGAATAATGAACATAATAACTAACGGATATTTTAAATGAGTCACACAATGAAACCAAACTGAATGACCAATTTTAGAAAAATTTTAAAACCCTTCCAAAATCATAATCCTTGAAGTTCAACATGAAAATGATAATGTTCTGCCGAATAAGTAACACATACATGGGTATTATTGGTAATTTGTGTATCCTAACGATTACAGAGTTTCATCGGCATACAAAAAAATTATTATTCATGAAATGGTTCATATGATTTTCATGTCGGAGCAGAGCTAAAGAAACTGTTATCAAGTACATTGATTATTATTATTGATCAAAATATTGTTTTCAAGAGCTCAAAGTTATTTCCAAATACAAAAAATTGAGATGAATTTTGGTAAAGATTAAATGGTTGATATGATTTTCATGTTGGGGCAGTGCCACAGAAACTGTTTTTTAGCCAGTAGATCCTATGCTGTCGAATATCCCGAAAGAAGACATCCACATGAGTCGAGTTTTCGGAGGCTTTTGAACAGATTTGTAGAGACAAGAGATGTCAAGTATAAAAAAGAAGAGAGGATAAAATCGGCCACTAACGAAGACAAGGAGCTCAAGTCTTCACTGCATGTAACTGAAAATCCACAACAAAGCCAAAGGGAGCTTGGTGTAGCCTGCAGTATAAGTGAACGTTCAGTTCAAAGAATCCTCAAAAAGAATAAGTACCACATTCAGATGCACCAGGCGCTTACAGATAGCGATTTTGAAAACCGTCTGAATTTCTGTAACTGGGCAAGTTTTCAAATTGAACAGAACCCACATTTTTTTAATTTGTTTTATTAAGTGATGAAGCAACCTTCCACAATTCCGGAGCCGTCAATAGGCACAATTTTCATTATTACTCTGTAGAAAATCCAAGAATTATAAGGCAAATAGACAATCAACACAGGTGGTCATTGAATGTCTGGGGAGCAGTAATCGGCAATCATGTTCTGATTTCATTTTTCGTGCCTGCTGGACGCAGGAGTGAAAATAACCTCCTTTGGTTACTCCTGAAAAAATGTAAGGTTTTAAACTGTGTACATCATCATGGAAAAAATACAGGGTGTTACATTCGAAAAAATCAAGAAAAAACAATTTGAAATTCTTCATATTTGGACATTGATAACGGACACCCTGCATAAGAGAGTTTGATCATTTAAGAACGATGACTAAGCAAATTCTTAAGTTAAAAAAATCCTGATCAAATTCATGTTTCTATCGCTTCTGGAAATCGGTAGAGGGCTTTTACCGAACTACTGTTTCATAGAAATTTCGCAGTTTTTTCTGATTAAGATCCGTACCGTTGGAAAAATATCCCTAATATTTTGCATCATGGTAGAGGTATTGAAGAGCATTGAAAATATGCAAAAATATAAGTGGTGCTCCATTTAAAAAATCACTCATTTGTTGAATAATTTTATTTGGGAACATCCTGTATATTAGAAAATGATTTCCTGAGATGCAGAATTGAAAGTACAAAAGGAATGCTTTCCAACTAAATTTCTAAAACGTGTGATTTGGCAGCTATGGAAGCCTAACACACTATTACAGAACCCTGTATATTATGCATAACTCATTGGTTTCTCACAACACAGAAACCAATTCCATGAAATAATTCATGTGAACAACAAGTCGTTCAAAAATGTCTCAAATAAAGATGAGTGTGCGGCCTGAAGGGCGCACCCACTTCAATTTATTAACGTCACGGCGAACCAGATCGACAGTACCTCCGTGCCCGTATTACCGGTTCAAACCCTTAATACTAGGTTGAATGGTTCGCCCGAGCTTAGCCCAGGGCGTTCGACGCAACCCAATAAAAGAGGAAAATCCGGAAATAATGTCGATCTACTCCAAAATACTGTCGAGTATGACTAACCAAAATACAAGGCCGTGACGACAGAGAACTCCGTAAAACTAAAAGGAACTATCGGGAACGTTCCGCTAATTCAAACCCGAATCACCGTCTGTATCTTTCGCCCGTGCTTAGCCCAGAGCGTCGGATACAACCAGATAATTCGAGGATAACTCAGGTACAGTACCACCTTGATTCAACCCCTATGGGAGGGCAATCGAACTAAGGTTGCAGGTAATGTCCCCCACAACGTTCCCGAAAACACTACAAAAATTATCAGCTAAAATATAACGGCAGTATTCCAACACACGAAATGAACAAATCGGATATTTCAGAAACGTCTCGCTAATTCAAACTCGAATCACAGCCTGTATCTTTCACCCGTGCTTAGCCCAGAGCGTCGGATACAACCAGATAATTCGAGGATAACTTGGGTTCAATACCACCTCAATTCAATCCTATTGGAGGGCAATTGAACTAAGGTTGTAGGTAATGTCCCCCACAACGTTCCCGAAAACACCACAAAAATTATCAGCTAAAATATAACGGCAGTATTCCGACACACGAAACGAACAAATCGGATATTTCAGAAACGTCTCGCTAATTCAAACTCGACTCACAGCCTGTATCTTTCACCCGTGCTTAGCCCAGAGCGTCGGATACAACCAGATAATTCGAGGATAACTTGGGTACAGTACCACCTCAATTCAACCCCTATGAGAGGGCAATTGAACTAAGGTTGCAGGTAATGTCCCCCACAACGTTCCCGAAAACACTACAAAAATTATTCACCGGAACACTAAATAATATAGCTAAATTATTTCCCGATTTGTATTGAACGGAAAATAGAAATGGAACACAGGAAAATATGCAGAAATCAAACGGAAAGCCGAATAAAGCCCAAAAGGTTCTTACCAGGTAAAACACCACTTTCACTCACTGCCTTTACGGTAAGAAAAATAACTCGAGTCCTACTTAAACTCAAAAAAGAAATTGTTCGACTAGATTGAATTTTGAAGAAAGAATGTAAAAATTTTGGTTTATTCGAAAAGACTCAGAAGAAGGCGACTGTACAGCTCGAAATACTCTCAAAAAGTTGCCCATTCCGTCTGGACAAGTCCTTTTATAACTTCGGAAAAGTGGGGATGTCACATGTCCAAAATTTCGAGAAATTTCCTAGAGTAGGATGTTTTACGGTTCCCTGATTGGTTCATTCAAATTCCTTTGTTCTCTGAAAGAATTATACAGCGGGTCACGCAAACACGCATTTACCCGTTTTTCATACAATTCAATCTCCGAGACCGCCGTAAACATGTGAAAAACTGCGATAAGCGATAAATCGCCGAGTACGGCATGGTTTTTATACATAGGACGGAAACTGAAAATGCATCGAAATAAATATGATCGAATAATTCCTTTTGATAGGAAATTTCTCAAAACGAAATATAATTAATTTGACAATTCTTAAGTGATGAAAATCACTTAGTTAAAATAGGTCGGAGATTGAAATGCATCGGAACAGATTTGAAGTAATAATTCTTTCATTCCTGTTAGGAAATCTCTCGAAATAAATGAAACAAAATGATTGATTTCTTAGTAACGAAAATCACTTCGTTACAATCTTCAACATAATCATTCATGGGTTTTTGATTTTCAATCGAAATATTATAATTTTATCATTTTCATCGTTTGATATAGAACAATAAATAATATTGAGAAAAGGGGTATTCAAATATAAATATTTTGTTTGAGAAATGAAAAATGAGAAAAAATATGTTTTTGCGCGCATGTTCTACGGGAACAGCGTGCTATCGTTTTGTCCAAATGTCTGTTATTTTGGATGATTGAGCCGAAAATGGTCTCAATCGACTAGCATTAAATTCTGTCCGGCCGGCCGGCCGAGGACACGATGACAGTCGACAGAAGCAAGCTAGCAACTTGAAACTTTCAGGGTAGGTCGTGCATCAGAATGCCGCGGTTAAGTTCGTTAACGGACCAAATCGTTCGAATAGTTTCGGAGTTATAGGCACTTGAAATTTTGAAGTTATTTATTTTTTATTTCGGAAACTACTTGAGCGATTGGATTCAAACTTGGCAGTTAGGTGTTGTGTAACGACGCGCAAATTTGAGCTGAATTTGGTCAGGATCCTATTGTCAGTAAATTGAAAAAAAAATTTTTTTCGAAATTTTTTTCCAAGAAATTTTATTTTCCAGAAACCATCAATCATACCAAAAAAATTTCCACTCACACTTTGAGCTTCATATTTCACAGCAGTGTACCAAATTTCAGTTCGATAAGTTTTGGAGATATCGGGAAAAAATATGTCAAATTTCGAGGTTTTCTTCTCGGTATCGTTGTTTTTTTCAGTATAACTCGAGAAATACTGATTCAATCCTGATAAAACTTCGCAGCTAGTTTGAAAATGCTGAAAGACAACTTTATGCAAAATTTCGTGATGATCGTGTCATTAGAACAATTTGAAAAAAAAAAGTGTGTGATTTTCTTATCATATCATCCTCATTGAATTCCGTATGCACCTTCGAACTATAATTTTTCGATGAAGTACTGGATTTCAATTCGATCTGATCTGTATTTTTGGAAATATTGGAAAAATAAAATTTTGAATGGGTATATCTGCGGAATCATTGGGTGGATTTTACCCATTCACGAATTCGGCCTTCGTAATTAAGGTCCAAACCTCCTCTGCAAATATCGAGTTTCTAAGTTGTTTCTTTCGGAAGTTATTGTGTTTACGCTGTCGGCCGTTAGGCTGACCATAAACACAATAACTTCCAGGAGAAACGACTTAGAAACTCGATATTTGTAGAGAAGGATTGGGGCTCAATTACGAAGGTCGAATTCGTGAATGGGTAAAATCCGCCTAATGATTCCGTAGATATACCCATTCAAAATTTTATTTTTCCAATTTTTACAAAAATATAGATTAGATCGAATTGAAATCCAGTAATTTATCGAAAAAAAAATCTAGAAAAGCACTGCCGTGAAGGCAGCAGTTCTCGCGCGTAAGTTCAAATTCGTTGCCGAAGCGGTCATCTACATTGAACATGCGCGCAAAAGCTGCTGCCTTCACGGCAGTGCTTTTCTAGATTTTTTTTTATAACTACGATGTTCTCTAGAGACATTCATGCCTGCCAGTTCGAAGTACTACCACTCGGTCTGCGAAGTGTCTGCATCAAGAATCTTCGTATACAGGGTGATTCCGGAGGAGACCGTCAGATTTTAGGATAACTTACACTAGTAAAGACAGTCTCGGAACACTGTTTGGTTTATGGTTGGGGGTCTCTGTTGGGAATATACAGGGTGATTTGTCCGATTTTACTTTTATTGATAACTTTTGTATGGCCTTTTCAATGAAATTTTCAGCGTAGTGAAATAGTGTTGAACACATTCATTGATTTCAATTTTTTTTTCGAAATAAGCGGTTGTTATTGTGATAAATCCAGATTAATTGTGCAGGTTGAAAAAACACCCTGAACATAGCGTTTCCTAAACTACGCTATCTGTTCACGATTCTACTATAATGAGTCATTATTTGAGAGTTTCTAATTTTTTTGGCACACTTCTAGCTTTTTGAGAAAATTCCATCAAAAAAAGACAATGTCGAAATTTCGCTCCAATCGATTCTACTTTCATTGATAACTTTGGTATGGCTCATTCAATTTTGATGAAGTTTGCAGCGTAGAACAATCTGAACGAGTACATTCAATAATCACAAAAGTCTCTCAAAATACAGTGTTGTAATTGTGATAATTTCAGAATTTCAGATTAATTGTGCAGTTGAACAAAAAAAACACCCTGTACATTGCTTTTCCAAAACTTTCTTATTCGTTTCAGATTCTACAATAATATGTCATCATTTAGAGGTTTTTAATTTTTTTGGCACACCTCCGGCTTTCCTAGAAAACATTTTTGAAGAAGAGCATGATCGAAATTTGGCTCACAAGCAGTGAGAGTATTCCGCACTAGGTAGGAAAGCTGTATTGTCCAAGGATGCAAAACAGTTCTTAAGTTCTAATATATTCTTTCAAATTCCAAATTCATATTTAATTGCTAATATTTTGTATGAAACCACTCAATTCAGAATATAATTAGAATTTGAAAAGAATATTTTAGAAGTGACGAACAACTTTGCATCCTTGGAATATACAGCTTTCCTACCGAGTGCAGAATACTCTCACTGCTTGTGAGCCAAATTTCGATAATGCTCTTCTACAAAAATGTTTTTTAGGAAAACCGGAGGTGTGCCAAAAAAATTGAAAACCTTTGGATGATGACATATTATTGTAGAATCTGCAACGAATAAGAAAGTTTTAGAAAAGCAATGTACAGGGTGATTTTTTTTCAACTGCACAATTAATCTGAAATTCTGAAACTATCACAATAACAACACTGGATTTTGAGAGATTGTTGCGATTATTGAATGTACTCATTCAGGTCGTTCTACACTGCAAATTTCATCAAAATTGGATGAGCCATACCAAAGTTATCAATAAAAGTAGAATCGATTGGAGCGAAATTTCGACCATATCATTTTTTGATAAAATTTTCTCAGAAAACTAGAAGTGCACCAAAAAAATTAGAAACTCCCAAATAATGACTTATTATAGTACAATCGTAAACAGATAGCTTAGTTTAGGAAACGCTATGTACAGGGTGTTTTATTAACCTGCACAATTAATCTGGATTTATCACAATAACAACCGCTTATTTCGAAAAAAAATTTGAAATCAATGAATGTGTTCAACATTATTGTACTACGCTGAAAATTTCATTAAAATCGAATGAGCCATACCAAAATTATCAATAAAAGTAAAATCGGTCGAATCGGACAAATCACCCTGTATATTCCCAAGAGAGACCCTCAACCATAAACCAAACAGTGTTCTGAGACTGTCTTGACTAGTGTAAACTTATCCCAAAATCTAACGGTCTCCTACGGAATCACCCTGTATATGTTGGTACCTTACTTGATTTTATGAATTAAATCCCAGTGGTTATCCAGGAAAAAAATTATAACAGGGATTTTGGTATATATTTTGCTAGGTTCAAAACCACTCTTAGGGTGATTTAGCTTCCTCAAGATCTATAGGTGAATCGTTATGTAAATGTACCGAAATAATTGTCAACGTAGGAAATGGAAAATATCTGCTCAGTAGGAATTTACTATTCACCAAATTTTTTACGCCGAGGACCAAAAATCTCAGTTGCAAATTTAGAATCCATATGCAAAATCTGAAAAATAGAATTCAAAATCCTCCCAAAATGTCCTTTGATCGACTATCCAAATAAGTTTGCATGTATTTGTATATTTATTCGCAATTTAACAGAAATCGAATAAAAACTTATAAATATACTCAAATACATATTAAAGAATTTCAGGAAAAATTAATTTCATCCACTAAACTGATTTGTCAACGTATGCGAATATCTATATTTATCAACAAGTTAACAGAAACTCAATAAAATATATATGTACATATTCAAACACATATAAGAAAATAATTATTTGAATAATGACATCTGAAAAACGCTGCAAATTTTACACAAGGGTATATTATTTTCTTAGTTAAATAACCCAGTATTCCATTGATATCTTAAAAAACTTATACAGGGTCCTGCAATAGTGCGTTAGGCTCCCATAACTGTCAAACCAGACGTTTCAGAAATTTAGTTGGAAAGCATTCCCTTTGTATTTTCAATTCTGCATCTCAGGAAATTATTTTCTAATATACAGGATATTCCCTAATGAAATTAATCAACAAATTAGTGATTTTTTAAATGGAACACTCCTCATATTGTCGCATATTTTGAATACTCTTCAATACCTCTATCATGACGCAAAATATTAGGGATATTTTTCCAACGGCACAGATTTTATTTAGAGAAAACTGCAAAATTTCTATGAAACAGTAGTTCGGTAAAAACCCTCTACCGATTTCCAGAAGCGATAGAAACATGAATTTGATGAAAATTTCTTTTAACTCAAGAATTTGCCTAGTCATCGTTTCTAAATGATCAATCTCTTTTATACAGGGTGTTTGTTATCAATGTCCAAATATGAAGAATTTCAAATTGTTTTTTCTCGATTTTTTCTAACGTAACACCCTGTATTTTTTTCCATGATAATGTACACAGTTTAAAACCTTACATTTTTTCAAAAGTAACCTTAGTATTATTTTCACTCCTGTGTCCAGCAGACACGAAAAATGACATTTCAACCAAAAATTTCAGGAATAATGAACATAATAACTAACGGATATTTTAAATGAGTCACACAATTAAACCAAACTGAATGGACAATTTTAGAAAAATTTTAAAACCCTTCCAAAATCATAATCCTTGAAGTTCAACATGAAAATGATAATGTTCTGCCGAATAAGTAACACATACATAGGTATTATTGGTAATTTGTGTATCCTAACGATTACAGAGTTTCATCGGCATACAAAAAAATTATTATTCATGAAATGGTTCATATGATTTTCATGTCGGAGCAGAGCTAAAGAAACTGTTATCAAGTACATTGATTATTATTATTGATCAAAATATTGTTTTCAAGAGCTCAAAGTTATTTCCAAATACAAAAAATTGAGATGAATTTTGGTAAAGATTAAATGGTTGATATGATTTTCATGTTGGGGCAGTGCCACAGAAACTGTTTTTTAGCCAGTAGATCCTATGCTGTCGAATATCCCGAAAGAAGACATCCACATGAGTCGAGTTTTCGGAGGCTTTTGAACAGATTTGTAGAGACAAGAGATGTCAAGTATAAAAAAGAAGAGAGGATAAAATCGGCCACTAACGAAGACAAGGAGCTCAAGTCTTCACTGCATGTAACTGAAAATCCACAACAAAGCCAAAGGGAGCTTGGTGTAGCCTGCAGTATAAGTGAACGTTCAGTTCAAAGAATCCTCAAAAAGAATAAGTACCACATTCAGATGCACCAGGCGCTTACAGATAGCGATTTTGAAAACCGTCTGAATTTCTGTAACTGGGCAAGTTTTCAAATTGAACAGAACCCACATTTTTTGAATTTGTTTTATTAAGTGATGAAGCAACCTTCCACAATTCCGGAGCCGTCAATAGGCACAATTTTCATTATTACTCTGTAGAAAATCCAAGAATTATAAGGCAAATAGACAATCAACACAGGTGGTCATTGAATGTCTGGGGAGCAGTAATCGGCAATCATGTTCTGATTTCATTTTTCGTGCCTGCTGGACGCAGGAGTGAAAATAACCCCCTTTGGTTACTCCTGAAAAAATGTAAGGTTTTAAACTGTGTACATCATCATGGAAAAAATACAGGGTGTTACATTCGAAAACATCAAGAAAAAACAATTTGAAATTCTTCATATTTGGACATTGATAACGGACACCCTGCATAAGAGAGTTTGATCATTTAAGAACGATGACTAAGCAAATTCTTAAGTTAAAAAAATCCTGATCAAATTCATGTTTCTATCGCTTCTGGAAATCGGTAGAGGGCTTTTACCGAACTACTGTTTCATAGAAATTTCGCAGTTTTTTCTGATTAAGATCCGTACCGTTGGAAAAATATCCCTAATATTTTGCATCATGGTAGAGGTATTGAAGAGCATTGAAAATATAAGTGGTGCTCCATTTAAAAAATCACTCATTTGTTGAATAATTTTATTTGGGAACATCCTGTATATTAGAAAATGATTTCCTGAGATGCAGAATTGAAAGTACAAAAGGAATGCTTTCCAACTAAATTTCTAAAACGTGTGATTTGGCAGCTATGGAAGCCTAACACACTATTACAGAACCCTGTATATTATGCATAACTCATTGGTTTCTCACAACACAGAAACCAATTCCATGAAATAATTCATGTGAACATTGAAATCTCAATAAATACTCTAATATATATATAATTTAATAACATTTCCGCATGCAGAACGCTAACCGAGTTGCATAATTCAAAAGAATATTTTGAATGATAAGAGACGGTCCACAGTTGTTTCACCTCTTCAAAAATCTAACTCTTTTCCACACTTATTAAATTGCGTGTCGGTATCCTACAACTGAAAATGAACTTCAAATCAGATTTCATTGAACTTTGATGAATATGTATCCGAAAAAAAAAATTCGATTTTTTCCAAAACAATTCTCACGAAATTTTGCATTAAATCGAGCATCGATATTTCACAACCAGTCATGATGTTTCAATCTGATCGCGTTAGTATTTTTCGATACTGAGGAAATAAACTCAATCTTTCAAACTAACACAACAATTAACCGTTGACGTGTACGTGTGGAGTTTACGGTCGGCCTGATGGCCGACTGCGTAAACACAATAACTTCCGAAAGAAACAACTTAGAAACTCGATATTTGTAGAGGAGGTTTGGACCTTAATTACGAAGGGCGAATTCGTGAATGGGTAAAATCCACCCAATAATTCCGCAGATATACCCATTCAAAATTTTATTTTCCCATTATTTCCAAAAATACAGATCAGATCGAATTGAAATCCAGTACTTCATCGAAAAATTACAGTTCGAAGGTTCATACAGAATTTAATGAGGATGATATGATAAGAAAATCACAGAAATTTTTTTTTTCAAATTGTTCTCATGACACGATCATCACGAAATTTTGCATAAAGTTGACTTTCAGCATCTTCAAACTAGCTGCGAAGTTTTATCAGGACTGAATCAGTATTTCTCGAGTTATAACGAAATAAATGATATCGAGAAGGAAACCTTAAAATTTGACATATTTTTCCCCGATATCTCCAAAACTTATGATCGTATCGAACTGAAATTTGGTACACTGCTGTGAAATATGGAGCTTAAAGTCCGAGCGGAATTTTTTTCTGGATATGATAAAAGGTTTCCGCAAAGACAAATTTTTTGGAAAAAAATTTTGAAATTTTTTTTAAAATTTGCTGACAGTATGCTCCTGACAGAATTTGGCTCGAAGTTGCGCGACGTTATACTCCACCTACTTGCCAATTTTGAATCTAATCGCTCAAGCAGTTTCTGAAATAAAAAATAAATAACTTCAAAATTTCAAGTGCCTATAACTCCGAAACTATTCGACCGATTTGGCCCATTAACGAACTTAACCGCGGCGTTCCAATGCGCGACCTACCCTGAAAGTTTCAAGTTGCTTGCTCACTCCGTTGACAGTTATCGTGTCCACGGCCGGCCGGGCAGAATAAATTTTGACACCAGATTCGTCATCAGTGAGTCCAACCTAGTCTTTGAGACCATTTTCGGCTAAATCATCCAAAATTACAGACATTTGGTTAAAACGATAGCACGCTGTTCCCCTAGAACATGCGCGCAAAAATTTCAAAGTTGGTTTATTTACTGAGATTTATGGTACATAAAGTTCATTATGGGTTCACCTGACTATCACCTAATTAACTAATTTTTTGTGGTTTCAACATATAACTCTGTAGATATTGTGGGACAAAAATTGAAAGAGAAGAGATAAAATTAATTTTTTCTAGATATTCAGTAAAATATTATGTTTAAGATTATTTTCTGTCCAATATGCAGTTAGTTGGACGAAATGTGAGAGCACAGGAAAAAGTGAAGGAAGTTTACTACGATTCCTTTTTCTTGAGAAAACTCACCAGTCAGTAAAAATGAGATTTTCTTCTTTCACATCAATGCACCCGTAGATGTCCATTTTTCCAACCCCGATTTCTATCAAGGAAGGTTTTTCAGAAATAAATTCTCATTATAAGTTGTCGTCGCGGACACCTGAAAACCATAATATTATGAAAACAGTGTGAGCAGTGTAAGTAATTCAATAAACAACAGGTTTAAACCAATGATTTTGAGTATCTTAAGGGCTGAACAACTCAAGAAATCACAAATCAAGAGGCAAGTACTACAACAAATATATGATATGATGTCGAACCTTTTCACCGCTGTTCTTTAGATAGAGATTATAATTTATTGAATTCATCGACTGGTTGGTATATTGAAATCACTTACGCCATTTCTACTTACAGAGAAATGTATAGAATTGTTATGGGTATATATTTTTTTAGGATAGTACCAGTGATAAAATCTCGAACGCTTCAAGAAATTTCAAACATTCCTAATATTCAGGATAAAGGGCCAACACTCTAGCCAGAAAGGGAGCACAAACGCTACCTACTAGCCCAGAACCTTTCTGTGCTATGAGCAAATGTACCTATAAGAAAGAGTTTTTGGAGAAAGAAGAAAAAGAAAGAGGGGCACTCTGGAGGAATTCTCCAGGAATGGAAATTTCTTAAAAGTTCCTTCGGAACTTTGAAATTGCTAGATCTTAAAATCATTTGGATATCAGTAAGAACAAGTTACGCCTCCTCACTGGTTTCCTCACAGGACACTGTCGCCTGAGGAAGCATATGATGAGAATGGGCTTATCAGAAACTGACGAGTGCAGATTTTTTGGGGAAGAGGAGGAAACTCCTGTTCACCTGATCACAGAATGCCTCGCCATTGTGAGCCTGCGCAAAAAATATCTTGGACAGGAGCATTAGAGGAGGAATGAGAACTTAGCCTCCTTGAAGCCCTCTCAGATATTAGAATTCATCAGAGCTCTAGAGCTGGAGGGCGAGCTGTAGGTTGCGAAAACAGCTCCGACAAGGGGGCACAATAGACCTTAAGGTCGCAGTGGAAAATAACCCTTTACCAACTATAACTATAACTAATATTCAGGATATCAGTTCAATATTCGAGTGTGTGAATTTCCGCATTCAACGTCAATTATAGCCCAACATAAACAACACTCTTTGATTAAACTATCAAAACAGAGTGGATAAACATCAAACTTTTGGAAAATGAACAAAATCAGCTGAGATGAACAAAAGTCTATAGGCATAAACTTACTTACCAATTAATGAAAACTTAAAAATCATAAATTGCCCAGAATAATACTGTGAGAAGTGAAAATGCAGATGACAATAGGCTGCACTCTCGCACGTTTCCAATGACCTATTTTGACATAGCTTTTTTTCGATAAGCAGTTTTTCTCGAGAAATTCATTGGTATAATTCTCGACTTCAAGAAAATCCTAATTCGGGGGATATGAATTTTTAAAATTTGCAATTTTCGTCTACTAATTTGACATTTAGTTCAAACCACAGAACATCGCCACGAGAGGTGTCAAAATGTCAAATAGAAAACATAGAATTTAATTTTTATTAACACAAAAATGTTAAAATTTTTTTTTGTTCATGAATATTCAAATTCGTGATCCCTCATTCGGGAGATATGAATTTTAAAACTTTGAAATTTTCGAGATATTGCAGTGTCAAATTTAGTACTTTCCGTTCACTAATTTGACGTTTTGTTTGACGGGGTGTCAAATACAAATCATAGAATTGAATTATAATTCACACAAAAATCTTAAAATGTGTTCATTAATATTTATATTTAACAATGTTTATATTGTGTTCATTGAAATTTGAAATTATATTCCATTTTAAGAAAACTTATCCGTTTATTATTCATTTTTTATAAATAAATGAACATCCTAGCACTCCCACAACAACCAAATGAATGTTGGATTGCCTAACGTCATGCTGTTAGGGGCTTAGGAATAGAGTACTAGCAGGTGACGTCACAACATGGCCGCTGGGGTGACCGTAGACTCTATCTACGGGGGGGACAAACAAAGAGTTTGTTATTGTTATTGTAATCTGACATTTGTTATGCTGCTGCAGTTTATTGTTCATTTTATGAGTTTGGGTTGTTTTCCTATTGAATTTAAGTTGTTGGCAAACTTTGGAGGCTTGAGATTAACATAATCCAGGAAAATAGATGATTTCATATCTTCAAGTAGTGAACAACAATTTCTAGTTGAGAGTTCTATATTTGAATAATAACATGAGATGAATATGTATTTATTTTCACAATGGTTTTAATACAATAAAAGGAACTCTAGTCAATATTTTCATTCAATAAACTATATTCGAGGCTCAACTGATTGTTTGACACTTTGCCGATATTAATCTTTTGGCATAACTTGCAGTATGTGGCAATATCCTACTATGATTGGTCTGTATTTTCACAAACTTTCAAGGTCTAAGATCCTCCTAGAGAATACTGAAATTATATTAGGATTTATAGATTCAACGTGAGCCTCCTGTCGGAAGACATATTCTCATCAAGAAAATAATGCCACAAAAAAGTTCACAGTTGTGTGTTTTACCTCTGTTACCATCTATCTTCTTTTTATGATTTCAGAATGCCCTGCTTATGGTAACTATATAAATTTATAATTGTTATTGTATCTTGAATATCATTTCAATGCCAAGTTCGTTTAAAGGTTGTCCTAAAATGATATTTATCCATAAATATGTTAAGCTACTTTGTTAGTTCATTACTTGTTAAAGGTAATGCAGAAAATAAAAGACTTTAGAATCGGGGAAGTCATCCACATGTAGAGCGTACTTCCTCTTTCCACCTTGGCAGGTTCTACCTGCTTCTATTTAGTTTTCAACGACAAAAATCTAAAAAAATGGGTGTGATTATCACTATTGGATCGATGACTACAGCTCACAGCCGACAAAAATTCCATGGTTGAATTTAATCTGAAAAAGGAGACATAACAATGTATGTAACAAACAGGAGTGGGTATATTTAAACTGGAAAAATCTTTATCTAAATAACCCTTGCAAACTATTCTCCTACCTGAAGGTATTCAAAAAGGTTCAATGATCAAAATTAACTGAAAAAAACAGTCTCAAAATGTTTTTCCACTCAGATAATACACCAAACGTTAACATTAGCTCTTATGGGAAATCGCTTTGTTTGTCCCCCCAGCAGCTGATTTTGACGTCTCATCTTGCTGAACCATAGAGTGCTGCTAGTGCTAGTGCTATAGGTGATGGGTGAACGTAAAGAGATTACTAGATTACAATTAATATTTTGAATGGAAATAAAAGCAGATTACAAACATACAACATTCATGTGTATGAATGACTTCATGTATGTAGTCCTGGCACCTCGGAAGTCAGTATTCTACAAGTTTCACGTTTTGTGATAATCAGCATCAAGTTTGTATCGTGTACATGAGATAGAGCTGTTATTTGCGTGAGATTACTGTTAATTGTGTTCAGAAATACCTGGTGATTCCTGAGTATTTTTGAGGTCAAATGAATGAAATTATGCAAGAATTTCAGCTTCCATATTTCGTAACCATACTTTTTCTGATTGAACTGTTAAAGATTCGTGTTATCTGTTAGGATAATCTTTTCTCAACAATCAAATCGAAAATTGTATGCGACTGCTCCGTTTCATGTTGTTTATCCCAAAACAATCTGCATGAAAGAATAGGTCCTGTTCTATTATTCAATATTAAGTTGGTGTTCAATCATGAAGATAACAATTAAATTAATTTGAAGTTCACGATACATCTAAAAAAAATTTCAAAAAGCACTGCCGTGAAGGCAGGAACTTTTGCGCGCATGTTATTCAATGTAGATGACCGCTTCAGCAACGAATTTGAACATGCACGCAAAAGCTGCTGCCTTCACGGCAGTGCTTTTTGAAATTTTTACTGATAAATTACTGGATTTCAATTCGATCAAGTCTGTATTTTTGGAAATATTGGAAAAATAAAATTTTGAATGGGTATATCTACGGAATCATTGGGCGGATTTTACCCATTCACGAATTCGACCTTCGTAATTAAGCCCAAAACCTACTCTACAAATATCGAGTTTCTAAGTCGTTTCTTCCGGAAGTTATTGTGTTTACGGTCAGCCTAACGGCCGACTGCGTAAACACAATAACTTCCGACAGAAATAACGACTTAGAAACTTGATATTTGTAGAGGAGGTTTGGACCTTAATTACGAAGGCTGAATTCGTGAATGGGTAAAATCCAACCAATGATTCCGTAGATATATACAATCAAAATTTTATTTTTCCAATATTTCCAAAAATGCAGATCAGATCGAATTGAAATCCAGTACTTCATCGAAAAATAACAGTTCGAAGTTTCATACAGAATTTAATCAGGATGATATGTTAAGAAAATCATAGAAATTTTTTTTTTCAAATTGTTTTACTGACACGATTATCACGAAATTTCGCACAAATAAGTTGTCTTTCAGCATCTCAAAACTAGCTGTGAAGTTTTATCAGGACTGAATCAGTATTTCTCGAGTTATACCGAAAAAATCAACGATATCGAGAAGAAAACCACGAAATTTGACATATTTTTTCCCGATATCTCCAAAACTTATGATCGTATCAAACTGAAATTTGGTACACTGCTGTGAAATATGAAGCTCAAAGTGTGAGTGAAATTTTTTTTGCAATGATGAATGGTTTCTAGAAAAAAAAATTTTTTGGAAAAAATGTCGAAAAAAAATTTTTTTTCAATTTACTGACAATAGGATCCTGACCAAATTCAGCTCAAATTTGCGCGTCGTTATACTCCACCTAACTGCCAAAATTGAATTCAATCGCTCAAGTAGTTTCTGAAATAAAAAATAAATAACTTCAAAAGTTCAAGTGCCTATAACTCCGAAACTATTCGACCGATTTGGCCCATTAACGAACTCAACCGCGGCATTCTGATGCGCAACCTATCCTGAAAGTTTCAAGTTGCTAGCTTCCTTCTGTCGACAGTTATTGTGTTTACGGCCGGACAGAATTGATTTTGACACCGGATTCGTCATCAGTGAGTCCAACCTAGTCGATTGAGACCATTTTCGGCTCAATCATCCAAAATTACAGACATATGGACAAAACGATAGCACGCTATTCCCCTAGAACATGCGCGCAAAAAATCAACACCGAATGACTCTAACCCATCGTCAATTTTATACAGGGTGTACGGGAAATATATTCGAATTAGTGGACAAGGTCATGAACACTCAGAATATCGAAAAATTTTCAGGTAAAATTTTCAGTGTTTCCGAAATTCGAAAAAAATCGCTACCTTTGTCCGATGTTTTGGATACCATCTGTCTCTAAATTGTTACTTATTCGGCAACTTTTTTACTGAACATTGCTGACGAGTGGCGCTTCATGGATGTATGGAACAATGTTTAATAATTGATATAATTCTGCGAAAAATGAGGATGAAGATTCAAATTCTTCCTATTTTTATTCTCGTAACTTCGGCAAGATTTAAATTATGACCACGTGAATGTGAACATTGACAGCAAAAATATGCGCACTTTGTCCAGTTTCTAAAATTGTGTAAAATAGACTCTCATTGTTTCTGGAAGGAGTGATAATTTGGAAACTTTTGAACTTCAAACTTCGATAAATAATAATTTCATTCAATTTCTAATAGATCAAACTTGCAATCTCAGACTTCGAACTTCAAACCTTAAACCTCAATACTCAAACCTCAAACTCCAGAATTCAAACTCCAAACTGGAAACGTGGTGGTAATGTGGAAACGTACTCAACTTAAAACTTTGAAAGTTAAACCTCAAACTCCAAACTGGAAGGGTGGAAACGTCGACGAAAAATTAAAACGTGGTGGAAAAAAGGAAAACGTGGAAACTCAAACTCCAAACTAGAAGCGTATTGGAAACTTGCCATAAACGTGGAAAAATGGTGGAAACGCGGAAACGTGGTGGGAACATACAGATTCGGAAACCTAGAACTGAAAACTTGGTAATTTGGAAACTTGAAAACTTTTGAACTTCAAACTTCGATAAATAATAATTTCGTTTAATTTTTAATAGTTCAAATTGCAACTTAAAATTTCAAACCTTGAACCTCAAACCCCAAACTCGAAACGTGGAGGAAATGTGAAAACGTGGTGGAAACGATATCATAAAAAAAAAATTTAGTCAATAGCCATTTCAAATCAATTTTGAATATAAGAACCTTATACATAAAGAAGATTATTCCAATTTTCGAAAAATTCTCGATGAAATCTGTAAACATTTGACACCGCTGAATGCATTAAATTTATCAAAGAAAGACCTATATGATTCCTTTATTATTCATGTGTTGGCAAATAAGGTAGATAAAAACACTCTTCGAGAATGGAAAGTATTCAGATTCGACAATGATATGCCACTAATTTTTGCGCGCGCATGTTCTAGGGCGTGCTATCGTTTTGTCCAAATGTCTGTAATTTTCGATTTTTTTCCCGAAAAAGGTCTCAAATAACTGGGTTGGACTCACTTATGACGAATCCGGTGTCAAAATCGATTCTGTCCGACCGGCCGTAGACATGCTAATAACTGTCGACAGAAGCAAGCTAGCAACTTGAAACTTTCAGGGTAGGTCGCGCATCAGAATGCCGCGGTTGAGTTCGTTAATGGGCCAAATCGGTCGAACAGTTTCGGAGTTATCGGCACTTGAAATTTTGAAGTTATTAATTTTTTATTTCAGAAACTACTAGAGCGATTGGATTCAAACTTGACAGTTAGGTGGAGTATAACGACGCGCAACTTTGAGCCAAATTTCGTCAGAATCATATAGTCAGTAAATTAAAAAACAAAATTTTTCGAAATTTTTTTCCAAAAAAATTTTTTTTTTGGGAACCATTCATCATACCAAAAAAAAATTCCACTCACCCTTTGAGCTTCATATTTCACAGCAGTGTACCAAATTCAATTCGATACGATTATAAGTTTGGAGATATCAGGAAAAAATATGTCAAATTTCGAGGTTGTCTTCTCGATATCGTTGATTTTTTCTGTATAACTCGAGAAATACTGACTCATTCCTGATAAAGCTTCGCAGCTAGTTTGAAAATGCTGAAACACAACTGTTTGCGAAATTTCGTGATAATCGTGTCATTAGAACAATTTGAAAAAAAAAATTTTGTGATTTTCTTATCATATCATCATCATTAAATTCGGTATGAACCTTCGAACTGTAATTTTTCGATGAAGTACTGGATTCCAATTCGATCTGATCTGTATTTTTGGAAATATCGGGAAAATTAAATTTTGAATGGGATAATCTGCGGAATCTTTGGGTGGATTTTACCCATTCACGAATTCGACCATCGTTATTAGGTCCAAACCTTCTCTACAAATATCCAGTTTCTAAGTGGATTCTTTCGGAAGTTATTGTGTTTACGCTGTCGGCCGTTAGGCTGACCATAAACACAATAACTTCCAGGAGAAACGACTTAGAAACTCGATATTTGTAGAGAAGGATTGGGGCTCAATTACGAAGGTCGAATTCGTGAATGGGTAAAATCCGCCTAATGATTCCGTAGATATACCCATTCAAAATTTTATTTTTCCAATTTTTACAAAAATATAGATTAGATCGAATTGAAATCCAGTAATTTATCGAAAAAAAAATCTAGAAAAGCACTGCCGTGAAGGCAGCAGTTCTCGCGCGTAAGTTCAAATTCGTTGCCGAAGCGGTCATTTGCATTGAACATGCGCGCAAAAGCTGCTGCCTTCACGGCAGTGCTTTTCTAAATTATTTAAAGAATAAATCAGATGTTTTACAATGCATAAACGTTTCACTAGACTCATCAAGTTATTTTGTTGAAATAGTAACTATTCTTCTGTTAGAACTTGTCAATATGCCATTCTGGGTAAATTCAAATTCAGGGCCAGGTGGGAAAAATTGTGAATTTATTCGTTGAAAAGCTTTATTTTCTGACGCGCGAATGGTGGCAGTTGCTGATGAAATGCGGAATAACAGACAAAATATTCGGGAAGCGAGGTAGAATTTATTGAAGCGTACCAGGAAAGGCATGGAAGTCGGAGGCGGGCACTTTGAAAATTTACTCTGACTAGCTAAAATCTTCTTTCAAGTTCTGGATTCCCTGATATACATAAAATATTCAATAAATATTATTAGTTGCTTTCAAGATTTTTGATTCAACCAAAAAATGAATTTCAGTAAATTCAGTCAATGTTTATTTGTAAATTATGTTCGGTCGAAAAAATAGTTTTTCAAAAAAGCGGCCAGAAAATGAAGTTTTTCAACAAATAACATAAGATCACCATTTTTCCAGCCCGGCCCTGGATTTGAATTTGCCCAGTATTAAATAGGTTGCGTTTTTTAATTCACCAAACTGGTGTGGTTGTGGTGGAGTATGGTGGACATAGAACATAAATGGTGGATATTGGACTAGATAATTTGACATTTACGTCATTCAACCAACAATAAAAAAACGATTTGGTGGATCCACCACTCTTCCAACACACCAATTTGGTGAATTAAAAAACTCGGCCATACTAACTGTTGGATTGATCCCCAAAAATTGGTTATGTAACGCCATCTATGTATCTATGAGTTACTAAACTGATGTTTTTTCTCTCAGTGGGTCGATACAAAAACTGTATTATCTAATCAATCTAAGATTGGAAAACAGTGAATACATGGAATCATACGTGAATCAAGTAATTGAAGTGTCTCAAAAGCTTAGAAGAACAGGATTTAGTATTGACGAAGAATGGGTTGGATCGTTATTATTGGCAGGATTACCTGAAAAGTATTCTCCATTAATTATGGCTATCGAGCACGCAGGGATCTGTATAGCTACCGACTCCATAAAAGCGAAGTTGATGGACATGGCAATAGATGACGCCAATCGTGACAGAACGGCGGGAGCTTTACTGAGTCGTGGTAACTTCAAGAAGAACACCTCAGAGGGCAGCAGTAAGAACAAGCAGAAGACGCCATTAGTTGAGTTCCGATATTCCTGGCCAGTACTGGCCAGTAAATTTTGACAGTTGATTTTACTGGCACTGCTTTGGTAACTGTTCGTATCAGTACGAAGTATTTGTATTCTGTGGTACGAAGCGTTCCGAAATTACTGATACTGGCCAGTACTGGCCAGGAATATCGGAACTCAACTATTGTCACAGATTGTTTGTTTTCGATGTAAACAAAAGGGTCACTTTATGTCAAAATGTCCTAATAAGAATGACGAAACTAATTCGAAAAATAAAGGAAATCATACAGAAAAACCAGAGAAAGCTTTGAGTGCAACCTTTCTCAGTGGAAATTTCAGCACAGATGATTTCTACATCGATTCAGGAGCTAGTTTGCACCTGACAGCTCGAAAAGATTGGCTAGAAAACGTTGACTATTCTACCAATGTGAAAGAAATCACAGTGGCAAATCAAGAAAAGATTCCAGTGATTTGTTCAGGTGAAATTAATATGAAAACTAATGTAGGGTCTGAAAAGTTTAATATAAAAGTGAAAGATGTACACTATGTTCAAGGACTTACAACAAATCTCCTGTCGGTGAGCCAATTGATTAAAAATGGAAACAAATTATCTTTCTATGAAAATGGATGTGATATATTAAACGACCAAGGTATGTTAGTTGCAAGAGCTGAATTGATAAACAATGTTTACAGATTAAACTTTGAGAAACCTGAAAGTGCATTAATGGGTGTTGCTGCTACAGATAATGTCTGGCACAGAAGACTAGGTCATCCTGGTTATAATTCCCTGAAATTAATGAGTGAAGGAGCAGTAGAAGGTTTAAAGGTTAAAGGAAAAGTAGGTAACCCAATATGTCAAACATGTTGTGAAGGAAAGCAGAGTAAAAATGCATTCCCGAAACAAGGACATAGAGCAACAGAAAAATTGGAAATAATACATGCCGATCTCTGTGGGCCTATGGAAAAATACTCACTAGGAGGGTCAAGATATTTCCTTTTATTTGAAGATGATTTTACACGAATGGTGTTTGTTTATTTTTTGAGATGCAAAAGTGAGACAATTGAACAATTCAAGAAATTTAAAGCTTTAGTGGAAAACCAAACAGGGTCTAAAATAAAAACCTTTAGATCTGATGGAGGTGGTGAATTTTGCAGTTTAAATTTCGAAAAAATTTTATCTCAGAATGGAATAGTGCACCAGAAAACTAATCCGTATTGTCCCCAACAGAATGGTATGTGTGAGAGAATGAATCGCACTATCATAGAGAAAGGACGATGCCTTTTATTCGATGCAAAACTTGACAAACAGTTTTGGGCAGAAGCTGTAAATACAGCAGTGTACCTTAGAAATCGAACCATTTCAAAAGTCCTAAATAATAAAACTCCATTTGAAATGTGGTATCATCGCAAACCAGACGTAAGCCATATACGCATTTTTGGTAGTGAAGTAATGGTTCACATACCTGAAGAAAAGAGATGTAAGTGGGATAAAAAGGCAAAGAAAATGTTATTAGTTGGATTTAGTGGAAACATCAAGGGTTTTAGACTATACGATCCAACTGAAAATAAGATTATTACAAGCAGAGATGTCGTCATCAATGAAAAATGTGAGAATGATGAGATATTTCTAGAACAAAATACCGATGAAGACTTGGTTTCAGTGGGGGATGTCACCGAAGACACCATGGTAAATTCCGAATCAGATATCTCAGATCAAGTGGAAATAGATGATGAATATGTTCCTGATGAAGAGGTGAATTTAGAACCAGTGGGGGATTTGAGAAGATCCCAGCGTCCCAGAAAGCCCAAATCTTTCGACGACTTCGTTACATATTTTAGTTCAAACATCGAAAGTAATAATATCAACATTGAAGAAGATGTACCACAAACCTTTTCTGAAGCTGTTTCCAGAGGAGATTCTCATTTGTGGATGGATGCAATGTTGAGTGAGATTAATTCCTTCGAAAAGAACAAAACATGGGAATTGGTAGATTTACCCAAGGAAGGTACTGTTGTGAAGTGCAAGTGGGTCTATAAGATCAAAAGTGACAGTGATAACAAAGCCAATTACCGTGCGCGACTAGTGGCGAAGGGTTATATCCAGAAGAAAGATGTGGACTATACCGAAACTTTTTCACCAGTAGTGAGACATTCGACGTTAAGACTTCTAATAGGTTTAGCTGTAAAACTTGACTTAAAGATTTCACATTTAGACGTAAAAACTGCTTTCCTCAATGGATATTTAAATGAAGCCGTTTATATGCAACAACCTGAAGGTTTTGTTAGGAAAGGTTTAGAAAGTAAAGTGTATAGGTTGAGAAGGGCAGTTTATGGCCTTAAACAAGCCAGTAGAGCTTGGTATTCTAGAGTAGATAAATTCATGTTGTCTCTCGGATATAAAAAATCTGAACATGAACTTTGTTTATTTACAAAAAGAGAAGACAAGTCATTAGTAATTGTTGCATTATATGTTGATGACTTTTTTATTTTTTCAAATAATGATCATGAAACTAGAATATTAAAAGAAAGATTAAGTTCTAAATTTGAAATAAAAGATTTAGGAGATGCGAAAAATTGTTTAGGAGTAAGAATAACAAGAGATCATAAAAATGAGTGTATTTAATTGGATCAAAAGGATTACATTGAAAAAATTTTGAAACGTTTCAATATGTCAGAATGTAAACCTATCAGTACACCATTGGATTGTAATATAGATTTAAGTAAATTGAAATCTGATGATACTTGTAATGTAAATATTCCATATCAAAGGGCAATAGGAAGCCTCATGTATCTTGCTGTCTTGACAGGACCTGACATTTTATATTCAATAAGTTATTTGAGTCAGTATAATAATAGATATACAGAGCAACATTGGCAATATGTTAAAAGATTGTTTAGATATTTGCAGGGTACTAACGACTATAAATTGAAATTTATGAAAAATGGTTGTGATTTGGAAGTGTTCTGTGATGCAGATTGGGCAAATAGTACTGATGACAGAAGGTCTTATACAGGCTATGTTTTTTTGTTAGCTGGTGCAGCTATAAGTTGGAAAAGTTGTAAACAAAGAACTGAGGCTCTATCAAGCACAGAATCAGAATATATGGCTCTCGGAGAAGCCGCCAAAGAGGCTATTTATTTAAAAAATTTACTAGCCGAGTTGATTGATTATCAAAACCCAATAGTAATTTTCAATGATAATCAAAGTGCTCAGAAATTATCACAGAACCCTGTCCATCATGAAAGGTCAAAGCATATTGACGTAAGGCATCATTTCATTCGTGATTGTGTTGAGCAAAAATTGTTAAGTATAAAGTATATTCCTACTAATGAAATGACTGCTGATATTTTAACTAAGAGCCTTCCTAATGTGAAAAATTCCTATTTTTGTCAGAAATTAGGTTTAACCAATTATTGTTGATAGTGAGGGTGTTGGATTGATCCCCAAAAATTGGTTATGTAACGCCATCTATGTATCTATGAGTTACTAAACTGATGTTTTTTCTCTCAGTGGGTCGATACAAAAACTGTATTATCGATCCCTTGTTCTCTGTACTGTACTGTAGTTAGTCAGTCTGTAATAAATCGGTCAACGAATAAAAAGCTGTCCACAGGTGTAGTTAATTAAAACGAAATTCTCCTTCTCAACGTGAAATTCCACTGCAAAACCGAATTATAACACTAACGAGGAATATTACTAGCAAATATGATATATTATGTCATCCTGGCATATGTCACAAGTTTTTCAATTTAGTCCTGATATTTTGTTAAATTTCTAGTGTAAAATATCAAATTATGGATCTATGGGAGATGATTCCGCAATAAAAGGGGCCTGTAGCATTCTTCGTTCATCTGATCTGAAAATCACCACTCTGAGGACCGGACCTGGTCGGAGAGAAAATGTAGGTAATTTTATTTACTGCTTTCTGCTGGTTTTCTGTCCCTCTTTCTGTTTCAGATATTTTGTCAAATTAAATTCAAGATGACGCAAAAATTATTTTCCAATGAAAAAGATGCCATCCATTTTCTTCAAACAAATCATAGTATATCTTGTCTATGAAACAAATTAACACATTTATACAGGGAGACAGAGTTTTTGCTGAGGTTTTTATCGGCGCTCGTGTATCATACGGAAAAATGTATGGTACCGCGTTGCCATTTCTTCTGCTTACACTGTGATATACCAAAGAATGTAATGCTCGTTATCAAAAGAATGTATATATATACTGGCAAATTTATTCAAATTACTTCAAGCTTTTCAGAAATATCGCTCATCAAAGTTTTATACCAAACATAAAAACACTGCAAATTTTTCAGAAAGGTTTATTATTTTATTAGTTAGAATAACCCAATATACCATTGATAACTCAAACAACTTAGAACCGAATGCTATGTTTCATTTTCGACATTATTGGAAATTTGCAGCGTTTTTCTTTATAACTCAGGAACCACATGTCGGAAATCATCCGGGTAAAATTTTTTAGGTTTAGTTATGCAACAGTAATCAACATTTAAAATTTCATGAAAATTGGGTGATAAGTTTTTGAGAAATAATTTTTTTTCCCCCCAACCCTCCATTTAGAGCCCTTAGGGTACACCGATCCTGCTGAAAAGCTTGGAGCATCAACCCCGAGTGACACACGATTTTTCCCCCAAGTTTCAAGGATTTCCGTTCAGTACTTCCAGAGAAAAGCCCCGGACAACGGACCGACGGATTTTTTTTTATTCGTTCATTCAAATCTACATACTCCAAAACGTAAACTGTGAAATTTTCAGGGGGGGTTAAAATTTTTTTTTGGTTGGTCGATCACTAAGGTTTATTATTTGATTTTATCAAATAATAAACCAAAAACAGTCTGTATCTTTGTCACCAATGAACAAAAAATTTTTTCAGCGGATCTTGACTTGCCTTGAAGTATATTCTATCCGCCATTGACGTATGTAATGTCAACCATGAATCACCCTGTATAGGGTTGGAGTTTCTCAACGTTTCAGATGAAGTAATGTATTTCTTGACTTAATTAGTTAAGAGAATAGGAGAATATGTATCTTCGAATTTCATTGAAGTCAGAATTTGGAGCTTGGAATTTTCGCGATTTCTCGGGAACCCCAACGAAATTTCGTGACAATATTTACGGCACAAGTCGGCACAAATGTAACCCACATTCTTCATTTATGATTTTCCAGGGAATTAAATTTTCAGTGCTGGGCTGGCCTATTTTACACATTTTGTGTAGTATCTTGAGAACCGGAAGGAAAAATTTCAATGGCACAAAGCAGCGCAAACCGAGAACAATAGAGCTGCAAATGTTTTCGAAAACTGAAAAGCGCAAGACTAACTTCACACACATTCGTCTAATGGAACTTTTTTTTTAAGTTACAAGATACAGTTCCTTTTGAAAAGTATCTAAGAAGTATACTAATTTGGGTAAACCCACAAGATTTCCCGTCGCCGAGATATCAAAAAGATATTTACATCATTGTATGCAGTGTGTTTTTCTGAATAAAAAATGTGAAATCGAACATAGGCGGTCTCCCTTAATTTGGAAGATATGGGCCCCCAAAGTTCCAAAATTAGTCATTTTCAGGTCCCTTTTTCCACCATAAAAACGATCTCTCACTTCATCTGTATAGTTCACAAACCACCTTTGAACCTTCAACCAACAATAAGCAACACTTTTTTTCAAGAATAATCAATATTTAATAAAAAAACAATGAGATTACTGGACAACCACTTAACCTCTATTCCTTCTGATTTCGACTCAGTCTAAAAGTGAAGTTTGGCAATGGGGCGAATTTCATCGGTCGGAATCGTGCGTATTCGTGAATGACAGATTATGCTGGCGAGAAAAATGAAATATTATGAAATATGTTTTTAGTTCTTAATGTTTACTGCGACACTCTAAATCTTCCAATAGGAGAATGCGTTTCTAATGAAATCTACAAGGTTGAAACACATAGAAATGGAATGGAAATACGCCCTGATATATATTTCAACGTACATTTTTTTCAAATGTGATAGGTCGCGCCCTTCCCAGATATCCAATGAAATCGAGGTTATTATATAACCCATTTTATTGGTATACCCTGAATCTCATTCTAAACTGGGACCATCTCGAAGACACAACAAAAAACGAAGTAGATAACAACCTCCCTATTTTGAAGGGGATAGAAAGAAAGTTCAAACGAAAAAATTGAGAGTGAAATCTTAAACAAATATTCTCAATGATTTTGTTTTGATGTTAGAATAACCACCTCTTCTTCAGTGACAGAAGTATTTTCCTTACAATCATATCCTTCGACTGTCCATCATTTCATATTTCTCGTCAGCAACTACTCTTCGGTCATAATACGTTGGCCAGCGATGAAAAGACGCTGTTGCCAAGCTCCGCTTCAACATTGAGAAGTATTTCGTAGAAATATAGGTTAAGTGATTGTCTAATATTTTCACTTTTCTTCCTTCAAATAATGAATATTCTTGAAAGAAAGTGTCGCTATTCGTTGGTTGAAGCTTCAAAGATGATTTATGAACTAGATTTGAGAAGTGAGAGATCATTTTTATGACGGAAAAAAGGATCTGAAAATGCATCAATTTGGAACTTTGGGGGCCCATATCTTCCAAACAAAGAGAGACCGCCTACGTTGGCCTTCATATTTTTTGTTCAGGAACTCACACTGTTTACAATGATGTGAATATCTTACTTGTAGCTTCGCTACGGGAAATCTTGCGGGTTTAATATGTTATTTAAGATGTTCATTACACTGAGTGTGTAATGGTGTTCAAGTGAACTTGTTCAATATGACTTTTCAGATAGTTCTTCCTACTAGCAGCATATCCACATTCATCACACTTATACCTTGGAATACTCTGGTGAACAGACTGTAAATGTCTTTTTAGATCGGCCTTAACAGCCGTACCATGTCAACATTCATCGCAATGAAAGTTTTTGGTTTTTAAGTGAATACGGTCAATGTGGGTTTTTAGATCGGACTTCATAGCAAAAGTGAACTCACAATAATGACATTTATGTTTTCTGACCGTCAAGTGAACATTCTCAATATGCCGTCTCAGATAAGTCTGCCTAGTTGGAGCATATTCACACTCATTACATTGAAATCTTTTCTGATTTCTTTTTATATCAAAGTGAACCGATTCAGGTCCCTTTTTCCACCATAAATCGATCTCTCACTTCATCTGTATAGTTCACAAACCACCTTTGAACCTTTCACCTACAATAAGCAACACTTTTTTCAAGAATAATCAATATTTAATGAAAAAACAATGAAATTACTGGACAACCACTTAACCTCTATTCCTTCTGATT
The DNA here is from genome assembly GCA_958510865.1 of Myrrha octodecimguttata. NCBI lineage: Eukaryota > Metazoa > Arthropoda > Insecta > Coleoptera > Coccinellidae > Myrrha > Myrrha octodecimguttata. Next base: position 139,415 of record CAUEHS010000662.1, read on the forward strand.
TCGACTCAGTCTAAAAGTGAAGTTTGGCAATGGGGCGAATTTCATCGGTCGGAATCGTGCGTATTCGTGAATGACAGATTATTGCTGGCGAGAAAAATGAAATATCATGAAATATGTTTTTAGTTCTTACTGTTTACTGCGACACTCTAAATCTTCCAATAGGAGAATTCGTTTCTAATGAAATCTACAAGGTTGAAACACATAGAAATGGAACGAGAATACACCCTGACATATATTTCAACGTACATTTTTTTCATATGTGATAGGTCGCGCGTTTCCCAGATATCCAATGAAATCGAGGTTATTATATAACCCATTTTATTGGTATACCCTAAATCTCATTCTAAACTGGGACCATCACGAAGACACAACAAAAAACAAAGTAGATAACAACCTCCCTATTTTGAAGGGTATAGAAAGAAAGTTCAAACGAAAATATTGAGAGTGAAACCTTAAACAAATATTCTCAATGATTTTGTTTTGATATTAGAATAACCACCTCTTCTTCAGTGACAGAAGCATTTTCCTTACAATCATATCCTTCGACTGTCCATCATTTCATATTTCCCGCCAGCAACTACTCTTCGGTCATAATACGTTGACCAGCGATGAAAAGACGCTGTTGCCAAGCTCCGCTTTAACATTGAGAAGTATTTCGTAAAAATATAGGTTAAGTGGTTGTCTAATATTTTCACTTTTCTTCCTTCAAATAATGAATTTTCTTGAAAGAAAGTGTCGCTATTCGTTGGTTGAAGGTTCAAAGATTATTTATGAACTAGATTTGAGAAGTGAGAGATCATTTTTATGACGGAAAAAAGGATCTGAAAATGCAACCATTTGGAACTTTGGGGGCCCATATCTTTCAAACAAAGAGAGACCGCCTATGTTGGTCTTCATATTTTTTGTTCAGGAACTCACACTGCTTACAATGATGTGAATATCTTACTTGTAGCTTCACGACGGGAAATCTTGCGGGTTTACCCTAATTTGAAATCAAATCAAATTACTTTTCGCCAACAAAAATATAAACTCAGATACAATACAACTTTATTCATCCTTAGAGACATTACAATGGTGTATAGGACACGTCAGAATACAGATACAACAACTTAGATACTTTAAGGTATCGAAATTACTGTAAAGTAACTAATATAGTTTTTTCTGGCAGCTCTGGTTTTAACAAAACACATTCATCGCACTATCAATTTCTGATATCCAAGTGGACATTTCCAATAGGTATTTCGAGATCCTCCTTCTCGTAGCACATATATTTGTTAACAAAGTAGACTTTTTGGACTTGGAAATTGAGTTAAAAGAGGGAAAACATTTTTTTGGAATATATAGAAAGCCAACTCAAACAGGCATTTCAATTTCAGCAGAATCACAACATAGTTACACACACAAGGTGGCTAATTTGCATAGCTTGTTGGAGAGACTATTGAATTTTCCTATGAATAATGATAAATTCAATGATGAACTAAAGATTATAAAACAAATAGCGAGAATTAATGGTTTCAGGGAAGATGTGGTGGAGAAGATTCTGAAGGGTAAGATGCAGAAGAAAATCATTCAAGAACACTTTATAACACAGAATAATCAAGAAAATAAGAAGTTCATTCCGCTATCATATGTTGCAACAATCTCATCAAAAATAAAAAAGATTTTAGAAGGAGCATCCACCATAAAAATATCTTTCAAACCAACAAATAGTATTGGGAATATATTGATGAATAATAGGGACAAAGATGATAAACTGACCAGGAACGGAGTATATAGGTTGACATGTAACACATGTGGGGCTTATTATATAGGAAGAACAGTGAGGACTTTTGAACAGAGAATAAGAGAACATTTGAGAATTTTAAGGTTAGGAAATAACTATGACAGCTCGCATTTTGGAAACCACTTATATGAGTATCAACATGAATTTAAAAAAGAGGATAATTTTGATATCTTGCATGCTAATGTTAGTGGTTGGATCATTGATGGTTTAGAAAAATTTGAAATTTTAAAACACAAAAAATTTAATGATAGTTTGATGTTGAATGCTCAGATGGATTTTGGTAATGATTGTCTGAAGAAATGTTTATTGTAGAATAATATGTCAAAAAGAAAAAATCTGTATTGTTTCTGTGATTCCAGTTTTTTGTTTTCTATGTTAGTTGTAGCCATCTTAAGAGAATAAGAAATTGTAGATCGTAGATGAGATTATGTTGAAATTTTGTACTGAGAATAATACCTGTACCTTTTTAGTAATTATTGACGAATCTGGTTGAGAGTTCAGGTGAGGGAATATTGGTGTGTAATATGTAATGTCGAAACTCTTGTATTTTGTGATTTTTAGTGGGACTGGTCTGATGATGCTCAGATGTTCTTGAGTGAAACTAGTCACCAATGAACGAACTAGGAAGTAACAGATCTTTTTATTTAACATCTATTGGGTGAATAGATTTAATATGTTATTTGAGATGTTCATTACACTGAGTGTGTAATGGTGTTCAAGTGAACTTGTTCAACATGACTTTTCAGATAGTTCTTCCTACTAGCAGCATATCCACATTCATCACACTTATACCTTGGAATACTCTGGTGAACAGACTCTATATGCCTTTTTAGATCGGCCTTAACAGCCGTACCATGTCCACATTCATCGCAATGAAAGTTTTTGGTTTTTAAGTGAATACGGTCAATGTGGGTTTTTAGATCGGACTTCATAGCAAAAGTGAACTCACAATAATGACATTTATGTTTTCTGACCTTCAAGTGAACATTCTCAATATGCCGTCTCAGATAAGTCTGCCTAGTTGGAGCGTATTCACATTCATTACATTGAAATCTTTTTTGGTTTTTTTTTATATCAAAGTGAACGGATTCAATATGCCTTTTCAATGCCGACTTGGCAGCTGTAACATAGTCGCACTCAAAACACTGATATTTGATATTCAAGTGAATAGAGTCAATATGTTTTTTTAGAGCACTAGGTCTACCCGCAGTATATTCACATTCATTACACGGATATTTTTTTAATTTCAAGTGAACAGTTTCAATATGTACTTTTAGAGCCCTCTTTCTAGCCGAGTTATAGTCACATTCATTGCACTGATGTTTGGTTCTTTCGACATTTGAGTGTACAGATTCAATATGTAATTTTAGATACATCTCCTTAGCTGTAGCGAATGCGCATTCATCACACTGATATTTTTTGATGTTTAAATGAACCATTTCGATGTGATTTTTCAGATGGCCCTTCCTACCGGTAACGAAGTCACATTCGTCACAACGATGTTTCCTGATTTTCAGGTGAACAGATTCTATATGAGCTGTTAGAAGCGACTCTCTATTCGAAGCAAAGTTACATACGTGACAGTTAAATGTTTTTGTATTCGAGTGAAGAGATTCAATATGTATTTCTAGATCCTCCTTTTTGTAACAGATATATTCGCAACTGTCACACTGATACTTAACCGTTTCTGAATGAATAGATTCGGTATGCTCTGCGAGTAACACCTTCGTAGTTGTAGAAAAGTTACATATACGACACTGATGGTTTTCGTTGTTCGAATGAACAGTTTCGATATGAGTTTTGAGCGTCTCCTTCTTGTAACATACATATTCGCACGTGTCACACTGGTGCTTTTGAATATTCATGTGAACCAAATCTGTATGCTTTTTTAGATGTCCCTTAATAGCTGTAGCATATTCACACTCCTTACACTGATATTTTTTGTTTTTAAAATGAACAGATTCAATATGCTTTTTTAGAAGAGCTTTCCAAGCAGCACCAAATTCACAAAGATGACATTGATGTCTGTGGATATTCCCTTGAGCAGATTTTAACTGTTCGTGGTGGTTTTTGTTTACTGTATTTTGTTGACCCAAATGTTTATCATGCTCAGGATGAGCAACAACCGTAGGATCCTGCATTTTATCTTCGAACATCGAAGTACTGTCATACAATCGGTTTTGATAGCTGCTGACCTCATCTGAATTCTCGGTTTGAATATTGAAATCATCATTTGTTTGTTGGAAACTTTTTTCATCGTTCACCTGAATATTCACGGCTTCAATTTCCCTTTCATCGAAGAATTGTTCTTCAATCTTTACAACTTCGAACTTCATAGCCGAATCTTGTTTATCTTCAGTTGAATGGTATTCCTCAGTATTCATGTCCTCTGCTTCATGCTTTATCCCTTGGATGTTATTCGCCAAACTCAGAGTGCTGCAAATGAAATAAAACAATTAGAAAATGATTTCGTTCTCATGATTTATTTTATATGTCATCCTGACATAATAGTTATAGTTATAGTTGGTAAGGGGTTAGGTTACACCGCGACCTTAAGGTCTAATGATCCCCCTTGTCAGAGCTGTTTTCGCAACCTACAGCTCGCCCTCCAGCTCTAGAGCTCTGATGAATTCTAATATCTGTGAGGGCTTCAAGGAGGCTAAGTTCTCATTCCTCCTATAATGCTCGTGTCCAAGATATTTCTTGCGCAGGCTCACAATGGCGAGGCATTCTGTGATCAGGTGAACAGGGGTTTCGTCCTCCTCCCCACAAAATCTGCACTCGTCAGTTTCTGATAAGCCCATTCTCATCATGTGCTTCCTTAGGCGACAGTGTCCTGTGAGGAAACCAGTGAGGAGGCGTAACTTATTCTTACTGAGATCCAGATGATTTTTGGATCTAGCAATTTCAAAGTTCCAAAGGAACTTTTTAGAGTGTTCCATTCCTGGAGAATTCCTCCATAGTGCCCCTCTTTCATTTTGTTCTTTCTCCAAAAACTCTTTCTTATAGGTACATTTGCCTATACCACAGAAAGGTTCTGGGCCAGTAGGTAGCGTTTGTGCTCCCTTTCTGGCTATAGTGTTGGCGTCTTCATTTCCTTTGATTCCTGAGTGCCCAGGAACCCAGACTAAGGAGACCTTGTTATTCTTGCCTACTTCATTGAGTTTCCTTCGGCACTCCCATATGAGCTTTGAGTCGATGACATAGGAGTTCAGTGCTTTAATAGCAGCCTGACCATCAGAATGGATCACTATGTCACACCCTTGATAGTTTCTTTCCAGGTTTATGTCTATGCATCTTTCGATAGCAAGTATTTCTGCCTGAAAAACACTCGAGTAGGAGCCTAGCGATAGAGTACACTTAGTTCTAGGCCAGTATACTCCAGCGCCGGCCCTCGTCGTGGTTTTAGAACCATCTGTATACCATTTAACGGTATTTGCTTTGAAGTTTTCGGTAGTGTATTCCTTTTCCCATTCTTCCCTTTTACATAGCATTGAATCAAAGTTCTTCTCGATGCTTACTTTTTTAATCATAGCATCACTAGGTAGGTTCGCTAATGAGATGTACTTGTTCAGGGAGGACCAAGCTCTCTGACTTTTGATTCTCTCATTCCCTGTACCTTCCCTAGAGATTCTAAGATTCTTGAAATAATACATGTCACAAGTTTTTCACTTTATTCCCGATATTTTATTAGATTTCTAGTTCGAAATGAACAATTATGGATCTATGGGAGATGATTCCCCAATAAAGGGGCGTGTAGCGTTCTTCGTTTATCTGAGGATCTGATAATCATCGCTTGGAGGACTGAACCTGGTCGAAAGACCCTCTTGGTCATGAGCAAATGCAGGTGATATTATTTACTGCTTCCTTCTGGTTTTCTGTCCCTCTTTCTGTTTCAGATATTATGTCAAGAAATTTTGTCGAAATGAATTCAAGATGACGAAAAAATTATGTTCCAATGAAAAAGATGCCATCCATCTTCTATAAACAAATTACTACACTTATACGGGGAGACAGAATTTTTCCTGAGGTTTTTATCTGTGCTCTTGTATCATACGGAAAAATGTATGGTACCCCGTTTACATTTCCTCTGCTAACACTGTGATATATCAAAGAATGTAATGCTGGTTCTCAAAAGAATATATATATATATATATTTTTTTTGGGTAAACCCGCAAGATTTTTCGTCGCGTAGCTATAAGTAAGATATTCACATCATTGCAAGCAGTGTGAGTTCCTGAACAAAAAATATGGAGTCCAACATAGGCGGTCTCTTTTTGTTTGGAAGATATGGGCCCCCAAAGTTTCAAATTGTTGCATTTTCAGATACTTTTTTCCGCCATAAAAATGATCTCTCACTTCTCAAATCTAGTTCCTAAATCATCTTTGAACCTTCAACCAACGAATAGCGACACTTTCTTTCAAGAAAATTCATTATTTGAAGGAAGAAAAGTGAAAATATTAGACAACCACTTAACCTATATTTCTACGAAATACTTCTCAATGTTAAAGCACAGCTTAGCAACAGCGTCTTTTCATCGCTGGACAACGTATTATGACCGAAGAGCAGTTGCTGGCGGGAAATATGAAATGATGGACAGTTAAAGGATATGATTGTAAGGAAAATGCTTCTGTCACTGAAGAAGAGGTGGTCATTCTAACATCAAAACAAAATCATTGAGAATATTTGTTTAAGGTTTCATTATCAATATTTTCGTTTGAACTTGCTTTCTATCCCCTTCAAAATAGGGAGATATTAGGGTGTATTCTCATTCCATTACTATGTGTTTCAACCTTGGAGATTTCATTAGAAACGAAATCTCCTATTGAAAGACTTAGAGTATCGGAGTAAGCAGTAAGAGCTGAGATACTGAGAACATATTTCATTTTTCTCGCCACCAATAATCTGTCGTTCAAGAATACGCACGATGGCACGATTCCGAGCGATGAAATTCGCGCCATTGCCAAACTTCACGTTTAGACTGAGTCGAAAGCAGAAGGAATAGAGGTTAAGTGGTTGTCCAGTAATTTCATTGTTTTTTCATTAAATATTGATTATTCTTGAAAAAAAGTGTTGCTTATTGTTGGTTGGAGGTTCAAAGGTGGTTTGTGAACTATACAGATGAAGTGAGATATCGTTTTTATGGTGGAAAAGGGGACCTGAAAACGACTCATTTTGGAACTTTGGGGGCCCATATCTTCCAAATTAAGGGAGACCGCCTATGTTCGATTTCACATTTTTTATTCAGAAAAACACACTGCGTACAATGATGTAAATATCATTTCAATATCTCGGCGACGGGAAATCTTGCGGGTTTACCATTTTTTGCCCTGATAATTGATATACCCGATCAAGAAGGATTTCTTATAATGGTTAAAACTGTATCACTTCATGCTTCTTTCATGCTTATCTGTGTGTCCGACTGACGCTAGCTGAATTTATGACCATGCATACACGTCAGTTTTGTTGATTGTTTCAGGAAAGAAGCAGACAAACAGGCACGAAAATGACAGTATGATAAGTGTTGTAGAGAACGAAATAACATAGTATTCAGGTCGATTCTGTTTGCAAATAGCAATATTGCTAGGAAAAAAATATTGCTATCATAACAAGATTGAAATTTTTGGTATTCTGATCAACGATTTTGAGCAATATGATCTGTCACTTTAACAAGAATCTTGCTATCAATATTGATATCTTAGCAACCTGAAAATATTACTTGCTATGCTTGATAACAAGATAGGTTAGAAAGGGAATCCCACAAAGATCCATTTGTTTCAGTATTATTTCTTCCAAGAATTCGAAAATATTGAAGATAGGGAAGTATGTGCTAGTAGAAATTTGTTCAAGGTTCTCTAGAATATTTAATATCAAAGAAAAATCTTAGACTAAAATACTGGCATAGTAAGAAACAGCTGGTATGATTATTCTTATGATCTCAACAACAGCCATCCCTTTGCAAAATTCTATTGGTATCCAGGAAATTGGTTTATTTGACTTTTATTGGCTTTTCTGTTTCGTAACATTTTTGAATAAGTCGATGTTTACATAAATAAAAAAAAAGAATATGCTAATGGAAATGTGTTCAAGGTTCTCTAGAATATTTAATTTCAAGGAAAATTCTTAGACAGCTGAGATGATTATTCTAATCACATTCACAACAGCAATCCGTTTGAGGTGCCAACGAAAAAGTTTATCGAATTTCTAATTATTAATGCCTGAATAAAATTGCTGCATTTGGTTTCTGGTAACCAATATTCTATTGGTATCCAGGAAATTGTTTATTGGTCAATTTGACTCTTTTTGTTTCCTAAAATTTTTTGTCGATGTTTACATGAAGAATGAAAGCCTTAGATAAAGGTTATGTATTCGAAATCATAAAAAATTTCGAAAAGCACTGCCGTGAAGGCAGTAGCGTTTGCGCGCATGTTCAATGTAGATGACCGCTTCAGCAACGGATTTGAACATGCACGCAAAAGCTGCTGCCTTCACGGCAGTGCTTTTTTAAATTTTTTTTGATAAATTACAGGATTTCAATTCGATCTAATCTGTATTTTTGGAAATACTGAAAAAATAAAATTTTGAATGGGTATATCTACGGAATCATTGTGCGGATTTTACCCATTCACGAATTCGACCTTCGTAATTAATCCCCAAACCTACTCTACAAATATCGAGTTACTAAGTCGCTTCTTCCGGAAGTTATTGTGTTTACGGTCAGCCTAACGGCCAACTGCGTAAACACAATAAATTCCGAAAGAAACAACTTAGAAACTCGATATTTGTAGAGAAGGTTTGGACCTTGATTACGAAGGCCGAATTCGTGAGTGGGTAAAATCCACCCAATGATTCCGCAGATATCTTCTTCTTCTTCTTCTTTCTCAACCTGTGCTCGTCCACTCCTGGACATAGGTCTCTCTCAAAAATGTCCACGTCTCTCTGTCTTGTGCCTTAATTATCCAATTCTTTCCAGCCACCTTCCTTATATCGTCGACCCATCGTTTCTGTGGACGCCCAACGCTTCTTTTTGTTTGTCTGGGTCTCCATACGGTTGTCCTACAAGCCCACCTGTTTTCAGCCATTCTAGCGACATGACCAGCCCAATTCCACTTCATCTCAGCCACCTCTCGAATCACGTCCCTTACCTTGGTCTGCTTCCTTATATTTTCGTTTCTTATCTTGTCCCTGAGGGAGATTCCCAACATGCAGCGTTCCATGGCTCTTTGCGTTGTTACGAGTTTATTTGCAAATGCTCTAGTCAAACTGATGGTTTCCAGCCCATAGGTTTGTACAGGTAGTACGCAGGTGTTATATACTTTCTGTTTTAAGTTAATTGGTATTCTATCGTTTTTCAGGATGTGTCCCAACCTACATGTTATCTCCACATGTTGGTTGTCCTTTCCAAGCTTAATGGCATGACCAAGATATACGTATTCGCTTACATTTTCTACGAGATTATTTTGAACGTAAAAGTTATTGTTCTCCGAACTCAAAACCTTTGTTTTCTTCGAGTTCATTTCAAGACCCACATTTATCGCCGCCAAGTTCAGTTCATTTAACATTTCCTCAAGTTCCGTGGCACTGTTAGCTATGAGGACTATATCGTCGGCGAAATACCCAGTGATTGGTGTAACTCAGAGGTGATACTTTTGTTCAAAAAGGGCGAAAATACAGACATCGAAAATTATAGGCCCATATCCTTACTATCACACTTGTATAAACTGTTTACAAGGCTAATTACGAACCGTTTAACATCGAAATTAGATTTTTACCAGCCTACAGAACAAGCGGGATTCAGAAGAGGGTATAGCACAATCGACCATCTTCACACAGTTCGTACGCTCATCGAAAAATGTACAGAATACAACGTGCCAATACACCTGGCCTTTGTTGATTTCAAAAAGGCTTTTGACACAGTTGAAATCGGAGCAATCATAACAGCTTTGCAAAATGCCAGGATCGATTCAAGGTACATTAAGATAATCGAGAATATGTATGGAAAAGCAACAATACAGGTCAAAATCGATGAATCCACTGTAACCGGCCGAATACCAATGGGCAGAGGGGTACGTCAGGGAGATACCATTTCGCCGAAGCTGTTCACCCTGGTTCTGGAGGATGTCTTCAAGAAATTGAAGTGGGACACCAAGGGTATTAACATCGATGGCATCAGACTTAGCCACCTCCGGTTCGCCGACGATATAGTCCGCAGATATACCCATTCAAAATTTCATTTTTCCAATATTTCCAAAAATACAGATAAGATCGAATTGAAATCCAGTACTTCATCGAGAAATTACAGTTCGAAGGTTCATACAGAATTTAATGAGGATGATATAAGAAAATCACAGAAATTGTTTTTTTCAAATTGTTCTAATGACACGATCATCACGAAATTTTGCATAAAGTTGTCTTTCAGCATCTCCAAACTAGCTGCGAAGTTTTATAAGGATTGAATCAGTATTTCTCGAGTTATACTGAAATAAACAACGATACCGAGAAGAAAACCCCGAAATTTGACATATTTTTTCCCGATATCTCCAAAACTTATAGAACGGAAATTTGGTACACTGCTGTGAAATATGAAGCTGAAGGTGTGAGTGGAATTTTGTTTGGATATAATGAATGGTTTCCGAAAAAAAAAATATTTTGGAAAAAAATTTCGAAAAACAATTTCTTTAGAATTAACTGACGATATGATCCTTACGAAATTTGGCTCAAAGTTGCGCGTCGTTATACTCCACCTAACTGCTAAGTTTGAATCCAATCGCTCAAGTAGTTTCTGAAATAAAAAAATAAATAACTTCAAAATTTCAAGTGACTATAACTCCGAAACTATTCGACCGATTTGGCCCATTAACAAACTTAACCGCGGCATTCCAATGCGCGACCTACCTTAAAAGTTTCAAGTTGCTAGCTCACTTCGTTCGACAGTTATCGTGTCCACGGCCGGCCGGACAGAATCGATTTTGACACCGGATTCGTCATCAGTGAGTCCAACCAAGTCGATTGAGACCATTTTCGGCTCAATCATCCAAAATTACAGACATTTGGACAAAACGATAGCACGCTGTTCCCCTAGAACATGCGCGCAAAAACTCAAGAAGTAGGGTTATTTTCTTCTTCCTTGTATTTCTAAAGTCCCAAAATACAGTGTTGTCAGCTCTAAAATCACCGATTATGGAAGTCCATGATAGCAACATTGCTATGACAAAATTTATAACAAACATTGCTGTTACAATGGGAACAGAATACGTAACATCATTGCGATAAATTAGAAAGATAGCAATATGACTAAAATAGCAAGGTTCATAGCAATACGCAAACAGAATCGACATGATTATCTTCAAATATTGATAGTTTTCTTGAAAATAATTAAATTTTTGTATCATTACATGCCATATTTTGATATAGAAAGGTGAACTCGCCTGTACAGGGTGGTCCAAGTAGTGACGTCAAGAATTTTTTTTTAGATTCCTCACACCTGGGGGAATCCGAAAATACCCCATGTATGTTATGCGATTTTTTCTAGTTCTCGAGTTATAGTTTTTTTTTGTTTTTCCGATTAATCAGCATCTTGAATACACTCAAAATTACTCAAAAAAGTCTTGAAAGTTAGAACTTTAGCTTTCAGTAGGATTCACTCAAACATTCAACATCAATTAGAAAATACGAAGAGGAGTTTACATAGATTCTGGCTGAGTTTAAAAACTTTGCACGGTCCTAAACTACCAAAATCATAAGAAAAAAATAGTACTTTATGGGTCTTTTTTTGCTGTAATCGGTCTTTGAAGGCAGATAGACTCAAAATCATTGAAACACGATTAAAGTTATTTTTTACTTGTAATCATTCTTATGGTAAATTATACACAAAAATGTGTTTCTTAACTAATTTTAATTGAAATTCCTGTGAAATAACTGTAGCTTGTGTAATTTTTACAATAATTTTGGATTCACCACTGACTGAAAATTTTGGCCTATTTCAAAATTGGAAGTTGTGAAATTACTCGCTTTTGGATGAGAAATAAAAGCACAACATACTGAAAATTTACCATTTACTACAATAAATCTCCAAAATCCCATCCTCCATCTTGAATACTTAATCGTCAACGTTTTTTGTTTTATTTTTCTTTCCGCTTCCAAAAGTTTTGTCTTAATTCTGCTTTGTTGTTGCTTCTCGTAGCTAACACCAGCTCTTCGTAAAATCCCCAAATAAAAAATCGATGGGGTTCAAGTCTGGTGGACGTGCAGGCCATTCGATCAGTACTGCACGCCCAATCCATCTTTATGTAAAATATCACGAGCCACAATTATTTTAAAGGAATTTGAATTAAAATTACTCTAAAGTCACATTTTCAAGCTTAATTTTCCATAAAAGTGATAAAAAGTAGAAAAATAACTTTACTCCTGTTTCAATGATTTTGAGTCAATCCGCCTTCGATGGCCGATTACAACAAAAAATGGCCAATAAAGTACTATTTTTTTCTTATGATTTTGGTAGTTCAGGACCCTGGGAAGTTTTTAAACTCAATCAGAAACTATGAAAACTCCTTTTTGTATTTTTAAATTGATCTTGAATGTTTGAGTGAATCCTACTGAAAACTGAAGTTCTAACTTTCAAGCTCGTTTTGAAAAACTTTGAGTAATTTCAGGAAGCTGAGTTATTTTTTTCATCAAAAGAACATTTGGGAAGATCATGTTACAAAAACAAATTCTGCAAAATACCCACTACATAAAAAGATATGAATTTTTGAAACTTCGCTGGCACAATAAATCGGAAAAACACAAAAAAAACTATAACTCGAAAACTACGAAAAATCGCATAACATATATGGGGTAATTTTGGCTACAGGGTGACTTTTCGAGGCCAGAGTTCGTTCTTTTCCAAAAATTTTTTGGGTGCAAATGGTTGAAAAAAATTGTGAGAATGCGCCATGTTGCCACTTTTTATATTCAAGAATTTTCGGTAAAATAAAAACTGAAATGCAGTGAAAAATGGAAAAATAGTTAAGATTGCGCATTCTCATTGAAAAATTAAGTACATATCAAACACACAAAAAAATTTCAAAAATTAATCATTGAAGTCTGCAGAACAACACCCCGTTTCCTACTAAATTTCACTCATTTCCAATTCGAAAAGTTCACAGAAGATCTACGTCCAGCAGTGGCCCCAATGAGTTGTTCAAGGAAAAGGTTTTCTATGTGAAACTACCAAGGAAACTTTGCACTTGAACTTCGTAAAATTGCCCTGAATTTTTCAACTCGACTGACTAAAACAGTCATCACTGCCTAATGCAATTTTTGAATATATATTCGGCTGGAAATTCTAATGAAAACAGACGAAACTAATAAGACCTGGTATATTTTGTATTTGTATTTGTATTTTTTCCGAATATCCTAGGCTTCAACGAAACCCCTCAGAAGCTTAAAGCTTGTGCGAGTTAGGATACCGGGTGTGTTCTGTGTAGGCTTTGTTACTAATTCCTTGCGCCACGTTAGGAACAGCACTGTTAATTGTTTACCCAACAGCGAATGGTTGGACGGTCCCCTAAAAACCGGAAAAGTTATTTATGCAAAAGTATATTACAGCCGTAGATAGAGGAAAGAGAAGATGAAGTAAACAACACAGAAAAACGTTTCCAACATCCATCTCTGTGTTTATCTTTACATTTCTCCAAAACGTCAAAATTGTTTATTCAGTTATTTGTGATATTTAGACCGAAGTAGCTGAATATTTTCAAGTGTAATACAATTATATAGTATTAAGGATGCCAGTAAAGTGTGTAGTGTGTGGTAAATATGCTGAAAAGGAAAATAATCGTTCCGTGCATAGGTTAGTATTTTGCTTTCCTCGCCATTGGCGTACGTCGTCAATATTTTGGATGCAGATATTATTCGGACATCAATAATATAACTATTTATTCTTAAACCATCTTGTATACAGGGTGATTCATTAAGGGTGGCCACCGGCCGTATCTCGGAAACCGTTCATCCTATAACTTCCGGAAAAAAATTCTAATGACAAAATCGGCCCCTAGAAAATGATTAAAAATATTTTCAAGTTCGTAGTTCCCCACTAGAGGGCGCAATCTATCACTTGTAAAATATAATCTCATTTTTTACGAAATATTCTCCAGCTAACAGTGATAAAGAATAATAAAATAAGAAAATACTCTTCCTATTCAACAACTTTTGTTTCAGTAATTTTTCTATATTTCCTTTTTTTTAGTGATGGGATGGAAAAACTTTTCTTCACAAAAAAAACACTCTCACTTCTGTACGCGTGAACCGATTTTCATGTAATTTAATTTTATTCGAAGGCCATTAAAAGCAGATCACAGAAAAATATGACAACAACATACCGGGTGATCCAATTAAAAACTACAGGCTGTTTTATGTCACTTCACCCTATTTGCGCGTTTTACTGGAGAATTTCAAATGCAATGCTATGATTCTAACCAACTGAAAATAAGCTGAGCATTATCATCTATTGACTTGTTAAAACCGCAGACAGATAACTCCGGTCATTCCGAAGATATTAACATTTTTGCAGATTTCGATAAGTGTTGATCAACCCTGTGAAATTCAGGAGGAATTGAGTTATTTCATCATCTAAACAATCAAATGAAAGAAAAAACTTATCAAAAATGTATCTCACTCACAAAACAAGCTGATCTAGATCCAGTAAGCTTTGGCGTTACTGTTTATTCTCGGTTTCTATAGCTGTAAAATTTATTTAGGTCGATTGCAAACTACTAGTTTATGAGGCCTCATTATTCAAACGGAGAAGCATATGATATGCTTAATGTTCATGCTGAATGTTTAGAAAATGCACTAGCTGAAAGGGAATACCCGATACGATATCCTGAAAGACGTCGTCATTCCAGAAAAGTATTCAAAATATTGACACGAAGACTGCGACAAACTTGGAAGGTTCACTATGTTGGAAGAACAAATGGAAAACGTCGAAGCCGTAATGAGGATAATATCATAAAAGTTTTGGCTTATGTTTATGCTGAATTACATTTAAGCATCCGAAAAATTGCAAGTGATTTGGGATCGAATTATTCGCTAGTTCAAAGGATACTAAAGGACCATAAACTGCATCCGTATCATGTTGTCTTCCACCAAGAATCGAAAGAGACGACAGGACTTTTGCAATTGGTTGAAACGAATGCTTAACGGCGAACCTAACTTTCTTCATAGAATATTATGGACTGACGAGGCTATTTTTTCCAGCAATGGTAAAGTAAATTTTCACAACCTCCACTACTGATCATCTAACAATCCATATTGGCAAAGATAAGTCAATAATCAGAATCGCTGGAGTGTTTACGTGTGATGCGGAATTTTTGATGGAACAGTTTTTGGACCATTTTTCTTCGAAAGCTTCTTAACGGGACAAAGGTGCTTAAAATTTTAACGGAAAATTTTCGAAATTTTTTAGAAGATATTGCTATTCAAATCAGGTTAGATATGCGGTATCAACAAGGTGGTTGCCCGGCGCATTATGCTGCTAATGTTAGGGAATAGGATACCGCCTTCTCAAAGAGGTGGATTGGACGAGAGAGTATTTTTCCAGTAAGATCACTCGACCTCACAGTATTAGATTTTATTTTTGGGGGAGAATGAAGACTTAGTTTTCCGAACACCCCCAACTACAAGTGAGGATATAAAAAATAGATTTAGACAGGCAGCTGAAACTGTGACCAGTATCAACTAAAGAAAGACTTGATTTATGTATAGAAAAAAATGGTAGACATTTTGAATATTTGAAATGATTATGTATGAGGGTTGTTTTTGGTTCAAATATTTTCGTTGTTGCTTATATTTGTTTCATTTTATCGTATTATTGTTATCTCATGTGTGTTTAGTATTTTGCTGCGTCAATGACGACTTAAGTCACTACCTGTTGTTTCAAGCTCACAGGGTTGAACAACACTCATCAAAATTCACAAAAATGTTAATATCTTCCGAATGACTGGAGGTATCTGTCTGCGGTTTTAACAAATCGATAGGTGATAATGCTCAGCTTATTCTCAGTTGGTTAAAATCATAGCATTGCATTTGAAATTCTTCAGTAAAACGCGCAAATAGAGTGAAGTGACATAAAACAGCCTGTAGTTTTTAATTGGATCACCCGGTATGTTGTTGTCATATTTTTCTGTGATCTGCTTTTAATGGCCTTCGAATAAAATCAAATAACGTGAAAATCGGTTCACGCATACAGAAGTAAAAGTGTTTTTTTTGTGAAGAAAAGTTTTTCCATCCCATCACTAAAAAAAAGGAAATATGGAAAAATTACTCAAACAAAAGTTGTTGAATAGGAAGAGTATTTTCTTATTTTATTATTCCCTACCACTATTAGCTGGGGAATATTTCGTAAAAAATGAGATTATATTTTACAAGTGATAGATTGCGCCCTCTAGTGGGGAACTACGAACTTGAAAATATTTTTAATCATTTTCTAGGGGCCGATTTTGTCATTAGAATTTTTTTCCGGAAGTTATAGGATGAACGGTTTCCGAGATACGGCCGGTGGCCACCCTTAATGAATCACCCTGTATATGATTTTTTTGCATTATATTTGTTATATTGATATGTACTATTCGTTTCCAATAAACAATTATATCTACCATGACTGTATACATGAGAGAAAATTGTTAACATTATTTAAGAACCTGCTCCTGAAACATACAATTTGATCCAATACAAAATGATACCAATATTTATTTATTCAAAGATTTATTTAGGATCCTTAATCAGCATATTATTTAGGATCAATAGGTCGTTTAGGAAGTTTTCCCAACAAGGTATGATATACGTAAGATTTGGCGCTATTAATGAGTTATTCAATAGGTCTTTGGATCTTTTGTTCAAAAATAAAGCAAATCTTCTCATAGCACCAATATAATGGACTATTCTTGTGGCTTGATCTTTACCAGGAGAGAAGTTTCCTTTCAATTCTTCAATAATATTATGAATCTCTTCCGAATCTGTAGACTGAAAGGAAGTGGTTAGCATAGTCTCTTCCTCGGTGAATTGGACACTTGGTTTTTATTAAATATTGTATTGACCAAGCGAGGAGTTCAACATTTAAAAGTATTCTTTATTACTTGGATATCAGCTCAGAGGATTTTCCATATTCAATATGCCTATATTAATACAAGAAACCACACAATTATCTCTTTTCAAAATTAAACAATATACGACCATGAAATTTATCTAGAAACCATTCAATTATTTGGATGCATTGATATAAGACGTTATCCAGCAATCTGAATGTAGTTGCTTATTCGATCCACTTCCTGAATTTTATTCATAGCAATGAAAATATTTTGGTTTCAGGAGAGAAACTCATTAGACTCTTAAGGCAAATTTTGGCGCTGTAACCACAGGTAACCATAGTTAGTAGTTACCCGTGACGTCATAGTCACGTAGTTACTTCTGTCTGTCAACTTCAAAGAGAACCTCACTTTTTTTTCTTACTTCTGTCTGTCAACTCCAAAGAGAACTTCGATACTATCTTGTATCGGAAGACTTCTTTTATTTAGAAGAATGGAAATTGTTTCCATTTTTATCAAACAAGCGTGCAAAAACAATAATAAAAAAACCTGCCAATGTTTCAAAAATGAACATTATAAAAATTGGGTAGAATTCTCGACTTCGTTGGAAAGTAATTTATCGTTATCGGGAAAAAAGTCAAATAAATTAATAAGGACAAGTGTATTCTTTATTGATATTTCCTAGCTTTCATTTCTACTTTTGGAACTTCTTCAGGGAACTGAAAACGAAATGATGTTACTTGAAATGAGCATTCACTTATAGAAGTGCTAAAAAACACCTCACATTCAATGTGAATTTTGAATACATAGGACCAATTACTAACTACCATATAATTTAATGTTTCATCAATAGCTGCAACTTCTGAACCATAATTGGTTTCACAATAGCAATTATTAATTAAAATTTCTTTCACTTTCTTTTTAAAATCTAAAAACAACAACTAATACAAGCTTAAATGCAATCTAAACAAATTTTTGCACCGGTACAAAACGACAGGAGGAGTGACTTCTTTCCCGATAACGATATATGAACATTAAAAATATTTGAAACTCCCATAGAATATGACTCCCAAATATTTTCATTCTCGAATCTATGTTCATAAACTCATTCCATTTCACTCCTTCGAAAACTTTCACCCTACGAAAGGGTCAATGTCCTCCAGTACAAGCAAATCAAATCCAGATACCAGAATCTACAACAACAAAATACCTAGGTATACATCTGGATAAAAAACTCAATTGGAAAGAACACGTTACTAAAAAGAGGAAACAAATAGACCTTAAAGTCAAGGAACTGAATTGGCTTATAGGAAGAAAATCCAAACTTTCTCTCGAAAATAAACTCCTGATATACAAGACCGTTATAAAACCCATCTGGACATACGGAATAGAACTCTGGGGACCTAAAGATACCATACGTTAAGGATGTAATAAAAGAAAAAAGTGACAGCCATCACAAAAAACTGGAGGGTCATACAAATTCCCTACTTCAAACACTAATAGAACCAGTATCAAATAGGAGACTACGACGCAAATGGCCAGCAGATCTGATGGAGATTTGAAGAGGGCTCTTGTTGGAGAGAACCTTATCACGCCACTAGGAGCCTCAAAACTCTGAAGCCAGCGCACTAGCTCATGGAATATCTATTCTGATTGCTTGTAAATGATATTATAATAAAAAAAAACTCCTTCGAAAGAGATAGAACTACATACTACAAGAGTAACCCTGCTCAAGAGGAAGGTTACGCGGTATGGTATGCGTGACGTCATCAATACGTCATAGTTACATAGTTAGCTCCGCGAAAATGTGGTAACCCAAGTAACTACATGTAACCACAATCTGTAGTAAGCTGTGGTTACAGCGCCAAAATTCGCCTTTAGTTTTGTCTGAAATATTAACCTAAATCAGATTCTGAAGCTTACTTGAAGTATTTTTTGTAATTTGCATGAGAAAAGCAAGTTTCTGGGTTGAATACCATCAAAGAACTGCTCAATATTATCACTGTATAAATCTCTTTATACAATTATATCATCATTTCGTTAACTAGTCCAATCCCTTTCTACCTTATGATGCGTACGCCAATGATCGCTTTGGAGAAATGTAAACAAATATTTGACAACAAACACAAGAGATGTTGGCTGCAAACATTGAGTGAAGGATGAAGGGGAATGCGGTATCTTCTCTTTCCTCTATCTACGATTACAGCCTAGTTCAACAAAAAACTCACCAATCAGACAAAAAAGGTTTTTCTTCCTTGACGGCAAAGCCCTGGTCGACGTCCATCATTTCAATTCGTAAATAGTACCTGTACAATTTCCCAGAATTTAACGTCAACTAGAATTGGACCTTTTGGAATACTATTCTGCTAAGGACCCACCTGCAATACCAAATATTCTTTATGAAAACCCTACGAGCACCATCTAAGAGCCTTCTTAACTTAATAGCTACAATTTATAATTCTGACTTAACACTTGCTAAAGTTGAATCTACATTTATTACTGAAAATTGAGAAAGCTCTGCATTGATTAATAACAAACCAATTCTTCATGAGACTACGGAATATAATGGAATAGCTATGTAACTGATACTAAGTATTACTCCTTTCGACCATTTCATGTATGTATCTTATAGGTATAAACAATTACAGTGGAATCTAACAAATTGTTACCTAGATACGTTTTTCTTTATTGTTCATTTTACAAATTAAGGGATTTCTTAGAGAAATCTAGAAGAATCGGGAATAAATGCAAATTCGATGCCTCCAATGACAACTTATCTTCCAATAATAATCTTCGCATTAAGATCGAAGAAACAAAGTTTCAGGTTTGTGTATTTCCGCGTCCTATCGAAGCCAAATATCAAGTTCCAAAGTTGTTTCTTCAGAAGTTTTCTAGCAAATACAATATGGTTGTAGGAGTAGTTCGAGAGGAATTTTAGCTGAAAACTTTTAAAATGTTGACACGAAAGGGTTGTTTATTTTCCTAACTTCCAATCACTTCTGAAATATTTTTTGGGGAGCAGCTTCAAGTGTGAACAAAATATTCATAACCCTTTTTGTTGATTGAAATAATTGTCTTTAGGTGCATGTAATAGATCAATAAGTGTATCAATAAGAATATTGAAAATCAGGTATTGAAATTAGTATCAGAACTTGAGCCATATAATTAGAGTGAATATTTTTTTTAAATATGATCTTCTCGTGATAGATGTGACTGGATAAATAACTACGAAAGTAAACTTATAAATTATATGCCCTGGTACGATCGAGTAAAAACAAAGGTTATTGTAAAGGACATCGCATAACGCTCTGAAATTCAAGAAAAAATCAGTACTTACTGAATTTTCATATGGAAATCACGAATCCGAAGTCAGAAAATTGTCACTCGCTTCTAGTTTTTCCAAACAAAAATCCCAAGATTCGAGGTCACTGAACTTTTCTCGCTGAATTTCGCTATTGCACTTTTTAACGAGCCATTCCCTTGATGGATACGGGTGATAAATGCATCAATATACAGATTTCGAGCAACTTTCGCTTCAGAAATTGTCAGAAATCGTGAATATTCATCCATTTGCTTATTGAATATTTTCGAAATATCACAGAATAAATATATTCCGCCATGATGATTTTGAACACAGAACATCAAGTTCGGAAAAACGACATCTGACAGGCAGTGTTGCCCCCTCAGCTCCCGAAAAATATGCCAGTGTGGCGTTCAAAATATTCTAGAAATATGCTTTTTGGATGTATTCAGGAAAAATGCTAGTTATTTATACTGTTACTTTTTTCTGCATTTTCTATGATTTTTTATCTATAGCATCGTTCAAACCTTTGAATAACAACAATTTTCTATTCAGAGGTTCAAACAACGTCCATGCAATTCGCAACTACTGCTAAGCGATACGCCCTCTGGTGATGGAAATTCGAACACTTCCAAGCGAGTAGTTTTTCGACTTGCCTGTTATTCTAACATCTAACGTAATTTGCTTACTTTTGGAGTTCATTTTCGAGCTTTTGTGTTGTTCTCCGAGTTGAAATTTTGGAATACCGAAAGTGTTTGTAATATTCATCAATCGACAGCGTGACCAATTTTGGTAGAAATCTACTTTTTTGATAGATTTTCGTTATAATTTCATCATTGTTAGTAGACAGAAATTGAGCAGTAGATTTTAGTAGTATTTCGAACTATCTCATGAATTATGTGAAAAAATAGCACAACTCGTATAGACGGCTCTGACTGACATTGGGGTATTTCTTTAATCCCGTCACACTCAATAAGTATATCGTATTGCCCATCATAGGTGCGTGTGTGCGCTACATTTTCTCGCATTTTCATTGTTTCCATCCGAAACGGAAGAGCCTTTCATTTAGGGGAATATATAAGAATATCTGCGGAATCATTGGGTGGATTTCACCCATTCACGAATTCGGCCTCCGTAATTAAGGTCCAAATCTTCTCTACAAATAACAAATTTCTAAGTTGTTTCTTTCGGAAGTTATTGTGTTTACGGTCGGCCATTATCTTCTGGAAGAAACTACTTAGAAACTCGATATTTGTAGAGAAGATTTAAGGCTTAATTACGAAGGTCGAATTCTTGAATTTTGAATTCCGTAGATATACCCATTCAAAATTTTATTTTTTCAATATTTTGAAATATACAGATTAGATCGAATTGAAATCCAGTACTTTATCGAAAAAAAAACCCTAGAAAAGCACTGCCGTGAATTAAGTCAGCAGCTTTTGCGCGCATGTTCAAATTCGTTGCCAAAGCGGTCATCTCTATAGAACATGCGCGCAAAAGCTGCTGCCTTCACGGCAGTGCTTCTCTAGCTTTTTTTGCTTAGCAGATGTTAATTACTGCACGAAACATTAAAGTTTTCTACTTTCCTTCCAACATAAAGTGCTAAAGACTGCTCTTAGGTAGCAGTAGATTTTTAGTAGATTTCTGTAATTGATTTTGGTAGAAAGAAGTAGATTTCTATAAAAGGTTTGGTAGATTCTGAAAAAAATAATTGGTCACCAGCGTGACCAATTTTGGTAGAAATCTACTTTTTTGGTAGATTTTCGTTATAATTTCATCATTGTTAGTAGACAGAAATTGAGCAGTAGATTTTGGTAGTATTTCGAACTATCTTAGTAGAATTCTACTTTCAACTGTTGAAGCAGTAGAACGCTTCTGTGTGAAAAGATAGCACAACTCGTATATATGGCTCTGACTGACATTGGGGTATTTCTCTAATCCCGTCACACTCAATAAGTATATCGTATTTCCCATCATGTGCGCTAAATTTTTCCGCATTTTCATAGTTTCCATCCAAAACGGAAGAGCCTTTCATTCAGGTGAATATATAAAAATATCTGCGAAATCATTGGGTGGATTTTACCCATTCACGAATTCGGCCATCGTAATTAAGGTCCAAACCTTCTCTACAAATATCGAGTTTCTAAGTTGTTTCTTTAAGAAGTTATTGTGTTCACGGTCGGCCGTTATCTTCTGGAAGAAACGACTTAAAAACTCGATAATTGTAGTGAAGATTTAGGGCTTAATTACGAAGGTCCAATTCGTGAATGGTTAAAATCCGCCCAACGATTCCGCAGATATACCCATTCAAAATTTTATTTTCTCAATATTCTCAAATATACAGATTAGATCGAATTGAAATCCAGTAATTTATCGAAAAAAAAACTAGAAAAGCACTGCCGTGAATTAGGGCAGCAGCTTTTGCGCGAATGTTCAAATTCGTTGCCAAAGCGATATTTTTTTAAATTACACGAAACATTAAAGTTTTTCATTTTCCTTCCAACATAAAGTGCTAAAGACTGCTCTGAGGAAGCAGTAGATTTTTAGAGGATTTCTGTAATTGACTTTGGTAGAAAAAAGTAGATTTCCACAGAAGGTTTGGTAGATTCTGAAAAAAATAATTGGCCACGCTGTTGGTCACGCTGTCAATCGATTCCTTTCTTTCCGATTAAAAATTCCGATCGTATTAATTCGAAATGGCATCCTCCCGAAATGACTATTGTTGTGTGCCTTAACTCAATGTTATTCATGGTCAAAGAAGAAAGGATTATCTAGTGCCTCTAGTTTTAATTATTTCCAAAGCCAAATGAAATTGAAGTTAATTTGGAAACAGCATTTCGCAGGGAACTCAAATATAGAAGAAAGGCCTAGCTTTAGAAATTGAAGATTGGAAAACAGGTCACGAAATACATGAAAGTATGTTCACTGCATTTCTCTGAAGATGTTTATTTTCATAAAGGTAAATTACCTACAATATATTTATTTCGAAACAACTTCATGTCATGATGTTTTCAGGTGTAAATAAAAATGAGAGAATTTTGAAGGAAAATGCTGCGGAGAACTTACCGAGCACTTCTGCAGTTACCTAATTCACATACTACACAAAATCATATTCTAAAAGAGTGATATGGTTGAAAATCTGACAAAAACTAGATATACTGTTAGAGTAGATAATAGCTGAAGTTACTCATATAAATACATCAATACTTTTCATTTCCTTATAAAGGTAGGTTGGACCAGCTGTGACATTTTTCATTTTGTATGTATATCTTGAGCTGCTGTAATATCAAAATGAAATCAATTATATGTCTATCTGTTTCCTTTTCTTTAGAAATACGATGCATAAGATCTAAAGCAGAAAATCTGTTTTCATTTTATTGATTCACTCGTTTGTAAACAAAGAACAAGTCGTATCATTTGGACTGATTCTAGATTTACCACATAATATAGACTGCATTCAGCACTTCTTAACATAAATAAGAGTCCTTAAACTACTTATTGAGGTGCCTATTTTTCCAGAAATTCAAGTAAACTTAGATATTGGTTTATTTTGATCCACCAAGCAACATACACTAGAATAACACCGAAATTATCCTCCAGGCACGATTTAAAGTACGATTTTATATCGTGATCCAAACGAAAAGTTCTTTCTCAAGAAATCTTACCTGATGTTTTGGAGAGTTGGGAAGACCAACTAATATTAGTATTAGCAAGATATAACCATTGTATACCCCTTTCACTTTTATAAACTGTCCCGGCGGTTGGCCATGATTTAGGTCTATCAAGTTTTTTTACTTAAAACTGACGCAGGTTGGCATTCGTGAAATATCGGCAATGTCAAAATGATTCTCAGAGACTTTTCCAAATGCCAATATTGCCAATGCCAATTTCTACTGTCAATCTCAACATAATCATCACGCTTGGAAACCAAAAATGCCGAAGATAGTTTTTAAGAAGCACAGACAAAGTATCAAGAAGTGCAATGAAGAATTGAAATCTGCTTTATCTGATAGTAACCCTGATAATTTGGAATCAATAATCATTTAAGACGTATATGTGAGTGAAAACCCAGTGTATCGTTCCCAAGAACTTTGTAAATTGAGTTAGGTTTTTTAAGGTAACACAGGTTTTGTAGTACTACTATATTTTCATACTGGGGTATTTCAAGTTGTGCAACAAGGTATTTAAATGTCTTCTGTAGACTTATTTCTTGGGAATTTCGAAAAGTAGGGAATTCCATAGGTTTGTCTGTTCGTTTAGGAGTTTTACTGCAGGATTATTCGAGCGTACTATATCCACTATTTTTCAGTAACATTTCAACACTCGATTCTTGATTTCCGTACAATGAAAAAGCATAACTGAATCTTCCAACCATGTTTATATACGTGAAATATTTCCAGTGTTAACACAAAAAAAAGTTTCTTCAACATTCGCCAGGTCTTTGGAACTATTGAATTCACATTGTATTTTCCCAAATTCATTATTTTCCCAAAGTAAATTCAAATTTCGAAAAATACGTAATTTCTACGATCTCCATGTAGAGAGGACAACGTTGTGTAGTTATCTGACAGGAAAATGACTATAATCTAACATTTTCAAAATATTCACGGTGAAACGTGTCATGGCCAACATCGGATCGAATTGAAATTTCAAATGCCGTTGTCAAATATTGACTCAAGGATCTGTTACTAATTTCATGGAAATGTAATCAATAGCCCCCGTTGCATCTCAAGAAATACTGTTCTGAGTTGCTCATTTTTATTCTTCTGTAGCGAACGCGATCTCCCAGCCCCTACTTAGGACACTTCTTTACCATCTGCCTCGAGAGAACCCTACTTATCACTGCCTCGTGCAGGGGACGCTAGCGCTTGCGCTGCACTTCGTAGATCTTCTAAAGATCTTGTAAGAGCGCGTCTCCGCCTTTCTGAATCTCAGGAACTCTAGAAAATTGCTAGACTATAAAGTCCATATGATGCTTGATCACGTAATGGTCGGATGCGTATCAACTTTTGATGATGTGGAATACGCCAGATTATGAGAAATAGGTTAGCCTGACATCACTGTGACCGTGTGACCGGTCTCACTGTCGAAGTGTCGAGACATAGTAGGCCATAGGGCCGGTATTATAAAATGTGACGAGTACGGCCCTGTCTATTCTAGAATGTTGCAGAAAGCCCGCGACGCGTATGAGTCACCCACTTTCGAGAGTATTCCAGACATCGCTGGAAATTCCACATGTGATATAAGGGCAGGCGCAGAGCAGCACGGGGACCAATTCAGCAGAGTGATTCGTAGCGGAAAGAGTTCAGTGAAAATAAATTAGTGTGGATATAAATTGTGAACAGACTTTGATAGAAATAGTTGTTTAGTTATTGGAACAGTAGTGTGTAAATAAGTGTAAATAAATAGTTTAATCATTCTAAACGTTTTGAAAACGAAGAGAACGTTACATTGGTGTCAGTTGTGCGGTTCGAAATCGCTCGAATTGAGTACATAAATTATTGATTAAAATTTATGCCAGTGACTACGAGACTTCAGAGCGCAATGGAGACGCAGGCGATAATGGAATTTCTGAGTAAACTCAATGAGAAAATGGATAAACTGGAAAATAAGGCAGAAGAAAATTCTCAGAAAATCAATGAGAAAATGGAAGAAAATTCACGGAAAATGGAGGAAAATTCTCAGAAAATGGAGAAAATGGAAGAAAATTCTCGGAATGGCAATGAATTGGTGAGTCAGTTTGCAAGTAAATTGGATAAGAAAATGGAAGAAATGAAGAAAGGAATCGACGAAGTCTATGAAAAAGGTGACGAAAAATTGGACGACGTAAATGCGAAATTTGATAAAGTTGACCAAAAATTTTACGAAGTTCATGAAAAAGTTGACGAAGTTTATGAAAAAGTTGATGGAAAATTTGACGAAGTTGACGAAAAATTTGAAGAAATAACAGGATTAATCGAACAGCATTCTAAAATAATAGAGTCCTTGAAAAGAATGTCAATTGGAAAAGATTATCCGGCTTCATCACCCTATAGCAACATGAAAATGGAAAATAGCGGCGAAAGTGGAAAAATGAAGATCAAGCCACCGACATTTGATGGAAAAGTCCCATGGTCGACATACCAAAAACAATTTGAAGCTGCTGCGATGGCAAACAGTTGGAGCGATAACGAGAAAGCCACAGCATTGATAATAGCTCTACGAGGAGAGGCACTCAACATTCTGCAAACGATTCCGGAGAGCCAACAGGCCTGTTATGAAGTTCTAACATCGAAACTTCAGATGAGATATGGTGATGCTCATTTACAACAAGTTTATCATGCCCAAATCAAGAACCGGGTGCAGAAAACAGGAGAAAATCTCCAAGAGTTTGGAGCCGATGTGGCTAGATTAGTCAGGCTGGCTTACCCAACTGCTCCAGACAGCTTCATTGAACTGCTATCAATACAAACTTTTGTAGACGGAATCAAGGACGGTGAGACACAACAAGTCCTGAGACTTGCACGCCCTAAAACCATAGATGATGCTTTGGCTCAGGCTTTAGAATTCGAGGCAGCGAAGCATGCGTCGCATAGAGGATACGTTCGTGTGAGACGAGACCAAGAAATGGAGAAATCTGTTGAGGAAATCATTAGAGAAGAAATTAACAGGTTATTGTGTACGAAGAAAGAGGATGCTGTGTGCGGGTACTGTAAGGAAAGTGGGCATATTAAAAGCAGAAAAAGAGCTACAGCAGGGAAATTGAAAGGGTTCGGTGATAAGGGGCATAAACCGACGCAAGCTAAAAATGCCCCTGAAGTAATGAGCACAGTTGCCTCGAACAAGATCAAGGAAGATGTAGATGTTTTATCAAAAAGACCATGCCACGAGAATAACAGCCATTGCTCACGTGTGGCCGATGTGAGACGGACCACAGTAATTGAAGATGACTGGCTACCTCAAGAAATACAACGGGCACAAGAAGAGGATCGAGACTTGAAAGTAATCCTGAGTTGGAAGAAGAATGGTAGACGACCTACTTGGGAGGAAGTATCCAGACTGAGTCAAAATGTTAAGTCGTATTGGGCACAATGGGAAACGTTGAAGATCGATAAAGGTCTTCTGAAGCGTTGTTGGGAGAATGACGATGGATCTGAACAGAGGCTCCAGTTGATTGTGCCGAAGAGTCGAGTGACAGACGTTTTGACCAGACTACATAATGGAACTTCAGGTGGACATTTCGGGATTACTAAGACGTTGGAGAAAGTTAGGCAGCGGTTTTATTGGATCAACTGTAAGAAAGACGTTAAAGACTGGTGTAGAACATGTAAAGCTTGTGCTGCAGCTAACGGTCCTTACGGCAAAGGGAAGGCTCCAATGAAGCAATATAACGTCGGATCTCCCATGGAACGAGTAGCTTTCGACATCGCGGGCCCATTTCCCGAAACAGATCACGGAAACAAGTACATATTGGTAGCCATGGACTATTTTACCAAATGGGTGGAAGCGTACGGTATTCCTAATCAAGAGGCAGGTACGGTTGCTGATAAATTGGTCAAAGAATTCTTCTGCAGATTTGGAATACCTCTAGAGCTGCATTGTGATCAAGGCCGAAATTTCGAGTCGACATTATTCCAAGAAGTTTGTAGGAAATTGGGGATTAATAAGACAAGAACAACAGCTCTACATCCCCAATCAGATGGCATGGTAGAACGAATGAATAGGACCATGGGAAAACATCTTGCCAAAGTAGTCTCCGACCACCAGCGGGACTGGGATGAGTATTTGCATCTATTCACCATGGCATATAGATCTTCGGTTCAAGAATCCACCAAGGAAACTCCAGCCAATATAATGTTCGGCCGAGAAATTAGACTACCTTGTGACCTAGAGTTTGGTTGTAAGCCTGGAGAAGATGTAGCCGGGGAGGACTACGTCAGTAAATTGAGAAGTAAGCTAGATTACATCCATGACAAGGTGCGCAATCAAATGCAGCAAGCAAGTGATAGGATGAAAATACGCTATGACATCAAGGCCATTGAAGGAGGGTTCACCGCAGGAGATCTGGTGTGGTTGTATAACCCTCAAAGAAAAAGAGGATTTTCTCCGAAGCTGCAGAGACAGTGGAAAGGACCGTATGAAGTCATGAAAAGGATAAATGATGTAGTTTACCGGATACGGAAGCTTCCTAGAGGAAAACCGAAGGTCGTCCATTCCAATCGATTGGCTCCGTACGCGTCAACACAGGATGACGAAGAAGAAGTACGTTTCATCGAGGTTCCGGCGAAGGAAAGTGACGATTTTCAGGAATTCATGAATAGTTATGGGGGAACACGAGTTGCACGGTTTGGCGTTACAAAGGAAGTTCATCAAGACCTGTTTACAGTTCCCGAGGAATACTCTCTTGCTCATTGTGTAGCAGCGGATCTAAGGATGAGTAGAGGAATAGCAAGAGTATTCAGAAATAAATTTGGACGTCAAGAGGAACTGATGAGATTGCAGCCCAGAATCGGAAAATGCCTGAGACTGAAGTCAGAGGGTCGATTCATTTATTACGTAGTCACCAAACAGTACTCATATCAGAAGCCCACCTACCAGAATTTATGGACAGCACTGCATGGCTTGAAAGAAGAACTGCAATGCTTTGGGATTAAGAAATTAGCTGTCCCCAAGCTAGGTTGTGGACTGGATCAACTGAATTGGAGGGTTGTGCGAAGCATGCTTGAGGTAGTCTTCCAGAAGACAGGTATAGAGATTTTGGTATGCAATTTCAACCCAAAGCAAAACGTAAAGCCCAGCAAAACCGTAGATTGCTACTTCCATCAGAGGGGCTACTGCAGAAATGGTAACGATTGCAGATTTCATCACGGTCCTCTGAGGAATTCGTGGAATCTGTTCTGGGACAGAACAGGCTTAAGGAGGGGACAGTGTGACGAGTACGGCCCTGTCTATTCTAGAATGTTGCAGAAAGCCCGCGACGCGTATGAGTCACCCACTTTCGAGAGTATTCCAGACATCGCTGGAAATTCCACATGTGATATAAGGGCTGGCGCAGAGCAGCACGGGGACCAATTCAGCAGAGTGATTCGTAGCGGAAAGAGTTCAGTGAAAATAAATTAGTGTGGATATAAATTGTGAACAGACTTTGATAGAAATAGTTGTTTAGTTATTGGAACAGTAGTGTGTAAATAAGTGTAAATAAATAGTTTAATCATTCTAAACGTTTTGAAAACGAAGAGAACGTTACAAAAACTTAATGGGAAGTTAACTTTAACCGACAGTTAAAGTTATGCTCAAAAATGTCGGAATTATAAAAGTCTCATTTCTATCATAGACAAGAAATACTGTGATGATTTCTATGAAAAGGAGAATGAAATAGTTTGAGATTCTGTAATAAATCTAACCACCAATTTCTGGGTTGGAAAAGCTGGTCTTTGGAAAAATACTCCCTTTCAAAATATGATAGGAATAAACAAATCCTTTATTGACAAATATTCGCACTATGTACAGGGAGCTTAATGGATTGTGGTTTCCATAAAAATAGAATTACTGATTTGAGGGAGAGTTGCAATGATCAATTTTGAATTATACTTTTTACAATATGGAAGGGGTGTTTGGGTATTTATTCGGTCACCTAACTAAAATAACTACTTCCACTAATGAATATATTGGAAATGAAAGCTTAAAAGGAAAAACTTTGACAATAATGAGATACATTCAATTCAGGAATTATATAACAATTACAATAAAATTTGTCCAAATCCAATTAGGTACAGAATTTTTTACAAATACTTCACTCTTCACCAACGGGCAAGTACTTTCAACTGACACTGGGAGTGGTAATAAATAATCTCAACACTAAATTTGCAAAAATTGTCATTCAATTAAAAAATATGGTAATGTTTTGTGTGGCTCAGAGTTATCGAGCCCTGATATCTAGAATTTGTACAGCTACCAGCTTGACCATTACTACAAGGAAAGTATCCATTGCAATTGTGATGATTTCCTTTTATCTTAAAAGTTAAATAATGTGTATAAATTATTATGCTTCATTACGCATTCATAACTTTTATCTGTTATATTGGGCACCGGAAAGAATAAATGTCAATGATTTTTTTTTCATTTACATCTTATAATAGTTGAAGAGAAAGAGTAACTGATATTTTCATTACAATAATATGCCATGAGGAACTCTCGAGATTGAATTATTACTTGAGTGAGGTTCATAGCAGGCATTTTGATGTAAATAGATAATAAGTATGCAATTTTCCATGAGACATTTCTGATAATACAGCCAGTATAGTTGATTAGTGAAAACCCCTAAAATCTCCAGCAACTATCAAGAAAGAACAAGCTGCAAAAACTCTGCGTGTAATCAACACATTTGCATCACTAGCGTAACAGCACGATTTCTAAGAATATGCATTCCATTACAGGCGTGCAGAGTGTCCAGATAAGCGAAATCGGTTTTTGAATTCCGTTTCTTCCCATAAGTTCAAATGGTTCAGCCGATTTCTAAATATCCTTTCTCAACAAGGATATTCAACAATTTTCATGGCATCACTTAAAAGTTCAGTGAATATCTCTCAACAAGGATGTTCAACAATATATATTCATGTCATCTTCGTCATCGTGAATTAAAAGTCCTTTAAAAATGAAGTGATTTATATCTTACTAACATGTTTCCGAAAATATCATAACAACAAACAAATCGAGGTTATATTCTCCTTATGTCAGCCGAAAAGACAGAGAATCTGTGGAAAATAACGATTTAATTTTAACTTTAACTATAATTGATACCCAAACCACCTGATAAAGATAACCCTGCAAATCTAACTTTAACTGGAAATTGCTGCTTAATTTTCAGTTAAAGTTAAAGTTAACTTCCCATTAAGTTTTATAATACCGGCCCTTAGACTTAGACAAAGTCAGTGTTTATGTTTAACAACGGTGTTAAATTTTATTTTGATCTCTACAGAGATATTGGGTAAAACAATGTGAAATTCTTTGATTCTTTGATCGTTATCACTCTTAATTAGGGGTGAACTCAAAAATTACTGATCCGATCATAATGAAACTGAGTCTAAGTTGTAGGACGTATCGGTAGACACTAATGAATTTAGAAACAACATGAAATTCTTGTGAAGCAATGACGTGTGATATCAGGTCTTTCAACGCGATTGTTCGAATTATTACATCAAAACAAACTTTTGCACCTTGTAGCGCGTTGGTATTCTTCAACTGGTCACGAAGTTTCAATTTGATTGCATTCGTTCTTCTTGAGCTATTGCGGATTGAGATTTATTATTTATGTTTATAAAAGTGAATGGAGTATACATAGTCTTCATATAAATTATACAACCCTTGTATTCCTAATTTGCTCACTCCTGGCAGTACTGTCCAATTGAATTCTTCTCCAGGCCAAATTTTGTCAGGATCATACTGTCAGTAAATTGAAAAAAAAAATTTCTTAAATTTTTTAGTTTAGATTTCAGTTCGATCTGATCTATATTTTTGGAAATATTGGGAAAATAAAATTTTGAATGGGTATATCTACGGAATCATTAGGCGGATTTTACCCATTCACGCATTCGACCTTCGTAACAGAATTCAATGAGGATAATGATGAGAAGATCACAGAATATTGAATATTTGAAAAAAAAAATTTTAACTCGATCATTACCAAATTACAGTATTGTCCTTCGGCATCTTTGAACTAGCTGCTAAGTTTCATCACGACTGAATCAGTATTTCTCGAGTTATACCGAAAAAAACAACGATATCAAGAAGAAAACCACGAAATTCTACATATTCATTCCCAATATCTCCGAAACTATAATAGCTCTATCGAACTAAAATTTGGTACACTACTGTGAAATATGAAGTTCATGGTATAACTGAAATTGTTCTAGAATATGAACAATAGTTTCAGAAAAAAAAATTTTTTCGGAGAAAATTTTGGAAAAAAATTTCTTTAAAATTGAGTGACCATAAGATTTCAACGAATTTCTGCTCAAAGTTGCGCGTCGTTATACTCCAACAAACTGCCAAGTTTGAATCTAATCGCACCAGTAGTTTCTGGAGTAGGGGGAAAATAACCTCAAAATTTCAAATTGCTATAACTCCGAAGCTATTCGGCCTATACAGCCCATTAATGAACTCAACCGCGGAATTTGGATGCGCAGTCGCAGTTTGGATCAGGTCGATATAAGATTCTCCGTACGACTGTAATTGTGCATACGTACAGCCGGACGGCCGGACAGAATCGATTTTGACGCCAGATTCGTAATTAGTGAGTCCAACCTATTCGTTTGAGACCATTTTCGGCTCAATCATCGGAAATTACAGACATTTGGATAAAACGATAGCCCTAGAACATGCGCGCAAAAACTGTTCCTTCATGAAAGATAGTAAACCTTATAGACCCCCTATGCTTGATCAAGCTTAGTTTTCACAATATAATTATAACAATAATCATGGTACACATTATATTTATACATATATGAAGGGGGATTCAGAGTAGTCTCAAGGACCAATGTAGAAATACAGGGTCTTTCACGAGGAACCTCACCCATATTTATACGGGAAACTACTGAACGTATTTTCATGAAATTCAGCACTTATAAGTATTTCACGATGCTGATGAAATCTAAAATATTTTCAAGGCATGAGCACCTCCGGTTTTTCCGGAAATGACGTCAACTCCCGTTTTTCAAATTAGAACACCATTTTTTTATTGCAGAAATAGATTCCTTAGAAAATTTCAATTTATTTTGATGTAACATTTTTCAGTTTTGGTTGGAAAATTCTCTCTGAGCGGGAAAATTCGAAAAAAAAATCGAAAATAGAGCTCCGCTGAAACAAGAATAACTTCGAGGTTTTTGGATAGAAAATTTTCATTTTTGAGATTTTTCAAGATGTAAGATTCATCGCGATTCATGATACAGGGGGTGAAAAAATCGCTTTCAAAGTTAGGGATGACAAAATCGTGAAAAATCAATTTTTTCAAATTAGAACCCCATTTTTTTATGGCAGATATTGAATCTATGTTAAAAAATAATGTGAGTGTATGCATTACACCCTTGCCCTAAAATGGGTATTTTCTGAGTTATTCACAAAAAACTGTTCTTCGTCTTGAATTTTCAGCTATTTCTTTTCCCTTCACGCCAAAAAGATGAAATTTTCAGGAACTGTTATTTGAACCATGCTGTAGATTTTTCACGTCTTCTTGAAACCGACTTCAAGTTACTATTAGGAGAACCATGGCAAACTCTCGCAGTTATAACTAGAGAAGATGCTCAAAGTTTTGACCGTTAATTTCTAGACATTTATTTATACGTCTCAGGAATGCTTCGTGCGTTGCTTTTCTTATTTCATCGGGAGGAAGAGATCTGCAAAAGTGTATATAAACCAAATTGAGTTTCAAAACTATGAATCTAAAAATCTACACAAACCTGAACGCATTTCTGACTCGTTCTATGCAGTCCTCTTTATCAGTCAGGGGAGTTGAGTAGACAATATTTTTTATCCTACCCCAAACATAATAGTCTAAAGGAGTTAAATCGGGAGAACGTGGTGGCCAAAGATGTGGACCATTGTTCGCCAACCATCGATCTTCAAATAGCCTGTAGAGGATATTTGACACATTGAGTGAATTGTGTGGAGGCGCGCCATCTTGTTGATACCATAAGTCATTATGGTTCTGTACTAGCGGCTCAATTATTTGAGTCAATATGTCAGAATATCTATCTCCTAAGGGAGAACATTCTTTAAATAATGCAAACATGTGTAGTGTTCTATCTTACCAGTTAAAGTCCCATCATAAATGTGAACATCGAGAATTGCATTATTTTTGATGGCGCAAAAAACATTGAAACTCCAGGTCTCTTGAAAGTTCCATTGTCTGAAGTGGTGGTTGTTCTCTTCATCCCAATAATGACTGTTATGCCTATTGAAAGAACCATTCTTTGTGAATTTAGATTCATCTGTCCAAAAAGTTTTCATTCTCTTGAAATCGAATCATCATAGCTTCGCAAAACTCTGTTCTCCTGACGAAATCAGTTTCCTTCAAATGCTGTACCCTATTGAATTTATATGGGTGCATTTTATGTTTTTTTAATATTCTCCAAACACTCGATTGAGATAATCCCAGATCAATCTCGGCATCTTTAAGAGAATTTTGAGGATTCACACGAAAATATGCAAGAACTGTAATTTCGTTGTTCTCATCTTCTACTACACTTTTTTCTCTGTGTGTAGTTTTCTTAACGAAAGATCCGACATTTCTCAAGTTTGTCATGGTTCTGTTAATGGTATCTCTCGTTGGTCTGGGTCGGTCAGGAAACCTCTCAATGAACAGTCGAATCGTTCTATCTACAACTTTATTACATTCTCCATGAAGTAGAATGAGATTTAAATAATCTTCATTGGTAAAATTAGGCATAGTGATCGATTTTATAACTTAATACGAATTATCACCAAATTAATAGTGAACACAAAATGCTACTGAATAAAGAGGTATTTGGCAGATGTAATTAATGATATTTATCATTAAAAAAAAATAGTGTAAAACATGGTAAGTTTTTGCATATGGTTCATAAGGAATTATTTATTTATCACTGGAGAGAAAACCGATGGCCGATTAGTTGAAATAAAGAGGTTTCCGATACAAATTCGAATCCAAATTCGCCATCTATTTAGGAACAACCTGTAACTTTTTTCTCTTGCATATTAGGGTAGTAAAATCTAAAACATGGTTTAAGTAACAGTTCCTGAAAATGTCATCTTTTTGGCGTGAAGGGAAAAGAAATAGCTGAAAATTCAAGACGAAAAACAGTTTTTTGTGAATAACTCAGAAAATATCCACTTTAGGGCAAGGGTGTGATGCATACACTCACATTATTTTTTAACGTAGATTCAATATCTGCCATAAAAAAATGGGGTTCTAATTTGAAAAAATTGATTTTTCACGATTTTGTCATCCCTAACTTTGAAAGCGATTTTTTCACCCCCTGTATCATGAATCGCGATTTCGATTTTTAAAGTGGATACATCAATCTCACATCTTGAAAAATCCCAAAAATGAAAATTTTCCATCCAAAAACCTCGAAGTTATTCATGTTTCAGCGGAGCTCTATTTTCGATTTTTTTTTCGAATTTTCCCGCTCAGAGAGAATTTTCCAACCAAAACTGAAAAATGTTACATCAAAATAAATTGAAATTTTCTAAGGAATCTATTTCAGCAATAAAAAAATGGTGTTCTAATTTGAAAAACGGAAGTTGACGTCCTTTCCGGAAAAACCGGAGGTGCTCATGCCTTGAAAATATTTTAGATTTCATCAGCATCGTGAAATACTTATAAGTGCTGAATTTCATGAAAATACGTTCAGTAGTTTCCCGTATAAATATGGGTGAGGTTCCTCGTGAAAGACCCTGTATATTACTTGATTCTATTAGCGAGGTTCGTCCAATTTGTGGCCTTTTTCAAGCTGAAATGGCATCTTCCCAACAAACACAAAATACAGCAATTGTGCAGTTACTGCATTACAAGTGCCACCGGAACGCAGTACATAAAATGTTGTATTGAAACTGCACAATCTCTGCATTGGTGATACTGCTTTCCTAAATGCAGTCTTTTAAATACAGCTGCTGTACAGCTTTTGTACAACAAAATCGAAATGCTGTATGAGACAACGCTGTCTCTGTCTTTGATGCTATACCACACACCTACTATGCCGGTTGAGCCGTTGTCAATCGTCGTCGTCGGCCATGCTGTTTTGTAACGGAAATTTGTTCTTTGTATCGTTTTTAATTCAAGCTATTTGAACTGAATGTTTATTTCAAGTTGACTGTGTTGCAAGTGCGAAAAACAAGTGTATCGACATGATAAATTCCCGAAAAAACGAAATAAGGCAAATTAGGTCTGTGGCTAAGTCAGTTCAGATGATGCCGTTTCTTTCGGACAGCCAGTATGTTTCAGGAATTAGGCTCACCTCCGAAAAACCTATATTTTTCAAGTGATCGCATTGAAATTCTAAACATGCGTACTACAGACTGTCTTTCATCGACTGAGGGTAAATAGAAAATTTTATTTTTTTTCGCTTCAACAGGAAATGGCCGAACGATTTTTTCAAAGAATGTTGTGTATATTTTTATATATTTGAATTCCATGCTGAGTTTTTGGTGAAATGCCGTGAAAAATTAAATAATTTGAATATTTTTTTTGTAAAGTAATCAATATCTAGATACAGAAAAAATTGCAGAATTTTTTCTGCCGTAAAGCATAGATGTCGAATATGCAAAATATATACATCACATAAGAAAATCAAAATTATTCGGCAATTTCCGAATAAACCGGAAGTCGTAGACCCTCTTTTTTCACATCTGTCGATGGTTAATAATTAAGTATCAATGTGCAAAGTTTCAATTCAATCTCTTAAAAAATAATTATTTTTTCGGCAGTGAGTCTTACTCCTGTGAGTCTCGTTATAAAGCCGAGTTTCTGCTGCATTGTTGCTGCTTAGAAACTTCATATCGAAGTAGGACAGTTGGTGCATTATTACTACGTACAAACTGCATTACAACGAGGCATAGCTCCTCCACAGCTGCTGTATAGTGGCTGTACTTCGAACGCAGTTTGAGCTGTACAGTTTCGATGCAATTCCGCGGGACATATACGGTCCGTTCCGATACAGTTACTGTACCACCATCGCTGCACTTCAAGTGCAGCAACGCTGTATAGTTTTTGTACTGTTGCTTCGTTTAAGTGTTTGCTGGGTTAACTCATTTTTAAAAATACAAAATATATATGTGGAAACTAGACAACATTAAAAGGCTATAAGTTAACGAATCAAAAAAGAGAACCTCGCATAAAACAGAACACATCAAAATCCTGAAATTCGACTGCATTAATTAAAATTCTAAAACATGTGTATTTAAAATAAAATAATCCAAGTCAAATCATCTAATGGAAGCAATATGCCTGTACTCACCCCAGAATAAAAATAATAAGTTTCACCATAGAAATTAGACATGATAAAACTTATTATTATTATTTTGAGGTGAGTGCAGGCATCTTGCTTCCGCAGAAACCCATTCAATCACTTAATCCTCCCAATATTCCCGAAAATACAGATCGATTTGAAATCTACTTTATTGAAAAATAAGAGCTTGAAGTTTCATACCGAATTTGGTGAGGATCATATGATCGCAGGATATTGAATATTTGAAAGAAAATATTTGTTTTTTCGAATTGTTTATCACGAAATTTCGCACAAAGTTGTGTATCAGCATTTGCACACTATAGTCACCGAATTTCATCAGGATTGAATGAGTATTTTGAGTTATCTCTGGAAAAACAATATTATCGAAATTGGACATTCTCCGAAAATTATTATGTATCCAACTGAAATTTGGCTGTAAAATATTGAGATCTAAGCAAATTTTTTTTCGAATATGATGAATAGTCTCAAAAAAAAATTAATTTTTATTTACCAACCGACTGGCGTCTGAATTTAAGATTGCAGCGCCACGGTGGCCAGTTTTAGAACCTGCTTACATACAGACAGATTTTGTTTTGATAGTCGATTATGTACTGTTTGGTTTGATAATTTTTTATTTCTCGATTTATTCAAAGACTATTTAGACTTTCATGAGTGACGAGAGTATTACTGGGAGTACATATTCCATTTTTATAAAGTAGTTATGTATCATCCTTCAATCTAATTGAGTGTAGCAACTCTAAAATGACGGGAATATCTCCAAGGTAAGACAGTATTTTAATATAATTTATTTTCAGATCCAAATGGCAGGATTGACTTTGGCGGATTTCTTAGGCTGTCTTAAAAGTTGAAAAGCAGATAGTATTGTAAAACATACTTTTTGGAATAATAGACAAATACACATAACTTTACTATTTTCTTAGGGAAAGATTTAAACTCGATAAATTGTGAATAAAATGAATAAATTCACATGAATCTAATGCTACTTGTACGTAAGCCTTATTCATTATGGATTGACAAATAAATTTTCCAGCTCTCATATGATTGGTCTTGAAAAAGATGTAATAAATAAGCCTTGTACAACTTTGCTTTCATCGGCAGAAGCACTTTGAGCGAAGAGTATTCATCACCAGATATTTCCTTGTTGAGACTCTTTTTTTTCAATAGTCAGTTCTATATCACCAGAACATTTACGTTGTTTCTCAATGATCAGTTCAACAGGCAGATGTCTGGAAGGCATAGCATTCCTCTTAAGTAAATTTCTCTGCTTGGATTATGGGCCTGGAAAAAAGTGTCTTCATGAATGTGATCTAATATTTCATGAGCAATTCGTGCCTACCTCTATGAAAATGATCATCATCGCTAAAATGCAGGTAACAGACTCTCGTAAGTCTTGTTTGTTGGTTTTTATCCATTCTTCAACACTTTCAGGCCCGACTTGTTAAAGGAAGTTTCTTTCACCCTCACTCCAAATTTTTCACCGGGCTGTAGAAATCTATGGGAAGGGACATTTGAGTTTGCTTTTCCTCAGTAGAAGCAGTTGTAAAATCACACAAACGCCAAGAAAAATGCATAAAATTTCTCATTTTCTTAACATTTCTTTTAACCTGTCAATGATAATGTCTGTACCTCGGGTTACTCGGATAGCCACCAGAGTGAGTAGCGCTTATCTTCATTCGCCAATCTCAACGAAATTTGCAAGTGTTTGCTAAAAGTCATGCTCCAGCTAACTGCTTATGCTAAGTTTCAATACAATCGCTCAGGTAGTTCCTGAAATATCAGGGAAATAACCTCGATATTTCAAATGACTTTGAATCCGAAACTGTTTGGCCGATTTTACTCGTCAGCGAATCTAACTGTCGTATTTTTAAAAGCAATCTACTTGAAAGTTTTATGGTCAATAAGATTTTCGTGCGTACGGCCGACGGGCCATCAATTTTGATTTTTTGAAAAAATTGCAAATTACAGACATTTTGACAAAATGATATCATGCAGTTCCCCAAAACATGCGATGAGAATTTCAGAATACTACAATATCAATGACTACATTCCCTAATTACAACCTGTTCTCTTCTCTGTATGATAATAATATAATATCGTTAATGATGTCAAAAAATTACTAACCTTCAGTTACGAATCAGTGATCAAAACCACAGGATGTAAATGATTTTGTTAGAATATTCTTCTTCAATAATTTTATTTTTACACTTTAAATGAAATAACAAAACAATATTTAACAAGAAAGGTAACTGATAAAATATTCTCATTTGAAAATTAATACCCACTTCAAGTAATTTAGAAAAAATTATTAATATTTACAAAACATAGAAGCTAGATTAGTATCATTTTTTAAGTTTTTATGGGTTTTCACACCCAATATCTCAAACAGAACTATTAAAAATTGAATAATAATTGTTTTTTTCATTAGTAGTTAAAAACGCCCCCACCTTGAAGGATAAACGCTTCAGTTTTTTTCCTTATATTGTCGCGTACTTTTCGAAATATTTTACCTCCAATATTTCTTATTGAATACAAAGCATCTTGAGCTCTCCTGTGTGAATCACATTTAATTTTAAAAATCGAAATTCATCTTGAAAGATCTGTTTTTCATCAGATTTTGATGAAACTTGAACTTGAATCCTATATTTCACGACAGTTTACTAACGTTCGGTTTGGTCCTATTTAAATTTTTTGGAATTTTCGAGGTCAGGAGCTTTTAAGCACTTGTGCAAATTCTAACTATTAGATCAACACGAAATTTTGCCCCTGGATACACGTTGGTAATCTCCACTCGATTACGAGGTTTCAATCAGATTGCATTTGTACTTCTTGAGATATTGCGGAAATAACGTTAAAATTCCAAACAACAACGAAATTTGGCACATTTTCTTCCTTATATCTCCGAAAGTCAATATCGAATCGAATTGAAATTTGGAATATTGTTGTTGAATACTGACTCTAAGGTTTGTGCCAAATTCCATTGAAATCTATTCAATATTTTCAGAGAAAAAAAAATTTTCATCAAAAATTTTGAAAATTTTCGAATAGAAAATCCAACGGATGGATCCACACGAAATTTTATTCTGAGTTGCGCATTGATGTTCCAAAAATGTCCACGAAGTTTCAATTTGATCGTGTCAATACTTCATGAGATATCGAGGAATTAACCTCACAATTTCAAATGGGCCTTACTCCGAAACTATCTAACGGAT
This sequence comes from Myrrha octodecimguttata, assembly GCA_958510865.1. Lineage (NCBI taxonomy): Eukaryota > Metazoa > Arthropoda > Insecta > Coleoptera > Coccinellidae > Myrrha > Myrrha octodecimguttata. Next base: position 179,756 of record CAUEHS010000662.1, read on the forward strand.
TCCACCCGTTAACGAACTCAACCGAGATATTCGGACTCCAAACCTAATCTGAAAATTTCAAGTCTCTAAGTTTTTCCATTAGACAGTTAGAGCACATACGGACGGACGGACAGAATTGAATTTGACCATGAATTCTTCTTCAGGGAGTTCAACCCAATCGTTTAGGACCATTTTCGGCTCAAAATTCGAAAATTATAGACATTGTGACGGAATGATAACGCGCTGTTCTCTAGAACAAGCGCGCAAAAATGCTGATGTACAACTCCGAGCAAAATTTCGTGATGATCATGTTATCAGAACAACAGCTTAATGTTGCTATGAGAATCATTGGGACCATAAGATCTACACCTTTACAGTGGTTACCAGTTCTCTCAAATATTGTACTGCCCCATATTCGTAGACAGGTTGCAGTGATAAAGTCTTGGGATAAATATCGTTCCTTTCCGAATTTATTCCCAATCATGTCTTATATTCCGGATTCTAAAATTGCTAGATTGAAATCTCGTAAACATTTATGGATCAACGATTTTCTTTACACCAATAAAAGTGACAAAGAAATTTGGCGTTCGGAATGGAATTCGTGTAATGTTTTTAACAAAGGTTGATCAACGATCCTTCACAAAAAGTTCATGGTTTCAATCTTCCTAGGAAAATTTGGTGCATTTTGAATAGACTTAGAACCGGTCATGGTCGCTGTAATAGTTTCCTCTTCAAATGGAATTCGGTCGAAAGTCCAAGGTGCGAGTGCGGAGAAGAAGAGGAAACAATAGAACATTTAGTAAATACTTGTTCAATATATAAATTTGACGATGGTTTCGAGGCAATTCATTCGGTGTCTGATTCTTTTTCGAGATGGATTGCGAACTTCAAATTAATTTAATGAGTACTAAATCATTTACTAGTTCATATTAGTTTTTTCGTCTCCTTTTTTGTTTTCAGGTATGTTTCCAAGATTTCAACCTGCATCGCATAGGAAGGAGGAAATTTTGTCGATGAAAAAGAAGCCCTTCAATAAAAAACAACAATTTCATTACACTTATACGGGGAGACAGAGTTTTTCCTGAGGTTTTTATCTGTGCTCTTGTATCATACGGAAAAATGTATGGTACCCCGTTGACATTTCCTCTGCTAATACTGTTATGACACAAATTGTTTGATATAAAAAAAAATGTAATGCTCATCTCAAAAGAATATATATATATATATATATATATCAGAACAATTTAAAAAAAATTCGAACTTTTTTGAGAAAATTATCAAAATTATTGAACAAATTCATTTTCTTAGAAGAAAAACATTTTTGTTTCACTTTTACCAAATTTTATGCATTTTTGAAGGATTTTTGTTGCACCCTGTGCCATCCCCATCAACCCTTTAAATTTTTTGAATAGGGGAAGTAAGTCATGTGGTACTTTTTTGGCAAGGTCTTTGTATCTTCTTTACAGGCGTGCAGAAATTTTCAAGAAAAAATTATTTTTTTTGAAAAATCAGTTAGTTCAAAGAGGTCTTCAGTATGTGCACTTTCTCATGGCTCATTTACTCTTTACCCTCACGCGAGGGGGTTGAAAGTTGTGCATGAACAAAACTGTAATGATCGGCTTTCATTCGGTGACAAATTTCATCAGGTACCATCATCTCAAAGTAAATGAGCCATGACAAAGTGCACATACTGAAAACCTCTTTGAACTAACTACTTTTTTGAAAAAAAAAATTTTTCTTGGAAATTTCTGCACGCCTGTGAAGAAGATACAAAGACCTTGCCAAAAAAGTTCCACATGACCTACTTTCCCTATTCAAAAATATTTAGAAGGTTGATGGGGACGGCACAGGGTGCAACAAAAATCCTTCAAAAATGCATAAAAATTTGGTAAAAGTGAAACAAAAATTGACCTGATTCAGGATTTTGTTGCCAAATATTTTCTTCTAAGAAAATGAATTCGTTCCATAATTTTGACGCGCACTGTACAGGGTGATTCATTAAGGTTGGCCACCGGCCGTATCTCGGAAACCGTTTATCATATGAATTCCGGAAAAAAAATCTAATGACAAATTCGGCCCCTAGAAAATGATTGAAAATATTTTCAAGTTCGTAGTTCCCCACTAGAGGGCGCAATCTATCACTTGTAAAATATAATCTCATTTTTTACGAAATATTCTCCAGCTAACAGTGGTAAAGAATAATAAAATAAGAATCTACTCTTTCTATTCAACAACTTTTGTTTCAGTAATTTTTCTATATTTCCTATTTTTTAGTGATGGGATGGATAAACTTTTCTTCATGAAAAAAACATTCTTACTCCTGTATGGGTGAACCGATTTTCACGTAATTAGATTTCATTCGAAGGCCATCGAAAGCAGATCACAGAAACATATGACAACAATATACCGGGTGATCCAATTGAAAACTACAGACTGTTTTATGTCACTTCGCCCTATTTGTGCGTTTTACTCGAAAATTTCAAATGCTGTGCTATGATTCTAACCGAGTGAGAATAAGCCAAGCATTATCACCTACTAACTTTTTAAAATCGCAGACAGATATCATTGGTCGTTTCGGAGTTATTGACATTTTTGTAAATTTTGATCAATGTTGATACTTTCTGTGAGCTTGAATAAACAAGGAAGTGACTTTATGCGTCATGACAACGCAGCAAAATACTCAACACACATGAAATAACAATGATGCGATAAAATAAAACAAAAATTAGCAACAACGAAAATATTTGAACAGAAAAACAACACTTACACCTAATCAATTCGAATATTTAAAATGTCCACCATTATTTTCTACACATAAATTAAGTCTTTCTTTCGTCGAGTTGACACTGGCCATAATTTCAGTATGGGAAGAAGCTGCCTGTCGAAATCTATTTTGAATATCCTCACTTGTAGGGGGGGGTGTTCGGAAAACTAAGTCTTTATTCTCCCCCAAAAATAAAAATCTAATACTGTGAGGTCAGGTGATCTTTCTGGCCATAGAAAAATACTCCCTCGTCCAATATGCCTCTTTGAGAAGACGTTATATGAATATTCCGTAACATTAGCAGCATAATGCTCCGGGCAACCATCTTGTTGATACCACATATCTAACCTGCTTTGAATAGCAATATTTTCCAAAAGAATTGGAAGATCTTCCGTTAAAATTTCAAGCACCTTTGTCTTGTTAATAAGCCAAAACTTTTATGATATTATCCTCATTACGGCTTCTACGTTTTCTATTTTTTCTTCCAACATATTGAACCTTATCCGGCTTCTCGCACTCTTCGTGTCAATCTTTTGAATACCCTTTCGGAATGACGACGTCTTTCAGGATATCGTATCGGGTGTTCCCTTTCAGTTACTGCATTTTCTAAACATTCAAAATGAACATTAAGCATATCATATGCTTCTTCATTTGAATAATGGGGCATCATGAAATAGTGGTTTGCAATCGTCCTAAAAAACTTGTACAGCTATAGATACCGAAAATGAACAGTATCGCCAAAGCTTACTGGTTCTAAATCAGCTCGTTTCGTTTTTTTGATAAGTTTTTTCCTTTCATCTAATTGTTTAGAGATGAAATAACTCAATTCCTCCTGCATTTCACAGGGTTGATCAATACTTATCAAAATTTACAAAAATGTCAATAACTCCGAAACGACCAATGATATCCGTCTGCGATTTCAAAAAGTCAGTAGGTGATAATGCTTGGCTTATTCTCACTCGGTTAGAATAATAGCATTGCATTTGAAATTTTCGAGTAAAACGCACAAATAGGGCGAAGTGACATAAAACAGTCTGTAGTTTTCAATTGGATCACCCGGTATATTGTTGTCATATGTTTCTGTGATCTGCTTTCGATGGCCTTCGAATGAAATCTAATTACGTGAAAATCGGTTCACCCATACAGGAGTAAGAATGTTTTTTTCGTGAAGAAAAGTTTATCCATCCCATCACTAAAAAATAGGAAATATAGAAAAATTACTGAAACAAAAGTTGTTGAATAGAAAGAGAAGATTCTTATTTTATTATTCTTTACCACTGTTAGCTGGAGAATATTTCGTAAAAAATGAGATTATATTTTACAAGTGATAGATTGCGCCCTCTAGTGGGGAACTACGAACTTGAAAATATTTTCAATCATTTTCTAGGGGCCGAATTTGTCATTAGATTTTTTTTCCGGAAGTCATAGGATAAACGGTTTCCGAGATACGGCCGGTGGCCAACCTTAATGAATCACCCTGTATATCAGATCTCGAATAAATTATGCGCAGACCTTAAAAATAAAAAAAATTAATAAATCCCTCATCAAGTCAAGTGGCATAACAATACATAAAAATTATTGTTTTTATATATCTTTTTTAGTTTTGTCGGTGTACAAGTTATGTTTTGCCTTATTAGATGGATTCAAATAGATAAATTGAAGTTCTCACGCACAGGTCATTGACGTTTGTGAGATGTTTATGTTTATTCTTAAATATGTGGTAGTTGTGCTTGTTTCAAATGTAAATAATTTTTGAAAAAACATTATTATTATTTGGAGTTTGTTTCACAGGAATGAGACAATAATTATTGTTGGAAAAGCTTATTTAATTATGCCGACGTTTCGTTGGATTTTTCCAACATTTTCAAGGCTGTAACAACATAAAGCTATTTGACACAACTGTGCATTGTAAAGACGAACAATAGAGATGACTTACCTAAATTAGCAGCTTTTAAATTGACATAGATGTAAGAATAAAAACTGGAGAACGAATCACCACTACAGAGACAAAACAAAATTCACAATCAGTTAAAAGCATAAAAATCCACTCATATATACAATTAAAACCATAAATTAATAAATAAACATGATACGTCATTGACGACGACAAACGCTAGACTTAACTAATCGAGTTACAATTACTGTGTACTTATATCCATATAATATTTGAAACATATGCTGAGAATTGTTTTTACTACCCTGCGGTATTTACAATCATTGTTGCCTATTCTTGTATAAATTCAACAAATTATTATAGATCATATTCAAATTTTGAGTATCCGCTCTTGTATTTACAGTATCTTGTAACCTTATATGAACCATTTCACTCACATTTCGTTTAAGCCAATTCTCCTCCCAATCCAAAATTTCAACGTCACCGAAATCGAAGCGGTGACCCTCCTCAAAGTGGTGGAGTGCTAAAGATGTCTTTTGCTCTTAATTGCGGAAACTTTCATTACAATCATATTTGTGTTGATTGATTCTTGTTTTTAATAACTGTCTAGTTTGGCCCACATAACACTTCTCACAATTTTCGCAAGGAATTTTGTATACTAGATTTGAACAGTTTAAAACTGGGGTATTATCCTTTAATGGAGAATAAACTATCTTAATTTTTGTCACACTATAAAAAGCCAATCTTATCCTAATATTACATTGTGCGTTGAGCAAGCGAGCGATTTTGAAAGATATATTAGGTATATAAGGAAACCTGAAATATTGAAGATCACCTATTGTGGACCCTGTTCTATTCAATTGTGCCTGATCGGGTGATCTATATTCGTTCAGTATTTTATTAACAAGAGCTGTAGGGTAGTCAATCAATTTAAAAGCTGCTAATTTAGGTGAGTCATCTCTATTGTTCGTCTTTACAATGCACAGTTGTGTCAAATAGCTTTATGTTGTTACAGCCTTGAAAATGTTGGAAAAATCCAACGAAACGTCGGCATAATTAAATGAGCTTTTCCAACAATAATTATTGTCTCATTCCTGTGAAACAAACTCCATATAATCTAAAGAGACGTGAAAATCATGAACATTATTATTATTATTATATTCACTTCTTACTTCGATTAACATCACCCCATAAATCTCGAAAAAATAAATCATTGACAATTTCTTAAAAATTAACTTTTTCATGTACAAAATTGGAATTCAGACGAACTTTGTCCTGAAATATGACCTCGTTCGAATTCAATATTTAACGCTTCCCAATTCACTATTAGAAGAATCTTTATTCAAAAAACTGTTAACAGTTCAACTAACAAGCCCAATATTGACACTGTCCACACTTGTATTCTTCTTTAAGTGAACAGTAAATATATGCCGTTTGAGTGTCGACTCCGTGTTTGTACCATATTCACACTGATCACATTGGTGTCGTTTGATATTTAAGTGAACCGTTTTAAAATGCTTTTTCAGAATATCTCTTCTAGATGCCGCGTAGTCACATTGGCTACACTGATACCTCTTGATATTCAAATGTACAGATTCGAAATGCCTCATCAGATCTCCCCTGGAAGCCGTTCCATATTCACATTCACTACAATGATACCGTTTGATCTTCAAGTGAACAGATTCAACGTGCAATTTGAGACTGTCTTTTCTCGCTGTAGCATATTCGCATTCGTCACACAGATATTTGGTTTTTTCCATATGCGAATGGGCAGATTCGATATGCTTCTCGAGACACCTCTCCTTAACTGTAGCATATTCACACTCAATACACTGATATTTTCTGATATCCAAGTGCACAGATTCAACGTGATTCTTCAGACGGTCCATCCTAACAGTAGCATAGTCACATTCGTCGCATTGGTGTTTTTTGATTTCGGAGTAAACAGATCCTTGGGGCCCGAGTACTATGTTCACAGGTGTAGTTAATTCACTTTGGTCGCCCTCCTGCTTTTCGATGTTTGAGTGAAACTTCTCTGTATGTTTTATTAAACATTTCTTGAAAGCTGATGCATATTGACATTCGTCACACTTGAATTTCTTAATTTTCAAGTGAACATTTTCAAAATGAAATCGCAGACGGTCCCTTCTGAAAGTAGAATATTTACATTCGTCGCACTGGAATTTTTTGATTTTACGGTGAACTTTATCGATGTGCATTTCCAAGTTCGTCTTTACAATACTGGCATATTCACATTCAGAGCAATGGAATTTTTTTATCCTCGAATGATTAGATTCCATATGTCGCTTCAGACTCATTTCAAGTTCTGTAGAAAACTCACAAAGATTACACTGATGTTTGTTGAATTTATCGGAGTGAGCAGATTGTAACTGCTGTTTGAGATGGATTCTATTTGCTTTATTATTATATATATTACACTTAAAGCTACTGTCTCCGTCTGAATCATTTTTTTCATGCTGGGAATTGTTTTCGTGATTTTCTTGAATATTTACACTTTCATTCTTGAACTCTTCTGTGTCGTGAATACCATTTTCATCGACAAATTGATCTAGAATATTCTCGTCTTGAAGCTTCATAACTGAGAAGTGTTTCTCTTCAGTTGAATAGTATTCCCAAACATTCATGTCCACTTCTTCAAGCTTCATTTTCTGGATGTTGTCTTCCGGACTCAGCGTACTGCAAATAAGATCAAATAATCAGAACGAGATTCATTGTGCATTTCTGCTAGACAAAGACTATTAATATAATCATTAAAATACAGATTTGTCTCTGATACCTTTACATAAATGTAAATGTAAATAGTAGAAATTATTTTGATTGTGATTTCCTGAGTTATATTAATTTCAAGGTTCCAAACTTAAATTTAAGATTGCATAATAAGAACATATTTTTTGTTAAACCGAGTGTGTTATCCCCTATTAACACAATGTTAATTATCTGTAATGAATTCGTCCAAAAGTTTGATATGGACATATTCAATACTGGTGTAAATGAGTTGAAAGCTCTTTTGTATGTGTAATTGTTACCTCTCTACATGTGTAATTACTCTAAGGGTGTATATGTGGAGATTAAATAAATAAATAATATTTTTCGCTACTGATAGCTTACGATATATAGTTATATCTTACGATATAACTGTCTTCAACGTACAAAAGGGTGTATTTTTGCGCGCATGTTCTAGGGGAACAGCGTGCTATCGTTTTGTCCAAATGTCTGTAGTTTTCGATGATTGAGCAGAAAATGGTCTCAATCGACTAGGTTGGACTCACTAATGACGAATCCGGTGTCAAAATTGATTCTGTCCGGTCGTAGACACGCTAACTGTCGACAGAAGCAAGCTAGCAACTTGAAACTTTCAGGATAGGTTGCGCATCAGAATGCCGCGGTTGAGTTCATTAATGGGCCAAATTGGTCGAATAGTTTCGGAGTTATAGACACTTGAAGTTTTGAAGTTATTTATTTTTTATTTCAGAAACTACTTGAGCGATTGGATTCAAACTTGGTAGTTAGGTGGAGTATAACGATGCGCAACTTTGAGCCAAATTTCGTCAGGATCATATTGTCAGTAAATTTTAAAATTAATTTTTTTTTTCGGAAACCATTCATCAAATCCGAAAAAAAATTCTATTAGCACTTTGAGCTTCATATTTCACAGCAGTGTACCAAATTTCAGTTCGATACGATAATAAGTTTTGGAGATATCAGGAAAAAATATGTCAAATTTCGAGGTTTTCTTCTCGATATCCTTGTTTTTTTCGGTATAACTCGAGAAATACTGATTCAGTCCTGATAAAACTTCGCAGCTAGTTTGAAGGTGCTGAAAGACAACTTCATGCAAAATTTCGTGATGATCGTGTCATTAGAACAATTTGAACAAAAAATTCTGTGATTTTCTTATCATATCATCCTCATTGAATTCTGTATGAACCTTCGAACTGTAATTTTTCGATGAAGTACTGGATTTCAATTCGATCTGATCTGCATTTTTGGAAATATTGGAAAAATAAAATTTTGAAAGGGTATATCTACGGAATCATTTGGTGGATTTTACCCATTCAAGAATTCGGCCTTCGTAATTAAGGTCCAAACCTTCTCTACAAATATCGAGTTTCTAAGTTGTTCCTTTCGGTAGTTAGTGTGTTTACGCAGTCGGCCGTTAGGCTGACCGTAAACACAATAACTTCCGGAAGAAACTACTTAGAAACTCGATATTTGTAGTGTTGGTTTGGGGCCTAATAACGAAGGTCGAATTCGTGAATGGGTAAAATCCGCCCAATGATTCCGTAGATATACCCATTCAAAATTTTATTTTTCCAATATTTCCAAAAATATACAGATTAGATCGAATTGAAATCCAGTAATTTATCAAAAAAAAAATTCAAAAAGCATGGCCGTGAAGGCAGCAGCTTTTGTGTGCATGTTCAAATTCGTTATTGAAGCGGTCATCTACATTGAACATGCGCGCAAAAGCTGCTGCCTTCACGGCAGTGCTTTTTGAAATTTTTCAGAGGTATAGAACTTTGAATTGGAATAAAACAAGGATGAACTTTCAAAATTGACCTGAAATTGACTTTATTCAAAAGATAATCATTTGGCATTATAATTTAAATATAATTTCTGGCATATGACCACGGCTGGCTCGGACCTAATCTGGAGGTCCAATTTTCAATCACTTTCTCCAACATTTGTGGCCATATATCTGCAATAACGCGGCGAATGTTGTCCCCCAAATGGTCGATCGTTGCGCGCTTATCAGCGAAGACTAGCGACTTCACATATCCCCACAGAAAATAATCTAGCGGCGTTAAATCGCACGATCTTGGATGCCAATTCACGAGCCACTTGAAATTATGCGGTTATCAAACGTTTCCTTCAGTAAATCAATTATGGCACGAGCTGTGTAACATGTTGAGCCGTCTTGTTGAAACCACAGTTGCTACACATCATGGTTGTTCAATTGAGTAACGTAAAAGTCAGTAATCTTCGTCTACGCTACGCTCTACAGCAGCAATGACTTAAAAAACTTAGAAAAGGTAGCAAAATAAAATACGATACAAAAAAATTATCAGGTACAGTGCTACATCTTCAGTCTTTCGATTTAGAATTATCAATAGCATTTGTAGGCGGTGTAGTTGAACTGAGTTGCCACAGTGTGGCGCCACTGACCGACTCACGCTAGCTACTTCATTCTAACACAGCATAAGCGCGTCGTTCATGGTCGCTCACGACGCAGCTTCTGCGGTTGTCATAGGGAGGTGCCAGAGGATTCAGCCTATCTGATGAGTCCACCTCTGGCACTACTGGAGCTCCCTTTTCTGATGTTGGACGTTATCGCCTTGTGATAAATCCACATGAACCGAGTGTTTCCAAAGTCGTACGGACGTTGTAAACTGCAAAATCGCAGATGCATCGACCTTATACGATAAAAAGATGAACGGCATGAACATCGATCGAAGTATTCTGCACTCGAAGATAGGATGCCCCTGTAAGATGGCGTGCTATACGTCGTTATACTGCACCCAAGTAAAACAAACTTCCCGGCGAGATATCTGAGAAGTCCTAATCTGGCTTCCACGCGAACTCCTGAAGTGATTTCCTTAAGTGATCACAAACACAATATGATTTGGGAATTCGCAATGCGAGCTCCTAAAGTTATCGCCTGCGTAACCAGAATTAGATATTCACATTGCGAGTTCCTAAAGTCATCCCAAATGTAACAATAATGGGAAATTCACAATGTGAGATCCTGAAGTCATCTCTGATGTAACCAGAATAGGAAATTCGCAATGCGACTACCTAAAGTCATCACAGACATGACAAGAAAGGGAAATTCGCAATGCGATTTCCTTTACTCATCCCAGATGTAACCAGAATAGGAAATTCGCAATGCGAGTTCCTTAAGTCATCACAGACGTAACCACAATATGAAATTCGCAATGCGAGCTCCTTAAGTCATCACAGACGTAACCACAATAGGAAATTCGCAATTCAACTTCCTAAGGTCATTCCGAGTGTAACAACAATCGAAAATTGTCACAAAGTTCCTGAAGTTATCCCGAACATGAGGCAGAATTTTTTATGATATTCCTCGTGCGTACTTTGAACAAAGAGAAATTGCAGATAATTTCATTTCGTTATCCACTATTTATACATATGCAAAATATGTGTTTGATTCATAAGAACGAAGTAAATGACGTCGGAGAGACTTCCTAGAAACCTAAAGGGTAATCGGCAAAGATACCAAAAACAAATAAGTTGAAACATAATTCACATTGACTCTATCATATTTTGTTACTGGCTTTCATGGTGCCGAATTTTCCGAAAGGTTATGATGAAAAATTTTGATTCGGTGAAGGAGTAAATGCAACTCAGGTTAAACAAGTAAGTGTCTAGCAAATGCATAGTTCTGTTATTGAATAAAGACCTTCTTTATACAATGGTTTTACACCAAAACTAGTTATCGACCTGTTTATTAGTTGATAACGAAACGAACCTAATTAAGTAGCATTTATGACTCCATTCATCGCAAAGAAAACTCTCTTTCCACATTTACATATTTCTGGATAAAAACTTACTACCAGTATGGGTTAGACAACGGCAAACTTGTACAACAAAATGCGAGTGGAAATTACGTTCTCAAATCTGAAGAATTTCGAGAATTGTCGGAAGAAAACTGAATATCCAAAATTTAATCGAAACTGCTTCATATTTTTCACGAGAGATTCATCAGAATATCGACCAATCTTAGATCCGTTGTTTTTCCTCAAGAAATCATCAACCCATTTCCCATTCAAATACGAACAGGGATTCCAAATCAATATTTTGTTTCCATTTACCGATCATAGCAATATGGATTAATTTTTGATGAACCGATAATTAATCTCCATTCATTTCTGAAATACAAATCAATATTCATCAAAGCCATCTAATCTCCAGACGCAAGAACCGACAATCTAAGCGCTCATATAGGTCACGAGCAGTTTTGACAGTTGGGAGAGACTGGAGGACCAACAATAACCTAAAATGCATTGTTTACTATGGGAAAAAGCGATTTCTCTCGTGATTTCGTATTCATTTGGAAACTTTGGATTGATATATTCACTTTTTTTTGTAAAGGATAGTATAAATTTGGTGTGCTCAATATGAAATTAGTCCCTGATTTCATAAACAGGCAAATAAACAGACCTTTGGTTAGTTCAGTCAACAGTCTTTTTGTGTGTTGTAGTAAATTATATAGGCACCTTGTTACTTTCATATGGAGGTAAAATATTGCGAAAATATTTTGCAATATCTTAGTGCTAATAAATTTTTCATTCCTAGTCACTGCCACTTATTCCTGGGTGTAATAGATAGGAACAGTGTATTGACACAGTGGATGGTTTTTGTTTCGAAAATATGACTCAAAGGTGATCAAATTAGGCTAAAATGCCGATCAGTGATGATTTAGATCCTTTCTTTGTGAAAACAATCAGGAATTTTTATCAAAAACTGACGATTTCACGAAAATTCTCTACCTGGTATCAATCGGCATACCCAAACAAAACATTGTCAGTAGTAATACTGCACCTTACGTGAGAATCAGCTAAAAATTTGACTGCATTGAATATCTGAATGGAAAAATCTTTTATAAACCCTGTCTTGTTCAAGTAATAACGAAATGCTTATTAAGAACTTATGATTTTCAAATATTCCATACCCCGAATCGTTCGGTATACCCTACCAAAATAACGTACATGATATTAGTCGAACATGAAAATCAACTCAAAATTCGATGTCATTGCATACCTGAATGTCAATGGTATGAATGAATCCTATCTAATTCAAGTTTTATTGAATGCGAAGACTAATATACAACCTATGTTCTTTGCCGAAGTAACTGACAAGTTGCAAAGTAACATTTATTCTGTGAATTTTCATTTTAGAGCTCAGTTCTTTATTGAATTAATTCAGAAAATATGATTTTCCCTTTCAGAACCGATAGAATTTTCTTATTTCTCTCTTTTATAATGGATACATTGAGTTCCTCTCCACATCCAGTTAGTACCTACCATTCAAATGAAAATACTTCAACAACTCATTGGTAGTTTTCATCGATTTGATGTTGATTATTCGAGCTTGAATACCCGAATTCACTTCAAAAAATTTAATTTCCCATAGTAAACAATGCATTTTAGGTTATTGTTGGTCCTCCAGTCTCTGCCAGCTGTCAAAACTGCTCGTGACCTATTACGATTTCGTCTGGTATATCTTGTTCATGGATCTCGCCATCTCGCGGATCTCATTCATATCCGAAATGCGAATCAAGAATGAATATCAATTCCGACCGCGCTAAATAATACTCAAAGTCATCTAACCACCAGACGTAAGAACCGACAATCCAAGCGCTTATTTCGCCTTTAATATCGTGTCCAGAGATCGCGCCATCTCGCGGATGTCTAGTTAAGTAGATCTGCAAATCCTTGCCTTGGGGATGTTCTTTGAGGCTATTCGTAAGTATTTATGATCTATGTCGGCAGAGGTGCTGTCTGCTATTCCTGCTAATTATCACATAGCAAGTCCGCATAAGTCATCAACAGGAATCATCCCAGAAATATAATATACATGTTCATATACCTATGCTTCTGGATATTTTCCCTAGGGACATTTCCTGAAAATATCGCATGTCGTACTCCCAGAAATCTCGCAATGGGCAGTACTTGAGAATTTCTTAAACTCGTCGCAATGAGACTGTGTAAGCGAATTTCCCATAGACCTCCCATTGTGGGAAGTTTGAGAATTTCCGCATGCGATATCTTCAGAATCTCTTTGAGAATATCGCTGTAGCGGACATTTGGAGTAAATATAGCACTCCCTGTGACTTCTTAGAGAAGTAGCAAAAGTACTCTCAATGTTCTGAGAAGATATCGCCGTGGATTTCTTTAAAACCTCTCTGTGTTGCCTGGGCAGAATACCACCTGAAAGGTGACAAGTATCTAGATTCCTACTTAGCGGTTTTACCCAAGGTAAGATGGCCTGACGATCAGTAATAACTGTGAAACAGCTTTATCTCCTTGAATCCACTTCTTCGGTGTATATGTTTTGGTTGATTGGACGGTTAGCTCTGATCAAGGTGGAATATTGGTTGATTTATCGACAGTCATTCGTCCTTGTGATTTTTTGCGCGCATGTTCTAGGGGAACAGCGTGCTATCGTTTTGTCCAAATGTCTGTAATTTTGGATGATTGAGCCGAAAATGGTCTCAATCGACTAGGTTGGACTCACTGATGACGAATCCGGTGTCAAAATCGATTCTGTCCGGCCGGCCGTCCGTCCGGCCGTAGACACGATAACTGCCGACAGAAGCAAGCTAGCAACTTGAAACTTTCAGGATAGGTTGCGCATCAGGGTGCCGCGGTTAAGTTCGTTAATGGGCCAAATCGGCCGAAGAGTTTCGGAGTTATAGGCACTTGAACTTTTGAAGTTATTTATTTTTTATTTCGGAAACTACTTGAGCGATTGGATTCAAACTTGGCAGTTAGGTGGAGTATTACGACGCGCAACTTTCAGCAAAATTTTGTTAGGATCATATTGTCAGTAAATAAAAAAAAATTTTTTCATTATATACAAAAAAAATTCCACTCACACTTTGAGCTTTATATTTCACAGCAGTGTACCAAATTTCAGTTCGATACGATCATAAGTTTTGGAGATATCGGAAAAAAATATGTCAAATTTCGAGGTTTTCTTCTCGATTTCGTTGATTTTTTCGGTATAACTCGAGAAATACTGATTCAGTCCTGATAAAACTTCACAGCTAGTTTTGAGATGCTGAAAAACAACTTTATGCGAAATTTCGTGATAATCGTGTCATTAGAACAATTAAAAAAAAAAAATCTATGATTTCTTCATCCTCATTAAATTCTGTATGAAACTTCGAACTGTTATTTTTCGATGAAGTACTGGATTTCAATTCGATCTGATCTGTATTTTTGGAAATATTGGAAAAATAAAATTTTGAATGGGTATTACGGTCGGACTAACGGCCAACTGCGTATACACAATAACTTCCGGAAGAAACGACTTAGAAACTCGATATTTGTAGAGTAGGTTTGGGGCTCAATTACGAAGGTCGAATTCGTGAATGGGTAAAATCCATCCAATGATTCCGTAGATATACCCAATCAAAATTTCATTATTCCAATATTTCCAAAAATACAGATCAGATCGAATTGAAATCCAGTAATTTATCAGTAGAAATTTTCAAAGTGCACTACCGTGAAGGCAGCAGCTTTTGCGTGCATGTTCATCGGCAGTGCTTTTTGAAAGTTTTTATTCGTTCATTCAAATCTACATACTCCAAAACGTAAACTGTGAAATTTTCAGGGGGGGTTAAAAATTTTTTTTCGTTGGTCGATCACTGAGGTTTATTATTTGATTTTATCAAATAATAAACAAAAAGAGAACATGCGCGCAAAAGCTGCTGACTTTCAGACTGTGCTTTTCTAGGTTTTTTTACTTATGGTGAGGTGATTATTACATTGATTTCTTTATCTATCTACCTCGAATAATCATTTCTGCAGAACAAACTATTTCCAGCAAATCAATTTCTCGATGGTCATATATATACAATCCCAAGAAATTAAAAGGGGCTAATAATGCAATCCCTTGCAAAATATAGATAACTGAAACAATTACTCTAACATCCAGATTGGTGAAAATTCTTTGGTAGGCGTCATGTGTCTTGAGAATATGAGTCCAAAAACTAACTTCCATAAAACTAATTTGTGATATTTTTAGCCTACTTCCAATAATTATCGGAAAAGCATATCAACCTTGTCCATTTTTTTAATGAGATGGTAATGTTGCCAATTTTCTCTTATCTACAGAATAATTATGGTGAAATTAAAGACAGTTTATATATAAAAAGAGAAGGAAAAATACGTTAAGCCAATTGTGAATTCCGAAGAGCAAAGAATGAAGTATCATCTTTTAACTATCCCCTTGCTAGCACTGTTCTTCTTTGTACAAGGTGAGTTTACTATGTTTCATTCAATTTTTCTATACTATCCTAATAGACGACTTCGGCCTAAGTTGCCAACCCACAATTTTCTTCACAAATTTACTATGACTGGAAACGGGAATTTCAAGACAAATTCGCCTCATTCATGAATATCCGCAAAAGATGCCTCGGCTCCTCAAACAAGATAATTCCTTCAAAATATAGGTTTTTGTTAAGCTGAAATTTATGTTGGGATTCCTGATTTCATGTTAATAGTGTCAAGTTTATGAAGGATAGGTTCCGCGAATCAACTAGGTTATTTCGGTTGCCGGTTTTCCATTCTGCAAATATGAAAAATTCGGTTGGTTCATGAAAAAAAAGGTCAATTACGGAATTTGATTGATGAAAAAGCAATCTTTCTGTTACCAGAACATAGACATATTAAGTCTATGCACCAGAACGACAATCAACGTTTTATGGTAACATATCCATAGCACAGAACAATCTTTATTTACCTTATGATCCATAGACCATACATGGTAATTTTTCCATTGTTGATTGTTGTCTCTTCTATGTTCTATGGATTATAAAGTAAATACAGATTGTTCTATGCTATGGATATGTTACCATAGAACATTGACTATCGTTCTGGTGACAGAAAGAACGTTTTTTCATCAATCAAATTCCGTGATTAACTTTTTTTCATTGCATTTTCGTTTGAAGGAAAAACCCCCATTGCCTACTAGTTACCAAGTCTAATCAGCATTGATTCAGAATTTCTTGAGGTCTTTCGCAAACAACAACGATATATCCAAAATATTTGACATTTTTTTTCGTATATCTCCGAAGATTGAAATACAATCAAACTGAAATTTTGAACACAGTTGCTGAATACTGACTTCAAGGTATGCGCTAATCTTTGAAATCTGATGAATAGTTTGTGAAAAGAAAAATTAAATTATTTATGCATTAAATGGAAAATTTATGAAATGAATGAGTTTCTCCATTGTCTGTCTGTACGATACTTACGTCACTCTGCGGAAAATCGCGCATTGGTATTCTACAACTATCAACGAATTTAAATCTTAAAGCCTGAGTTTTTCTTGAGTTATGGAAAATATTACCTCAAAAAAGAGCCACGAAATTTTACATATTTGTAATCCAATTTCTCCTGAAATAAATAACGGATCAAACTCAAATTTGAAGCACTCTTGCTGAATATTGCAGTCTGATTAATGGTTTCAGAAAAACCAATATTTTTCAAGAATAATTCGTAAAATTTTCCGAACAATTTTTTTTGACATTTTCCGTAGCGTTGCGCGGCATTATTTCACGACTATAATATAGTATTTCTTGAGAGATGGAGAAAAAAACCTCAACAATTCGAATAACAACGAAATTTTACATAATTTTTCTCGTGAATAAATATCAGATAAAATTTAAATTTAAAACATTGTTGGCAAATCTCGACTTTTATTTTTTTTTTAATTGAAAAATTTTTTTTTTTTTATTTTTTTCCAAACTTTTTCTTTTTCGGAAACCATTTATCATATCCGAAAAGAAATTCCACTCACACTCTGAGCTTTACGTTTCACAGCAGTGAACCAAATTTCAGTTCGATACGATGATAAGTTTCGGAGATATCGAGAAAAAAAGTCAAATTTCGAGGTTTTCTTCTCGATATCGTTGTTTTTTTCGGTATAATTCGAGGAATACATATTCAATCCCGATAAAACTTCGCAGCTAGTTTGAAGATGCTGAAAGACAACTTCATGCAAAATTTCGTGATGATCGTGTCGTTAGAACAATTTGAAAAAAAAAATTCTGTGATTTTCTTATCATATCATCCTCATTAAATTTTGTATGAACCTTCGAACTATAATTTTTCGATGAAGTACTGGATTTCGATTCGATCTGATCTGTATCTCTGGAAATATTGGGAAAATAAAATTTTGAATGGGTATATCTGCGGAATCATTGGGTGGATTTTACCCATTCACGAATTCGGCCTTTGTGATTAAGGTCCAAACCTTCTCTACAAATATCGAGCTTTCAAGTTGTTTCTTTCGGAAGTTATTGTGTCTACGCAGTTGACCGTTAGGCCGACCGTGAACACAATAACTTCCGGAAGAAACGACTTAGAAACTCGATATTTGTAGAGAAGGTTTGGGGCTTAATAACGAAGGTCGAATTCGTGAATGGGTATAATCCGCCCAATGATTCCGCAGATATACCCATTCAAAATTTTATTCTTAAAATATTTTCAAAAATACAGACTAGATCGAATTCAAATCCAGAAATTTATCGAAAACAATCTAGAAAAGCACTGCTGTGAAGGCAGCAGCTTTAGCACGCAAGTTCAAATTCGTTGCCGAAGCGGTCATCTGCATTGAACATGCGCGCAAAAGCTGCTGCCTTCACGGCAGTGCTTTTCTAAATTTTTTCCTTACATCTCCGTAAGTGAACATTGGATCAAATTTAAGACATTGTTGTTGAATACTGGCCTTAAGTTGTGCAAAATTTCTTCGGGATCTGATCAACATTTTCCGAGGAAAAAAAGTTTTCCTACAAAAATTTAAAAAATTTTCGAATAAACATTTTTTCAAAATTTTCTAACAAATGGATCTACACGAAATTTGAAATTATGATGTGCGTTTGTATTCTCAAACTAACTACAAAGTTTCTGATCGAATCAGTACTTCATAAGATATCGAGGATCAAAATTTAAAATGAGTATAACTCGGAAACCATTTGGCCGATTTCAGCCATTTACGAGATATTTGAACTCCAAACCTCCTCTGATAATTTCCTTCCATTCGAGAGTAAGAGCACATTCGGACGGACGGATGAACGCACAGAACTGAATTTAGCCACGGATTCTACGTCAGGACTCCAACCTAATCGTTTAAGACCATTTTCGGTTCAAAATTCGACAATGACAGACATTCTGACGAAACGACGACGCACTGTTTCCCAAAACAAGCAAGCAAAAACTATAAAACGTGGGCCGTTCGTTTATGTTCACATGTTCTGAGGAACGGATGAAGAATTCGGTGCCTCCGATAACAAACTTGATCTTAACCTGGTGGTTCGCCGGCTGGCCGGCCGGATATCTTATGAACGAAAAGAGCTAGCGACTTGGAACTCCGTAGTCGGTTGTAAAATGTAATGCCTAGGTGCAACTTCATGCGAAATGATGTTAGAATGATAGTAGTTAAAAAAAATTTTTTTTCTGGAACTATAACTCACAATGGGTTTTCCTTCAAACGAAAATGCAGTAATTTTCATGAAAAAGCTTTAGAACATCATATTTCAAACATATAATTTCAATATTGTATTTTCAAAGGAATGTTTGATCACCTAAAACTTAAAAATAAAAATGGGGATTTGCATTTGAAGGGATTTGTCCTGAGTGCACGATATGGCAACGTCGAATTCAGCTTTCTCGGAAAGAAAAGGACGTCGAATGTGTTACTTTGCTTAGAAAAACAGGGATAGCTATACTTCGATCTGGTAAGAGTAGAAGACAACGACCAAGGAATAGAAAAAGAAGAGCACATACTGTCCTATCACTGACAAATCGCAAACGGAAATTGTTTGGTTATATTGACAAAGAACACGTGTGTACCACAGAATAGGAATAAATATTTCATTATTCTATAGCAGAAAAAGCTATTTTACTGAACACCGTTGTCACTTCGTGCATGCCTGGCAAATCCCAATTTTGAAATCTGATTTTGAATACTTTCTGAAGGTAATTTGGGAAAATGATGAATCAAACCCATAATAATTATGTTCAAATTTGCATTTGCAGTAATAACACAAATTCAGGAAAAACCCCCATTCAATTAAATTTGGCAAAAACCTTGGGATGAATATGTGAATACAGTGTGTTGAATTTCAGCTCGATCTGGTATTCAGTTTTGACAATATTCTCAAGAAAATTATCTCAAATTTCATTGTTAATACCTCATTATCATGATAATTAAATAACTCACATAAAAAAATCCATCTCGGCAACATATTTGAACCTGCGCGGAAAAGCTGCTGTCTTCACGTCAGTGGTTATCTAGGATTTTCTGAACGCCCAGTTTCTGGCGCATTATAGATTCATACGCTTCGTGCCGTGAAGGCAGCAGCTTTTGCGTGCATGTTCAAATTCGTTGCTGAAGCGGTCATCTACATTGAACATGCGCGCAAACGCTGCTGCCTTCGCGGCAGTGCTTTTTGAAATTCTAATGTATAAATGATTAAACATGTGATAAGGATTATGTTAAAGTGTCCCATTCAGAAATGATTTCAGTCTTCGTGTCAATATCAATATGATTTCTTCTGCTAATTGTTTATGCTGTATTGAAACCTCTGTTATCTTTTCAGTTCAGTCCGATGAAGAAATAGAATGCTACGAGTGTGAACAAACTGAGAACGATGGCAGTGACTGCAAAGACGGAAAAGTAACGCGAACTTGTAAGGGAAGAATGTGCTACCAATATCGATTCAAAGAAGATATATATAAAGTCATAGGCGGCCGAACAGACAAAATATGGTATTATAGAGGTTGTACAAAAGATTACTATACCTGTAAGCCTCGCGACGTATCTCTTTGCAAGTTGTGCACGGAGCCTAAATGCAACAAAGAAGTCATTGAGCTTCCCCCTCTTTACCTGGGATTTAGGAAATAGAATAATTCATTTGATTCATGTTTCTCATGTGATTTGGCACCGCGAAAATTGCATTATTTTATGAGAAAATAAAATGGTTTCAAAATGTTAGATCATTTATTTTCGACCTACCTTTTTTCACGAAACGATGTATGACTTTCGCGAAAAAACAAACATTGTTTTGTACTCATCGCATAATCCACTTGAAATATTGCTTATTCCAGATGATATTCCTCAACTCCAAGTAAAGGGTTTTCCAATAAGAGGTGTTATTTTGATATTCAGGGAAAAATGCCGTTTTTCAATATAAATGATCGGATGTTTATTCCATTATAAAGAAGCTATGCGGTTAATGGTGGAAAATAACATCAGGCAAATGACCACCACGACCACGCTTACAGGACCATATCCTTTTGATGAAATTTTCCATAACCAAATCGCAAAGTGGCTGCCCTATTTCCTCGATAGCCTCACGAATTCCGTCTTTGAGGTCCTGAATCGACACTGGGCTATTGGCGTAGACCTTCTCTTTCACGTGGCCCCAAAGGAAGAAGTCGCAAGGTGTTAAATCACAAGATCTCGGTGGCCAATTGTGATCACCTCTTCGAGAGATAACACCGTCCGGAAACTATTCCCGCAAAAGATCAATTTGGTTTCGTTGCTTGTGTGGCACGTAGCGCCGTCTTGTTGAAAGTAAACGTTGTCCAGATCAATATCATCCAATTCCAGCCAAAAAATCATTAATAATCTCTCGATAGCGCAATCCATTCACTGTAACTGTTGCTCCAGCCTCATTTTCGAAAAAGTAAGGTCCGATGACTCCGCCGGACCATAAACCGCACCAAACAGTCACACGTTGAGGATAGAGAGGCTTTTCAACAATAACTCTCGGGTTTTCCGAGCCCCATATGCGACAATTTTGCTTGTTGACGAAGCCACCGAGGTGGAAATGGGCCTCATCACTCAAGATGATTTTTCGATGGAATTCCGGATCATTTTCATGCATTTCAACGACCCAATCAGCAAAGACACGACGTTGTTGATGATCGGCCGGCTTGAGTTCTTGTGTTAACTGAACTTTATAAGCCTTAAGACCCAAATCTTTATGCAAAATACGGTGTAATGACGTTTGTGGAATGCCTGATTCCAAAGAACGACGAGGAATGGACAAACCTGGGTTTTCTTCAACACTTTCGGCTACATCAGCAATGTTCTCGGCTTGTCTAATTGAAAAGAGTTCGAGATTCTTGCAAATTTCGTCGGGATCTATTGACGCATTGACCCCGCTAAATGCACCTTTACTTTTACAATGATTCCGTAGGTTAGAAACATTTTTTTTCAACTTGTTCTATTGGCACGATCATCACGCAATTTTGCACAAAATTGCTCATCAGCATTTTGAAACTAGTTACCAAGTTTCATCATGGTTAAATCAGTATCTTTTGAGTTATTCCGGGAAAATACAACGATATCAAAGAAAAAACTACGAAATTTTAAATAATTTTTCCAATTTCTCCAAAAATGATGAACGTTTCGAACTGAAATTTCATACATTGCTGGTATGGAGTTCAAGGTTTCAGCAAAATTGTTTTTGACTATAATGAATTGGGTTCGGTATTTGTATGTCTCTATTCCTCAGGTTGTTTTTGTGTTCTTGCTTTCTGACATCTAAAGGCCGTCATGTAAGATCCCATATAGCGAACCATAAATGTTCGATCATTGGACATCACATGATAGATTGGGACAATACAAAAATTCCAAAAAGCACTGCCGTGAAGGCAGCAACTTTTGCGCGCATGTTCAATGTAAATGACCGCTTCAGCAACGAACTTGAACATGCACGCAAAAGCTGCTGCCTTCACGGCAGTGCTTTTTGAAATTTTTACTGATAAATTACTGGATTTCAATTCGATCAAATCTGTATTTTTGGAAAAATAAAATTTTGAATGGGTATATCTACGGAATCATTGGGCGGATTTTACCCATTCACGAATTCGACCTCTGTAATTAAGCCCCAAACCTTCTCTACAAATATAGAGTTTCTAAGTCGTTTCTTCCGGAAGTTATTGTGTTTACGGTCAGCCTAACGGCCGACTGCGTAAACACAATAACTTCCGAAAGAAACAACTTAGAAACTCGATATTTGTAGAGAAGGTTTGGACCTTAATTACGAAGGCCGAATTCGTGAATGGGTAAAATCCACCCAATGATTCCGTAGATATACCCAATTAAAATTTAATTTTTTCAATCTTTCCAAAAATACAGATCAGATCGAATTGAAATCCAGTACTTCATCGAAAAATAACAGTTCGAAGTTTCATACAGAATTTGATGAGGACGTTATGATAAGAAAAATCATAGAAATTTTTTTTTTCAAACTGTTCTAATGACACGATTATCACGAAATTTCGCATGAAGTTGTCCTTCAGCATCTCAAAACTAGCTGTAAAGTTTCATCAGGACTGAATCAGTATTTCTCGAGTTATACCGAAAAAATAAACGATATCGAGAAGAAAACCTCGAAATTTGACAAATTTTTTCCCGATATCTCCGGAACTTATGATCGTATCGAATTGAAATTTGGTACACTGCTGTGAAATATGAGGTTCAAAGTGTTAGTGGATTTTTTTTCGGATATGATAAATGGTTTCCGAAAAAAAAATTTTTTGGAAAAAAATTTCGAAAAATTTTTTTTTTAAAATTCACTGACAATCTGATCCTGGCGAAATTTGGCTCAAAGTTGCGCGTCGTTATACTCCACCCAACTGCCAAGTTTGAATCCAATCTCTCAAATAGTTTCTGAAATAAAAAATAAATAACTTCAAAACTTCAACTGCCTATAACTCTGAAACTATTCGACCGATTTGGCCCATTAACGAACTTAACCGCTGCATCCTGATGCGCAACCTATCCTGAAAGTTTCAAGTTGCTAGCTCCCTTCTGTCGACAGTTAGCGTGTCTACGGCCGGCCGGCCGGACAGAATCGATTTTGACACCGGATTCGTCATCAGTGAGTCCAACCTAGTCGATTGAGACCATTTTCGGCTCAATCATCCAAAATTACAGACATTTGGACAAAACGATAGCACGCTGTTCCCCTAGAACATGCGCGCAAAAATACTGATGTCGAAACCAGATAATCTGGAAAGCGAAATTAAAGAGTCTATTCATAGGTTTTTTTAAAATTTTCACCTCCTGCATTTTGTTGAAAGGAGAGAGATAATTCTGCTCATTGTTCAGTAGAAATGGATAATTTTTGACAGAATTCACTTCGAAAAGAAGTAAAATTAAAAAACTTTCAAACCATGTGATGTGTTGCTGTGATTTTTTGAAAATGTCAGTTTGACAGAAGAATGAAAGATGGAAAGAAAATTTTCTCATTTGTCTGATGAAAGAGTCAGATTTGTACTCTGAAACGTTACAGTTCGCTTTATTCATCGTTTGTATTGTTCTGGTATTGTTTATTAGGCAATCTGTTCTGCAAGAAACTGCCCTCGACAAATAGTTTAATACTGCAATCCACAAGGGCGTTTTCTATGAAAAAACAATTATTATTTAATTTTCAAAAGCTCTGTTTCGGATATTGGATGTGAAACCCCAGAAAAAACATACAAAATTATGCAAAATCCTCTCAAAATAAGCTTCAATTGACACGAAATTATGTAGTCGTTTAATGTAACATTAGTTAGACAAGTAATGAGTCAAGGAAAATTTGTTTGGAAAACTGGTACGATTCTATCAAATGTTGCTGTGTGGGGCAACCTTCGTGTGAAAACTTTGCCATGTCATGTTTTTTGAAGAGGAAATCAGTCTTAAGGAACTAATTTATTAATTATTTATTCAATCATCAGCAACATTTTGAGAATCTTTGTTTTCCTCCTCTTAATTGGTAATTACACTGTACTGTTGGAAATAACAAAGAAACAGACATTTTTACAAAATAAAAGAGCCTAGAACAAGCATAGTATATAAGCCTAGCTATACAGGGTGGGCAAAATTCGTTGTCTACTGGAGGGATCTCGAGAACTATAGCAGCTAGAAGAAAACTGATAACACATTCTCGAGCTCTTTTTTCCTGACTAATCCGAATCTGAAAACAGTTCCTGCTTATCGTTCATAGAACTTGAGTTATGAGAGAAAATTGAGAAATTATCATTTTCAATAATGCTGAATAACAGGCTTGTTTGAACTCGTATTCGAAATCTATTGATACATTCTACAGGCACTTTTTTGGGAGTAATTCAAATATAATATGACTGAATTCTTCAATCCAGCCATTTTCGAGAAATGAGAAGGATTTTGGATTTTTTAAATGTAAACTATAGTCAAAAGATCTCTTATCTTGCTACAAAATTTTTGCTGAT
Organism: Myrrha octodecimguttata; assembly: GCA_958510865.1. Lineage (NCBI taxonomy): Eukaryota > Metazoa > Arthropoda > Insecta > Coleoptera > Coccinellidae > Myrrha > Myrrha octodecimguttata. The sequence continues at coordinate 204,417 of CAUEHS010000662.1, forward strand.
TTCAAAAATGTCTCATATGTCGCTATTCACAAATAATATTACATGAGAAAATATTCATTACTTTTTTCCTGCTCTTCTATTCACTGTTGAATTATGAGTAGGCTGACGTTGCCATAGCGACGATTCAATATGCATTAACTTTGTGTGAACTTGCGCCTCTGTGATTGGAATCAGCGATTGCTGAATAAATATTTCTATGGTTAATTTGTCATAGTTCTTAAGATTAGCAATAGAAAATCTGTTTATTATCCCTAATGACTCGAAATATATCATATGTCACTATTTATATGAATATTACATGAGAAAATTGTCAATAATTTTTTCCTGCTTTCCTTTTCACAGTTGAATTATGAGTAGGCTGACGTTGCCATAGCGACGATTGAATATGCATTATTTTTGTGTGAACTTGCGCCTCTGTGATTGGAATCAGCGATTGCTGAATAAATATTTCTATGGTTAATTTGTCATAGTTCTTAAGATCAGCAATATTTCGAGTTATTAGGGATAATAAACAGATTTTCTATTGCTAATCTTAAGAACTATGACAAATTAACCATAGAAATATTTATTCAGCAATCGCTGATTCCAATCACAGAGGCGCAAGTTCACACAAAAATAATGCATATTCAATCGTCGCTATGGCAACGTCAGCCTACTCATAATTCAACAGTGAAAAGGAAAGCAGGAAAAAAGTATTGACAATATTCTCATGTAATATTCATATAAATAGTGACATATGATATATTTCGAGTCATTAGGGATAATAAACAAATTTTCTATTGCTAATCTTAAGTCGAAATTGATTCCTCACATAACCCTTGATGAAACATGATGAATCGATAGAATAGAAAAAACACACTTGACAAAGTTTCACAATTTATTAAAATTTTGTTGACACGCGTGTTTCGGGTTTTATCCCATTTTCAAAACTGAACACATATGAAAACAGAAAGAATACATTCATTACAATTATCAAATAACACATGCTAAAATCGGGGACAGGCGGAAATCTAACTGGTCGTTTACAATTGGGAGATTTTGTTTTTGGGCTGATGATATTTCTAGTATCTCTAAAAGATCTAAACGTTTACTTTTATCACCCTTATGTAGAATTTTTATATTATTAAAGTATATGAAGTGGTTGAGAGCAATACAGTGAGTGGAGAAACCTGTTGTTGGTTTATTTTGTAATATGGATCTTTTATGTTCATCAACTCTAACCCCGAGAGAACGACCAGTCTGGCCTACGTAAAATGCAGGGCACTCATCACATGACAGCATATATACACCACTCAACTGTGAATTATTCAGTCGATCCTTCCCATTAAAAAATATAGATCTCAAATTCTTTTTATTGGTACATATAACATCAATTTCATTTCTTCTGACTCTTTTGCAAAGTTGTTCACTGAGAGATGGGATGTAATTGATGTACACAAATTTCTTAATTTCATCATTAACTTGAGGTGGATAAATTAAAGATAACAATTTTGTTTGTTGTTTTTTGAAAATTAATTTGTCTATTATGTTAGGAGAGTAGCCGTTGTTTTTGGCAAGTACCTAATTTAAGAACTCTAACTTCATTTTCAAAATTATTTTTAGACAATGGGATCGAAGTTAACCTATGTACTAGGGCATGGAATGCCGACATTTTGATTTTATAAGGGTGTGAACTACTGTTGTGAATAAGAATATCTGAGAAAGTGGGTTTTCTGTATATATCGAATTCGAGGTGTTCATTTACTCTTTTTATTTGAATATCTAAGAAATTTAAACACTTGTTGTCATTTTCCACCTCCAGAGTGAACCGAATGGAATTATAAAAGGAGTTCAGAAATTCTAAAAATGATTCAAGTTGTGAACTTGAGCCAGTCCATATACAAAAAACATCATCTACATATCGTTTCCAGTACAATACAAGTACAGTCAGACTAACATTTACAGGAGAAAATATTTTCTTTTCTAAAGCGGTCATAAATATTTCACTGAAAAAATTTGATGAGGGAGAACCCATTGGTAAACCATCAAGTTGTTGATAAATATTATCGTTGAATTTGAAATAACTTTGACCTAGACATATCTTAAGTAGTCTCATTGCCTCTTCCTTCATAGCCATGGTGACTGAAGGGTTTTCATTAAGTTGTTGGCTAACTAAATACTCGACTTCCGTAGTTGGTATGGATGGAAACAGATTCACTACATCAAATGAGATAAGTTTTGCATTCGTGGGAATTATTAGAGTTTTTAATTCATTGGTCAAATCGATGTTATTTTTGATGGAATATATTGGACTATGTTGAATCA
>CAUEHS010000663.1:0-135000 GCA_958510865.1 Myrrha octodecimguttata
CTTACCCTTACCCTTGCTTTTACCCTTAGGCTTACCCTTACCTTTAGCCTTACCCTTACCCTTACCCTTACCCTTACCCTTACCCTTACCCTTGCTTTTACCCTTAAGCTTACCCTTACCCTTACCCTTACCCTTACCCTTACCCTTACCCTTACCCTTGCTTTTACCCTTAAGCTTACCCTTACCCTTACCCTTACCCTTACACTTACCCTTGCTTTTACCCTTAGGCTTACCCTTACCCTTACCCTTACCCTTACCCTTAAGCTTACCCTTACCCTTACCCTTACCCTTACCCTTACCCTTACCCTTACCCTTACCCTTGCTTTTACCCTTAAGCTTACCCTTACCCTTTCCTTTACCCTTACCCTTACCCTTACCCTTACCCTTACCCTTACCCTTACCCTTACCCTTACCCTTACCCTTACCCTTACCCTTGCTTTGACCCTTAGGCTTACCCTCACCTTTACCCTTACCCTTACCCTTACCCTTACCCTTACCCTTACCCTTACCCTTACCCTTACCCTTGCTTTTACCCTTAAGCTTACCCTTACCCTTACCCTTACCCTTACCCTTACCCTTACCCTTACCCTTGCTTTTACCCTTAAGCTTACCCTTACCCTTACCCTTACCCTTACCCTTACCCTTGCTTTTACCCTTAGGCTTACCCTTACCCTTACCCTTACCCTTACCCTTGCTTTTACCCTTAAGCTTACCCTTACCCTTACCCTTACCCTTACCCTTACCCTTACCCTTACCCTTACCCTTACCCTTACCCTTACCCTTACCCTTACCCTTACCCTTACCCTTGCTTTTACCCTTAGGCTTAACCTTACCTTTACCCTTACCCTTACCCTTACCCTTACCCTTACCCTTACCCTTACCCTTACCCTTACCCTTACCCTTACCCTTACCCTTACCCTTACCCTTACCCTTACCCTTACCCTTACCCTTGCTTTTACCCTTAAGCTTACCCTTACCCTTACCCTTACCCTTACCCTTACCCTTACCCTTACCCTTACCCTTACCCTTACCCTTGCTTTTACCCTTAAGCTTACCCTCACCCTTACCCTTACCCTTACCCTCACCCTTAGCCTTACCCTTACCCTTGCTTATACCCTTAAGCTTACCCTTACCCTTACCCTTACCCTTACCCTTACCCTTACCCTTACCCTTACCCTTACCCTTACCCTTACCCTTACCCTTACCCTTACCCTTACCCTTACCCTTACCCTTACCCTTACCCTTACCCTTACCCTTACCCTTACCCTTACCCTTACCCTTGCTTTTACCCTTAAGCTTACCCTTACCCTTACCCTTACCCTTACCCTTTCCCTTACCCTTGCTTTTACCCTTAGGCTTACCCTTACCCTTAACCTTACCCTTACCCTTGCTTTTACCCTTAAGCTTAACCTTACCCTTACCCTCACCCTTACTCTAACCCTTACCCTTACCCTTACCCTTACCCTTGCTTTTACCCTTAGGCTTACCCTTACCTTTACCCTTACCCTTACCCTTACCCTTACCCTTACCCTTACCCTTACCCTTACCCTTACCCTTGCTTTTACCCTTAAGCTAACCCTTACCCTTACCCTTACCCTTACCCTTACCCTTAACCTTACCCTTACCCTTGCTTTTACCCTTAAGCTCACCCTTACCCTTACCCTTACCCTTACCCTTACACTTACCCTTACCCTTACCCTTGCTTTTACCCTTAAGCTTACCCTTACCCTTACCCTTACCCTTAAGCTTACCCTTACCCTTACCCTTACCCTTACCCTTACCCTTACCCTTACCCTTACCCTTGCTTTTACCCTTAAGCTTACCCTTACCCTTACCCTTACCCTTAACCTTACCCTTGCTTTTACCCTTAAGCTTACCCTTACCCTTACCCTTACCCTTACCCTTACCCTTAAGCTTACCCTTACCCTTACCCTTAACCTTACCCTTACCCTTACCCTTACCCTTGCTTTTACCCTTAAGCTTACCCTTACCCTTACCCTTACCCTTACCCTAACCCTTACCCTTAACCTTACCCTTACCCTTACCCTTACCCTTACCCTTGCTTTTACCCTTAGGCTTACCCTTACCTTTACCCTTACCATTACCCTTACCCTTACCCTTACCCTTACCCTTACCCTTACCCTTGCTTTTACATTTAAGCTTACCCTTACCCTTACCCTTACCCTTACCCTTACCCTTACCCTTACCCTTACCCTTACCCTTACCCTTACCCTTACCCTTACCCTTGCTTTTACCCTTAAGCTTACCCTTACCCTTACCCTTACCCTTACCCTTACCCTTACCCTTACCCTTACCCTTACCCTTTCCCTTACCCTTACCCTTACCCTTGCTTTTACCCTTAAGCTTACCCTTACCCTTACCCTTACTCTTATCCTTACCCTTACCCTTACCCTTACCCTTGCTTTTACCCTTAAGCTTACCCTTACCCTTACCTATACCCTTACCCTTACCCTTACCCTTACCCTTACCCTTACCCTTACCCTTACCCTTACCCTTACCCTTACCCTTACCCTTACCCTTGCTTTTACCCTTAGGCTTACCCTTACCTTTAGCCTAACCCTTACCCTTACCCTTACCCTTACCCTTACCCTTACCCTTGCTTTTACCCTTAAGCTTACCCTTACCCTTACCCTTACCCTTACCCTTACCCTTGCTTTTACCCTTAAGCTTACCCTTACCCTTACCCTTACCCTTACACTTACCCTTGCTTTTACCCTTAGGCTTACCCTTACCCTTACCCTTACCCTTACCCTTAAGCTTACCCTCACCCTTACCCTTACCTTTACCCTTACCCTTACCCTTACCCTTACCCTTACCCTTACCCTTACCCTTGCTTTTACCCTTAAGCTTACCCTTACCCTTACCCTTACCCTTACCCTTACCCTTACCCTTACCCTTACCCTTACCCTTGCTTTGACCCTTAGGCTTACCCTTACCTTTACCCTTACCCTTACCCTTACCCTTACCCTTACCCTTACCCTTACCCTTACCCTTGCTTTTACCCTTAAGCTTACCCTTACCCTTACCCTTACCCTTACCCTTGCTTTTACCCTTAAGCTTACCCTTACCCTTACCCTTACCTTTACCCTTGCTTTTACCCTTAGGCTTACCCTTACCCTTACCCTTACCCTTACCCTTGCTTTTACCCTTAAGCTTACCCTTACCCTTACCCTTACCCTTACCCTTACCCTTACCCTTACCCTTACCCTTACCCTTACCCTTACCCTTACCCTTACCCTTACCCTTACCCTTGGTTTTACCCTTAGGCTTAACCTTACCTTTACCCTTACCCTTACCCTTACCCTTACCCTTACCCTTACCCTTACCCTTACCCTTACCCTTACCCTTACCCTTACCCTTACCCTTACCCTTGCTTTTACCCTTAAGCTTACCCTTACCCTTACCCTTACCCTTACCCTTACCCTTACCCTTACCCTTGCTTTTACCCTTAATCTTACCCTTACCCTTACCCTCACCCTTACCCTTACCCTTACCCTTGCTTATACCCTTAAGCTTACCCTTACCCTTACCCTTACCCTTACCCTTACCCTTACCCTTACCCTTACCCTTACCCTTACCCTTACCCTTACCCTTACCCTAACTCTACCCTTGCTTTTACCCTTAAGCTTACCCTTACATTTACCCTTACCCTTACCCTTACCCTTACCCTTACCCTTACCCTTACCCTTGCTTTTACCCTTAAGCTTACCCTTACCCTTACCCTTACCCTTACCCTTACCCTTACCCTTACCCTAACCCTTACCCTTGCTTTTACCCTTAAGCTTACTCTTACCCTTACCCTCACCCTTACCCTTACCCTTACCCTTACCCTTACCCTTACCCTTACCCTTACCCTTATCCTTACCCTTGCTTTTACCCTTAAGCTTACCCTTACCCTTACCCTTACCCTTACCCTTACCCTTACCCTTACCCTTACCCTTACCCTTACCCTTACCCTTACCCTTACCCTTACCCTTACCCTTACCCTTACCCTTACCCTTGCTTTTACTCTTAGGCTTACCCTTACCTTTACCCTTACCCTTACCCTTACCCTTACCCTCACCCTCACCCTTACCCTTACCCTTGCTTTTACCCTTAAGCTTACCCTTACCCTTACCCTTACCCTTACCCTTACCCTTGCTTTTACCCTTAAGCTTACCCTTACCCTTACCCTTAACCTTACCCTTACCCTTGCTTTTACCCTTAGGCTTACCCTTACCCTTACCCTTACCCTTACCCTTGCTTTTACCCTTAAGCTTACCCTTACCCTTACCCTTACTCTTACCCTTACCCTTACCCTTACCCTTACCCTAACCCTTACCCTTACCCTTACCCTTACCCTTACCCTTGCTTTTACCCTTAAGCTTACCCTTACCCTTACCCTTACCCTTACCCTTACCCTTACCCTTACCCTTACCCTTACCCTTACCCTTACCCTTACCCTTACCCTTACCCTTGCTTTTACCCTTAGGCTTACCCTTACCCTTACCCTTACCCTTACCCTTACCCTTACCCTTACCCTTGCTTTTACCCTTAAGCTTACCCTTACCCTTACCCTTACCCTTACCCTTACCCTTACCCTTACCCTTACCCTTACCCTTGCTTTTACCCTTAGGCTTACCCTTACCTTTACCCTTACCCTTACCCTTACCCTTACCCTTGCTTTTACCCTTAAGCTTACCCTTACCCTTACCCTTACCCTTAAGCTTACCCTTACCCTTACCCTTACCCTTACCCTTACCCTTACCCTTACCCTTACCCTTACCCTTACCCTTACCCTTACCCTTACCCTTACCCTTACCCTTACCCTTACCCTTACCCTTGCTTTTACCCTTAAGCTTACCCTTACCCTTACCCTTACCCTTACCCTTACCCTTACCCTTGCTTTTACCCTTAAGCTTACCCTTACCCTTACCCTTACCCTTAAGCTTACCCTCACCCTTACCCTTACCCTTACCCTTACCCTTACCCTTACCCTTACCCTTACCCTTTCCCTTACCCTTACCCTTACCCTTACCCTTACCCTTGCTTTTACCCTTAAGCTTACCCTTACCCTTACCCTTACCCTTACCCTTACCCTTAAGCTTACCCTTACCCTTACCCTTACCCTTACCCTTACCCTTACCCTTAACCTTACCCTTGCTTTTACCCTTAAGCTTACCCTTACCCTTACCCTTACCCTTACCCTTAAGCTTACCCTTACCCTTACCCTTACCCTTACCCTTACCCTTGCTTTTACCCTTAAGCTTACCCTTACCCTTACCCTTACCCTTACCCTTAAGCTTACCCTTACCCTTACCCTTACCCTTACCCTTACCCTTACCCTTGCTTTTACCCTTAAGCTTACCCTTACCCTTACCCTTACCCTTACCCTTGCTTTTACCCTTAAGCTTACCCTTACCCTTACCCTTACCCTTACCCTTAAGCTTACCCTTACCCTTACCCTTACCCTTACCCTTACCCTTACCCTTACCCTCACCCTTACCCTTACCCTTGCTTTTACCCTTAAGCTTACCCTTACCCTTACCCTTACCCTTACCCTTACCCTTACCCTTACCCTTACCCTTGCTTTTACCCTTAGGCTTACCCTTACCTTTACCCTTACCCTTACCCTTACCCTTACCCTTACCCTTACCCTTACCCTTACCCTTACCCTTACCCTTGCTTTTACCCTTAGGCTTACCCTTACCCTTACCCTTACCCTTACCCTTGCTTTTACCCTTAAGCTTACCCTTACCCTTACCCTTACCCTTACCCTTACCCTTACCCTTACCCTTACCCTTACCCTTACCCTTACCCTTACCCTTACCCTTACCCTTACCCTTACCCTTACCCTTACCCCTACCCTTGCTTTTACCCTTAGGCTTACCCTTACCTTTACCCTTACCCTTACCCTTACCCTTACCCTTACCCTTACCCTTGCTTTTACCCTTAAGCTTACCCTTACCCTTACCCTTACCCTTACCCTTACCCTTACCCTTACCCTTACCCTTACCCTTACCCTTACCCTTACCCTTGCTTTTACCCTTAAGCTTACCCTTACCCTTACCCTTACCCTTACACTTACCCTTACCCTTACCCTTACCCTTACCCTTACCCTTACCCTCACCCTTACCCTCACCCTTGCTTTTACCCTTAAGCTTACCCTTACCCTTACCCTTACCCTTACCCTTACCCTTACCCTTACCCTTGCTTTTACCCTTAAGCTTACCCTTACCCTTACCCTTACCCCTACCCTTACCCTTGCTTTTACCCTTAGGCTTACCCTTACCCTTACCCTTACCCTTACCCTTGCTTTTACCCTTAAGCTTACCCTTACCCTTACCCTTACCCTTACTCTTACCCTTACCCTTACCCTTACCCTTACCCTTGCTTTTACCCTTAGGTTTACCCTTACCTTTACCCTTACCCTTACCCTTACCCTTACCCTTACCCTTACCCTTACCCTTACCCTTACCCTTGCTTTTACCCTTGCTTTTACCCTTAAGCTTACCCTTACCCTTACCCTTACCCTTACCCTTACCCTTACCCTTACCCTTACCCTTACCCTTACCCTTGCTTTTACCCTTAAGCTCACCCTTACCCTTACCCTTACCCTTACCCTTACCCTTTCCCTTACTCTTACCCTTACCCTTGCTTTTACCCTTAAGCTTACCCTTACCCTTACCCTTACCCTTACCCTTAAGCTTACCCTTACCCTTACCCTTACCCTTACCCTTACCCTTACCCTTACCCTTGCTTTTACCCTTAAGCTTACCCTTACCCTTACCCTTACCCTTACCCTTACCCTTACCCTTACCCTTACCCTTACCCTTGCTTTTACCCTTACGCTTACCCTTACCCTTACCCTTACCCTTACCCTTAAGCTTACCCTTACCCTTACCCTTACCCTTACCCTTACCCTTACCCTTACCCTTACCCTTACCCTTACCCTTACCCTTGCTTTTACCCTTAAGCTTACCCTTACCCTTACCCTTACCCTTACCCTTACCCTTACCCTTACCCTTACCCTTACCCTTACCCTTTCCCTCAACCTTGCTTTTACCCTTAGGCTTACCCTTACCTTTACCCTTACCATTACCCTTACCCTTACCCTTACCCTTACCCTTACCCTTACCCTTACCCTTACCCTTACCCTTGCTTTTACCCTTAAGCTTACCCTTACCCTTACCCTTACCCTTACCCTTACCCTTACCCTTACCCTTACCCTTACCCTTACCCTTACCCTTACCCTTACCCTTACCCTTGCTTTTACCCTTAAGCTTACCCTTACCCTTACCCTTACCCTTACCCTTACCCTTACCCTTGCTTTTACCCTTAAGCTTACCCTTACCCTTACTCTTACCCCTACCCTTACCCTTACCCTTACCCTTACCCTTACCCTTACCCTTACCCTTACCCTTACCCTTACCCTTGCTTTTACCCTTAGGCTTACCCTCACCTTTACCCTTACCCTTACCCTTACCCTTACCCTTACCCTTACCCTTACCCTTGCTTTTACCCTTAAGCTTACCCTTACCCTTACCCTTACCCTTACCCTTAGCCTTACCCTTACCCTTTCCTTTACCCTTAAGCTTACCCTTACCCTTACCCTTACCCTTACCCTTGCTTTTACCCTTAGGCTTACCCTTACCCTTACCCTTACCCTTACCCTTAAGCTTACCCTTACCCTTACCCTTACCCTTACCCTTACCCTTACCCTTACCCTTACCCTTACCCTTACCCTTACCCTTACCCTTACCCTTACCCTTGCTTTTACCCTTAAGCTTACCCTTACCCTTACCCTTACCCTTACCCTTACCCTTACCCTTACCCTTACCCTTACCCTTACCCTTACCCTTACCCTTACCCTTACCCTTACCCTTACCCTTACCCTTACCCTTGCTTTTACCCTTAAGCTTACCCTTACCTTTACCCTTACCCTTACCCTTACCCTTACCCTTACCCTTACCCTTACCCTTGCTTTTACCCTTAAGCTTACCCTTACCCTTACCCTTACCCTTACCCTTACCCTAACCCTTACCCTTGCTTTTACCCTTAAGCTTACCCTTACCCTTACCCTTACCCTTACCCTTACCCTTACCCTTACCCTTACCCTTACCCTTACCCTTGCTTTTACTCTTAGGCTTACCCTTACCTTTACCCTTACCCTTACCCTTAACCTCACCCTCACCCTTACCCTTACCCTTGCTTTTACCCTTAAGCTTACCCTTACCCTTACCCTTACCCTTACCCTTACCCTTGCTTTTACCCTTAAGCTTACCCTTACCCTTACCCTTAACCTTACCCTTACCCTTGCTTTTACCCTTAGGCTTACCCTTACCCTTACCCTTACCCTTACCCTTGCTTTTACCCTTAAGCTTACCCTTACCCTTACCCTTACTCTTACCCTTACCCCTACCCTTACCCTTACCCTTACCCTTACCCTTACCCTTACCCTTACCCTTACCCTTACCCTTACCCTTACCCTTGCTTTTACCCTTAGGCTTACCCTTACCTTTACCCTTACCCTAACCCTTACCCTTACCCTTACCCTTACCCTTACCCTTGCTTTTACCCTTAAGCTTACCCTTACCCTTACCCTTACCCTTACCCTTACCCTTACCCTTACCCTTACCCTTACCCTTACCCTTGCTTTTACCCTTAAGCTTACCCTTACCCTTACCCTTACCCTTACCCTTACCCTTACCCTTACCCTTACCCTTACCCTTACCCTTACCCTTGCTTTTACCCTTAAGCTTACCCTTACCCTTACCCTTACCTTTACCCTTACCCTTACCCTTACCCTTACCCTTACCCTTGCTTTTACCCTTAGGCTTACCCTTACCTTTACCCTTACCCTTACCCTTACCCTTACCCTTACCCTTGCTTTTACCCTTAAGCTTACCCTTACCCTTACCCTTACCCTTAAGCTTACCCTTACCCTTACCCTTACCCTTACCCTTACCCTTACCCTTACCCTTACCCTTACCCTTACCCTTACCCTTACCCTTACCCTTACCCTTACCCTTACCCTTACCCTTACCCTTACCCTTGCTTTTACCCTTAAGCTTACCCTTACCCTTACCCTTACCCTTACCCTTACCCTTGCTTTTACCCTTAAGCTTACCCTTACCCTTACCCTTACCCTTAAGCTTACCCTTACCCTTACCCTTACCCTCACCCTTACCCTTACCCTTACCCTTACCCTTACCCTTACCCTTACCCTTACCCTTACCCTTACCCTTGCTTTTACCCTTAAGCTTACCCTTACCCTTACCCTTACCCTTACCCTTAAGCTTACCCTTACCCTTACCCTTACCCTTACCCTTACCCTTACCCTTAACCTTACCCTTGCTTTTACCCTTAAGCTTACCCTTACCCTTACCCTTACCCTTAACCTTAAGCTTACCCTTACCCTTACCCTTACCCTTACCCTTACCCTTGCTTTTACCCTTAAGCTTACCCTTACCCTTACCCTTACCCTTACCCTTAAGCTTACCCTTACCCTTACCCTTACCCTTACCCTTACCCTTGCTTTAACCCTTAAGCTTACCCTTACCCTTACCCTTACCCTTACCCTTGCTTTTACCCTTAAGCTTACCCTTACCCTTACCCTTACCCTTACCCTTAAGCTTACCCTTACCCTTACCCTTACCCTTACCCTTACCCTTACCCTCACCCTTACCCTTACCCTTACCCTTGCTTTTACCCTTAAGCTTACCCTTACCCTTACCCTTACCCTTACCCTTACCCTTACCCTTACCCTTACCCTTACCCTTACCCTTACCCTTGCTTTTACCCTTAGGCTTACCCTTACCTTTACCCTTACCCTTACCCTTACCCTTACCCTTACCCTTACCCTTACCCTTACCCTTACCCTTGCTTTTACCCTTAAGCTTACCCTTACCCTTACCCTTACCCTTACCCTTACCCTTACCCTTACCCTTGCTTTTACCCTTAAGCTTACCCTTACCCTTACCCTTACCCTTACCCTTACCCTTGCTTTTACCCTTAGGCTTACCCTTACCCTTACCCTTACCCTTACCCTTGCTTTTACCCTTAAGCTTACCCTTACCCTTACCCTTACCCTTACCCTTACCCTTACCCTTACCCTTACCCATACCCTTACCCTTACCCTTACCCTTACCCTTACCCTTACCCTTACCCTTACCCTTACCCTTACCCTTACCCTTACCCTTACCCTTGCTTTTACCCTTAGGCTTACCCTTACCTTTACCCTTACCCTTACCCTTACCCTTACCCTTGCTTTTACCCTTAAGCTTACCCTTACCCTTACCCTTACCCTTACCCTTACCCTTACCCTTACCCTTACCCTTACCCTTACCCTTACCCTTACCCTTGCTTTTACCCTTAAGCTTACCCTTACCCTTACCCTCACCCTTACCCTTACCCTTACCCTTACCCTTACCCTTACCCCCACCCTTGCTTTTACCCTTAAGCTTACCCTTACCCTTACCCTTACCCTTACCCTTACCCTTACCCTTGCTTTTACCCTTAAGCTTACCCTTACCCTTACCCTTACCCTTACCCTTACCCTTGCTTTTACCCTTAGGCTTACCCTTACCCTTACCCTTACCCTTACCCTTGCTTTTACCCTTAAGCTTACCCTTACCCTTACCCTTACTCTTACCCTTACCCTTACCCTTACCCTTACCCTTGCTTTTACCCTTAGGCTTACCCTTACCTTTACCCTTACCCTTACCCTTACCCTTACCCTTACCCTTACCCTTACCCTTACCCTTACCCTTACCCTTGCTTTTACCCTTAAGCTTACCCTTACCCTTACCCTTACCCTTACCCTTACCCTTACCCTTACCCTTACCCTTACCCTTACCCTTACCCTTGCTTTTACCCTTAAGCTCACCCTTACCCTTACCCTTACCCTTACCCTTACCCTTACCCTTACTCTTACCCTTACCCTTGCTTTTACCCTTAAGCTTACCCTTAACCTTACCCTTACCCTTACCCTTACCCTTACCCTTAAGCTTACCCTTACCCTTACCCTTACCCTTACCCTTACCCTTACCCTTACCCTTGCTTTTACCCTTAAGCTTACCCTTACCCTTACCCTTACCCTTACCCTTACCCTTGCTTTTACCCTTACGCTTACCCTTACCCTTACCCTTACCCTTACCCTTAAGCTTACCCTTACCCTTACCCTTACCCTTACCCTTACCCTTACCCTTACCCTTGCTTTTACCCTTAAGCTTACCCTTACCCTTACCCTTACCCTTACCCTTACCCTTACCCTTACCCTTACCCTTACCCTTACCCTTACCCTTGCTTTTACCCTTAGGCTTACCCTTACCTTTACCCTTACCATTACCCTTACCCTTACCCTTACCCTTACCCTTACCCTTACCCTTACCCTTGCTTTTACCCTTAAGCTTACCCTTACCCTTACCCTTACCCTTACCCTTACCCTTACCCTTACCCTTACCCTTACCCTTACCCTTACCCTTACCCTTACCCTTACCCTTACCCTTACCCTTACCCTTACCCTTACCCTTACCCTTACCCTTACCCTTACCCTTACCCTTCCCTTACCCTTACCTTTACCCTTACCCTTACCCTTGCTTTTACCCTTAAGCTTACCCTTACCCTTACCCTTACCCTTACCCTTACCCTTACCCTTACCCTTGCTTTTACCCTTAAGCTTACCCTTACCCTTACTCTTACCCCTACCCTTACCCTTACCCTTACCCTTACCCTTACCCTTACCCTTACCCTTACCCTTAACCTTGCTTTTACCCTTAGGCTTACCCTCACCTTTACCCTTACCCTTACCCTTACCCTTACCCTTACCCTTACCCTTGCTTTTACCCTTAAGCTTACCCTTACCCTTACCCTTACCCTTACCCTTAGCCTTACCCTTACCCTTGCTTTTACCCTTAAGCTTACCCTTACCCTTACCCTTACCCTTACACTTGCTTTTACCCTTAGGCTTACCCTTACCCTTACCCTTACCCTTACCCTTACCCTTAAGCTTACCCTTACCCTTACCCTTACCCTTACCCTTACCCTTACCCTTACCCTTACCCTTACCTTTACCCTTACCCTTACCCTTACCCTTACCCTTACCCTTACCCTTACCCTTACCCTTACCCTTACCCTTACCCTTGCTTTTACCCTTAAGCTTACCCTTACCCTTACCCTTACCCTTACCCTTACCCTTACCCTTACCCTTACCCTTACTTAGGGTAAGGGTAAGGGTAAGCTTAAGGGTAAAAGCAAGGTAAGGGTAAGGGTAAGGGTAAGGGTAAGGGTAAGGGTAAGGGTAAGGGTAAGCTTAAGGGTAAGGGTAAGGGTAAGGGTAAGGGTAAGGGTAAGCTTAAGGGTAAAAGCAAGGGTAAGGGTAAGGGTAAGGGTAAGGGTAAGGGTAAGCTTAAGGGTAAGGGTAAGGGTAAGGGTAAGGGTAAGCTTAAGGGTAAAAGCAAGGGTAAGGTTAAGGGTAAGGGTAAGGTTAAGGGTAAGGGTAAGCTTAAGGGTAAGGGTAAGGGTAAGGGTAAGGGTAAGCTTAAGGGTAAAAGCAAGGGTAAGGGTAAGGGTAAGGGTAAGGGTAAGGGTAAGGGTAAGGGTAAGGGTAAGGGTAAGGGTAAGGGTAAGGGTAAGGGTAAGGGTAAGGGTAAGGGTAAGGGTAAGGGTAAGGGTAAGGGTAAGGGTAAGGGTAAGGGTAAGGGTAAGGGTAAGGGTAAGCTTAAGGGTAAGGGTAAGGGTAAGGGTAAGCTTAAGGGTAAAAGCAAGGGTAAGGGTAATGGTAAGGGTAAGGGTAAGGGTAAGCTTAAGGGTAAAAGCAAGGGTAAGGGTAAGGGTAAGGGTAAGGGTAAGGGTAAGGGTAAGGGTAAGGGTAAGGGTAAGGGTAAGGGTAAGCTTAAGGGTAAGGGTAAGGGTAAGCTTAGGGGTAAAAGCAAGGGTAAGGGTAAGGGTAAGGGTAAGGGTAAGGGTAAGGGTAAAGGTAAGGGTAAGCCTAAGGGTAAAAGCAAGGGTAAGGGTAAGGGTAAGGGTAAGGGTAAGGGTAAGGGTAAGGGTAAGTGTAAGGGTAAGCTTAAGGGTAAAAGCAAGGGTAAGGGTAAGGGTAAGGGTAAGGGTAAGGGTAAGGGTAAGGGTAAGGGTAAGGGTAAGGGTAAGGGTAAGGGTAAGGGTAAGGGTAAGGGTAAGGGTAAGGGTAAGGGTAAGCTTAAGGGTAAAAGCAAGGGTAAGGGTAAGGGTAAGGGTAAGGGTAAGGGTAAGGGTAAGGGTAAGGGTAAGGGTAAGGGTAAGGGTAAGGGTATAGGTAAGCTTAAGGGTAAAAGCAAGGGTAAGGGTAAGGGTAAGGGTAAGGGTAAGGGTAAGGGTTAGGGTAAGGGTAAAGGTAAGGGTAAGCCTAAGGGTAAAAGCAAGGGTAAGAGTGAGGGTAAGGGTAAGGGTAAGGGTAAGGGTAAGGGTAAGGGTAAGGGTAAGAGTAAGGGTAAGGGTAAGGGTAAGCTTAAGGGTAAAAGCAAGGGTAAGGGTAAGGGTAAGGGTAAGGGTAAGCCTAAGGGTAAAAGCAAGGGTAAGGGTAAGGTTAAGGGTAAGGGTAAGGGTAAGCTTAAGGGTAAAAGCAAGGGTAAGGGTAAGGGTAAGGGTAAGGGTAAGGGTAAGCTTAAGGGTAAAAGCAAGGGTAAGGGTAAGGGTGAGGGTAAGGGTATGGATAAGGGTAAGGGTAAGGGTAAAGGTAAGGGTAAGCCTAAGAGTAAAAGCAAGGGTAAGGGTAAGGGTAAGGGTAAGGGTAAGGGTAAGGGTAAGGGTAAGGGTAAGGGTAAGGGTAAGGGTAAGCTTGAGGGTAAAAGCAAGGGTAAGGATAAGGGTAAGGGTAAGGGTAAGGGTAAGGGTAAGGGTAAGGGTAAGGGTAAGGGTAAGCTTAAGGGTAAAAGCAAGGGTAAGGGTAAGGGGAAGGGTAAGGGTAAGGGTAAGGGTAAGGGTAAGGGTAAGGGTAAGGGTAAGGGTAAGGGTAAGGGTAAGGGTAAGGGTAAGGGTAAGCTTAAGGGTAAAAGCAAGGGTAAGGGTTAGGGTAAGGGTAAGGGTAAGGGTAAGGGTAAGGGTAAGCGTTTTTCGTTTCCGAGTTTTGTTTGAAGGGCTCTACAAGGAAGAATTGATGAGTGGGTGATTCTATTATTGCTTCTTATCATTCACACGAGCTCAAGAACTTCACATCGAAAAACTACGCTCGGGTACCCCTGAATTCTTTAAAATAAGCCAAATATAGCGTTTTTGGGGGGTCTAGACCCTTAGTAAAATTTCGATGAAAATTTGAAAAAATAGATTTCCTTCAAAATTGGTATAATCGAAGAGGGTTCGATGATGAATTATAATCTGCAATTCCCAGTTGATTCCGTCAGTTGACAGGGAAAATAAATGATTTTGAAATTTCACATTTTGGAAATTTCCCATTTGACAGGTGAAAATCTAAACGGTAGGAGATATCGATGAGATAATGTCTTAGTCATGTTCAGCGACCTCGCAAACCTATGTTTGCATACCAAACTTGGCCGGTAACTCTGGTATTTTCGAAACTATTCCAATTTGAAACTTTCGCGTTTTTCGTTTCCGAGTTTTGTTTGAAGGGCTCTACAAGGAAGAATTGATGAGTGGGTGAGTCTATTATTGCTTCTTATCATTCACACTAACGAGCTCAAGAACTTCACATCGAAAAACTACGCTCGGGTAGCCCTGAATTCTTTAAAATAAGCCAAATATAGCGTTTTTGGGGGGTCTAGACCCTTAGTAAAATTTCGATGAAAATTTGAAAAAATAGATTTCCTTCAAAATTGGTACAATCGAAGAGGGTTCGATGATGAATTATAATCTGCAATTCCCAGTTGATTCCGTCAGTTGACAGGGAAAATAAATGATTTTGAAATTTCACATTTTGGAAATTTCCCATTTGACAGGTGAAAATCTAAACGGTAGGAGATATCGATGAGGTAATGTCTTAGTCATGTTCAGCGACCTCGCAAAACTATGTTTGCATACCAAACTTGGCCGGCAACTCTGGTATTTTCGAAACTATTTCAATTTGAAACTTTCGCGTTTTTCGTTCCCGAGTTTTGTTTGAAGGGCTCTACAAGGAAGAATTGATGAGTGGGTGATTCTATTATTGTTTCTTATCATTCACACTAACGAGCTCAAGAACTTCACATCGAAAAACTACGCTCGGGTACCCCTGAATTCTTTAAAATAAGCCAAATATAGCGTTTTTGGGGGGTCTAGACCCTTAGTAAAATTTCGATGACAATTTGAAAAACTAGATTTCCTTCAAAATTGGTATAATCGAAGAGGGTTCAATGATGAATTATAATCTGCAATTCTCAGTTGATTCCGTCAGTTGACAAGGAAAATAAATGATTTTGAAATTTCACATTTTGGAAATTTCCCATTTGACAGGTGAAAATCTAAACGGTGGGAGATATCGATGAGATAATGTCTTAGTCATGTTCAGCGACCTCGCAAACCTATGTTTGCATACCAAACTTGGCCGGTAACTCTGGTATTTTCGAAACTATTTCAATTTGAAACTTTCGCGTTTTTCGTTTCCGAGCTTTGTTTGAAGGGCTCTACAAGGAAGAATTGATGAGTGGGTGATTCTATTATTGCTTCTTATCATTCACACTAACGAGCTCAAGAACTTCACATCGAAAAACTACGCTCGGGTACCACTGAATTCTTTAAAATAAGCCAAATATAGCGTTTTTGGGGGGTCTAGACCCTTAGTAAAATTTCGATGAAAATTTGAAAAAATAGATTTCCTTCAAAATTGGTATAATCGAAGAGGGTTCGATGATGAATTATAATCTGCAATTCCCAGTTGATTCCGTCAGTTGACAGGGAAAATAAATGATTTTGAAATTTCACATTTTGGAAATTTCTCATTTGACAGGTGAAAATCTAAACGGTAGGAGATATCGATGAGATAATGTCTTAGTCATGTTCAGCGACCCCGTAAACATATGTTTGCATACCAAACTTGGCAGGTAACTCTGGTATTTTCGAAACTATTTCAATTTGAAACTTTCGCGTTTTTCGTTTCCGAGTTTTGTTTGAAGGGCTCTACAAGGAAGAATTGATGAGTGGGTGATTCTATTATTGCTTCTTATCATTCACACTAACGAGCTCAAGAACTTCACATCGAAAAACTACGCTCGGGTACCCCTGAATTCTTTAAAATAAGCCAAATATAGCGTTTTTGGGGGGTCTAGACCCTTAGTAAAATTTCGATGAAAATTTGAAGAAATAGATTTCCTTCAAAATTGGTCTAATCGAAGAGGGTTCGATTATGAATTATAATCTGCAATTCCCAGTTGATTCCGTCAGTTGACAGGGAAAATAAATGATTTTGAAATTTCACATTTTGGAAATTTCCCATTTGACAGGTGAAAATCTAAACGGTAGGAGATATCGATGAGATAATGTCTTAGTCATGTTCAGCGACCTCGCAAACCTATGTTTGCATACCAAACTTGGCCGGTAACTCTGGTATTTTCGAAACTATTCCAATTTGAAACTTTCGCGTTTTTCGTTTCCGAGTTTTGTTTGAAGGGCTCTACAAGGAAGAATTGATGAGTGGATGATTATATTATTGCTTCTTATCATTCACACTAACGAGCTCAAGAACTTCACATCGAAAAACTACGCTCGGGTACCCCTGAATTCTTTAAAATAAGCCAAATATAGCGTTTTTGGGGGGTCTAGACCCTTAGTAAAATTTCGATGAAAATTTGAAAAAATAGATTTCCTTCAAAATTGGTACGATCGAAGAGGGTTCGATGATGAATTATAATCTGCAATTCCCAGTTGATTCCGTCAGTTGACAGGGAAAATAAATGATTTTGAAATTTCACATTTTGGAAATTTCCCATTTGACAGGTAAAAATCTAAACGGTAGGAGATATCGATGAGATAATGTCTTAGTCATGTTCAGCGACCTCGCAAACCTATGTTTGCATACCAAACTTGGCCGGTAACTCTGGTATTTTCGAAACTATTCCAATTTGAAACTTTCGCGTTTTTCGTTTCCGAGTTTTGTTTGAAGGGCTCTACAAGGAAGAATTGATGAGTGGGTGATTTTATTATTGCTTCTTATCATTCACACTAACGAGCTCAAGAACTTCACATCGAAAAACTACGCTCGGGTACCCCTGAATTCTTTAAAATAAGCCAAATATAGCGTTTTTGGGTGGTCTAGACCCTTAGTAAAATTTCGATGAAAATTTGAAAAAATAGATTTCCTTCAAAATTGGTATAATCGAAGAGGGTTCGATGATCAATTATAATCTGCAATTCCCAGTTGATTCCGTCAGTTGACAGGGAAAATAAATGATTTTGAAATTTCACATTTTGGAAATTTCCCATTTGACAGGTGAAAATCTAAACGGTAGGAGATATCGATGAGATAATGTCTTGGTCATGTTCAGCGACCTCGCAAACCTATGTTTGCATACCAAACTTGGCCGGTAACTCTGGTATTTTCGAAACTATTTCAATTTGAAACTTTCGCGTTTTTCGTTTCCGAGTTTTGTTTGAAGGGCTCTACAAGGAAGAATTGATGAGTGGGTGATTCTATTATTGCTTCTTATCATTCACACTAACGAGCTCAAGAACTTCACATCGAAAAACTACGCTCGGGTACCCCTGAATTCTTTAAAATAAGCCAAATATAGCGTTTTTGGGGGGTCTAGAGATGTCAAATGGGAAATTTCCAAAATGTGAAATTTCAAAATCATTTATTTTCCCTGTCAACTGACGGAATCAACTGGGAATTGCAGATTATAATTCATAATCGAACCCTCTTCGATTAGACCAATTTTGAAGGAAATCTATTTCTTCAAATTTTCATCGAAATTTTACTAAGGGTCTAGACCCCCCAAAAACGCTATATTTGGCTTATTTTAAAGAATTCAGGGGTACCCGAGCGTAGTTTTTCGATGTGAAGTTCTTGAGCTCGTTAGTGTGAATGATAAGAAGCAATAATAGAATCACCCACTCATCAATTCTTCCTTGTAGAGCCCTTCAAACAAAACTCGGAAACGAAAAACGCGAAAGTTTCAAATTGAAATAGTTTCGAAAATACCAGAGTTACCTGCCAAGTTTGGTATGCAAACATATGTTTACGGGGTCGCTGAACATGACTAAGACATTATCTCATCGATATCTCCTACCGTTTAGATTTTCACCTGTCAAATGAGAAATTTCCAAAATGTGAAATTTCAAAATCATTTATTTTCCCTGTCAACTGACGGAATCAACTGGGAATTGCAGATTATAATTCATCATCGAACCCTCTTCGATTATACCAATTTTGAAGGAAATCTATTTTTTCAAATTTTCATCGAAATTTTACTAAGGGTCTAGACCCCCCAAAAACGCTATATTTGGCTTATTTTAAAGAATTCAGTGGTACCCGAGCGTAGTTTTTCGATGTGAAGTTCTTGAGCTCGTTAGTGTGAATGATAAGAAGCAATAATAGAATCACCCACTCATCAATTCTTCCTTGTAGAGCCCTTCAAACAAAGCTCGGAAACGAAGAACGCGAAAGTTTCAAATTGAAATAGTTTCGAAAATACCAGAGTTACCGGCCAAGTTTGGTATGCAAACATAGGTTTGCGAGGTCGCTGAACATGACTAAGACATTATCTCATCGATATCTCCTACCGTTTAGATTTTCACCTGTCAAATGGGAAATTTCCAAAATGTGAAATTTCAAAATCATTTATTTTCCTTGTCAACTGACGGAATCAACTGGGAATTGCAGATTATAATTCATCATTGAACCCTCTTCGATTATACCAATTTTGAAGGAAATCTAGTTTTTCAAATTGTCATCGAAATTTTACTAAGGGTCTAGACCCCCCAAAAACGCTATATTTGGCTTATTTTAAAGAATTCAGGGGTACCCGAGCGTAGTTTTTCGATGTGAAGTTCTTGAGCTCGTTAGTGTGAATGATAAGAAACAATAATAGAATCACCCACTCATCAATTCTTCCTTGTAGAGCCCTTCAAACAAAACTCGGGAACGAAAAACGCGAAAGTTTCAAATTGAAATAGTTTCGAAAATACCAGAGTTGCCGGCCAAGTTTGGTATGCAAACATAGTTTTGCGAGGTCGCTGAACATGACTAAGACATTACCTCATCGATATCTCCTACCGTTTAGATTTTCACCTGTCAAATGGGAAATTTCCAAAATGTGAAATTTCAAAATCATTTATTTTCCCTGTCAACTGACGGAATCAACTGGGAATTGCAGATTATACTTCATCATCGAACCCTCTTCGATTGTACCAATTTTGAAGGAAATCTATTTTTTCAAATTTTCATCGAAATTTTACTAAGGGTCTAGACCCCCCAAAAACGCTATATTTGGCTTATTTTAAAGAATTCAGGGCTACCCGAGCGTAGTTTTTCGATGTGAAGTTCTTGAGCTCGTTAGTGTGAATGATAAGAAGCAATAATAGACTCACCCACTCATCAATTCTTCCTTGTAGAGCCCTTCAAACAAAACTCGGAAACGAAAAACGCGAAAGTTTCAAATTGGAATAGTTTCGAAAATACCAGAGTTACCGGCCAAGTTTGGTATGCAAACATAGGTTTGCGAGGTCGCTGAACATGACTAAGACATTATCTCATCGATATCTCCTACCGTTTAGATTTTCACCTGTCAAATGGGAAATTTCCAAAATGTGAAATTTCAAAATCATTTATTTTCCCTGTCAACTGACGGAATCAACTGGGAATTGCAGATTATAATTCATCATCGAACCCTCTTCGATTATACCAATTTTGAAGGAAATCTATTTTTTCAAATTTTCATCGAAATTTTACTAAGGGTCTAGACCCCCCAAAAACGCTATATTTGGCTTATTTTAAAGAATTCAGGGGTACCCGAGCGTAGTTTTTCGATGTGAAGTTCTTGAGCTCGTGTGAATGATAAGAAGCAGTAATAGAATCACCCACTCATCAATTCTTCCTTGTAGAGCCCTTCAAACAAAACTCGAAAACGAAAAACGCTTACCCTTACCCTTACCCTTACCCTTACCCTTACCCTAACCCTTACCCTTGCTTTTACCCTTAAGCTTACCCTTACCCTTACCCTTACCCTTACCCTTACCCTTACCCTTACCCTTACCCTTACCCTTACCCTTACCCTTACCCTTACCCTTCCCCTTACCCTTACCCTTGCTTTTACCCTTAAGCTTACCCTTACCCTTACCCTTACCCTTACCCTTACCCTTACCCTTACCCTTATCCTTACCCTTGCTTTTACCCTTAAGCTTACCCTTACCCTTACCCTTACCCTTACCCTTACCCTTACCCTTACCCTTACCCTTACCCTTACCCTTACCCTTGCTTTTACTCTTAGGCTTACCCTTACCTTTACCCTTACCCTTACCCTTATCCATACCCTTACCCTCACCCTTACCCTTACCCTTGCTTTTACCCTTAAGCTTACCCTTACCCTTACCCTTACCCTTACCCTTACCCTTGCTTTTACCCTTAAGCTTACCCTTACCCTTACCCTTAACCTTACCCTTACCCTTGCTTTTACCCTTAGGCTTACCCTTACCCTTACCCTTACCCTTACCCTTGCTTTTACCCTTAAGCTTACCCTTACCCTTACCCTTACTCTTACCCTTACCCTTACCCTTACCCTTACCCTTACCCTTACCCTTACCCTCACTCTTACCCTTGCTTTTACCCTTAGGCTTACCCTTACCTTTACCCTTACCCTAACCCTTACCCTTACCCTTACCCTTACCCTTACCCTTACCCTTGCTTTTACCCTTAAGCTTACCTATACCCTTACCCTTACCCTTACCCTTACCCTTACCCTTACCCTTACCCTTACCCTTACCCTTACCCTTACCCTTACCCTTGCTTTTACCCTTAAGCTTACCCTTACCCTTAC
This sequence comes from Myrrha octodecimguttata, assembly GCA_958510865.1. Classification (NCBI taxonomy): domain Eukaryota; kingdom Metazoa; phylum Arthropoda; class Insecta; order Coleoptera; family Coccinellidae; genus Myrrha; species Myrrha octodecimguttata. Next base: position 20,943 of record CAUEHS010000663.1, read on the forward strand.
CCTTACCCTTACCCTTACCCTTACCCTTACCCTTACCCTTACCCTTACCCTTACCCTTACCCTTACCCTTACCCTTACCCTTACCCTTACCCTTACCCTTGCTTTTACCCTTAAGCTTACCCTTACACTTACCCTTACCCTTACCCTTACCCTTACCCTTACCCTTACCCTTACCCTTGCTTTTACCCTTAGGCTTACCCTTACCTTTACCCTTACCCTTACCCTTACCCTTACCCTTACCCTTACCCTTGCTTTTACCCCTAAGCTTACCCTTACCCTTACCCTTAAGCTTACCCTTACCCTTACCCTTACCCTTACCCTTACCCTTACCCTTACCCTTACCCTTACCCTTACCCTTACCCTTACCCTTGCTTTTACCCTTAAGCTTACCCTTACCCTTACCCTTACCCTTACCCTTACCCTTGCTTTTACCCTTAAGCTTACCCTTACCCTTACCCTTACCCTTAAGCTTACCCTTACCCTTACCCTTACCCTTACCCTTACCCTTACCCTTACCCTTACCCTTACCCTTACCCTTACCCTTACCCTTACCCTTACCCTTACCCTTACCCTTACCCTTACCCTTACCCTTACCCTTGCTTTTACCCTTAAGCTTACCCTTACCCTTACCCTTACCCTTACCCTTAAGCTTACCCTTACCCTTAACCTTACCCTTACCCTTAACCTTACCCTTGCTTTTACCCTTAAGCTTACCCTTACCCTTACCCTTACCCTTACCCTTAAGCTTACCCTTACCCTTACCCTTACCCTTACCCTTACCCTTGCTTTTACCCTTAAGCTTACCCTTACCCTTACCCTTACCCTTACCCTTACCCTTAAGCTTACCCTTACCCTTACCCTTACCCTTACCCTTACCCTTACCCTTACCCTTACCTTGCTTTTACCCTTAAGCTTACCCTTACCCTTACCCTAAGTAAGGGTAAGGGTAAGGGTAAGGGTAAGGGTAAGGGTAAGGGTAAGGGTAAGGGTAAGGGTAAGGGTAAGCTTAAGGGTAAAAGCAAGGGTAAGGGTAAGGGTAAGGGTAAGGGTAAGGGTAAGGGTAAGGGTAAGGGTAAGGGTAAGGGTAAGGGTAAGGGTAAAGGTAAGGGTAAGGGTAAGGGTAAGGGTAAGGGTAAGGGTAAGGGTAAGGGTAAGGGTAAGCTTAAGGGTAAGGGTAAGGGTAAGGGTAAGGGTAAGGGTAAGCCTAAGGGTAAAAGCAAGGGTAAGGGTAAGGGTAAGGGTAAGGGTAAGCTTAAGGGTAAAAGCAAGGGTAAGGGTAAGGCTAAGGGTAAGGGTAAGGGTAAGGGTAAGGGTAAGCTTAAGGGTAAAAGCAAGGGTAAGGGTAAGGGTAAGGGTAAGGGTAAGGGTAAGGGTAAAGGTGAGGGTAAGCCTAAGGGTAAAAGCAAGGTTAAGGGTAAGGGTAAGGGTAAGGGTAAGGGTAAGGGTAAGGGTAAGGGTAAGGGTAGGGGTAAGAGTAAGGGTAAGGGTAAGCTTAAGGGTAAAAGCAAGGGTAAGGGTAGGGGTAAGGGTAAGGGTAAGGGTAAGGGTAAGGGTAAGCTTAAGGGTAAAAGCAAGGGTAAGGGTAAGGGTAAAGGTAAGGGTAAGGGAAGGGTAAGGGTAAGGGTAAGGGTAAGGGTAAGGGTAAGGGTAAGGGTAAGGGTAAGGGTAAGGGTAAGGGTAAGGGTAAGGGTAAGGGTAAGGGTAAGGGTAAGGGTACGGGTAAGGGTAAGGGTAAGGGTAAGGGTAAGGGTAAGGGTAAGGGTAAGCTTAAGGGTAAAAGCAAGGGTAAGGGTAAGGGTAAGGGTAAGGGTAAGGGTAAGGGTAAGGGTAATGGTAAGGGTAAAGGTAAGGGTAAGCCTAAGGGTAAAAGCAAGGGTAAGGGTAAGGGTAAGGGTAAGGGTAAGGGTAAGGGTAAGGGTAAGGGTAAGGGTAAGGGTAAGCTTAAGGGTAAAAGCAAGGGTAAGGGTAAGGGTAAGGGTAAGGGTAAGGGTAAGGGTAAGGGTAAGCTTAAGGGTAAGGGTAAGGGTAAGGGTAAGGGTAAGCGTAAGGGTAAAAGCAAGGGTAAGGGTAAGGGTAAGGGTAAGGGTAAGGGTAAGCTTAAGGGTAAAAGCAAGGGTAAGGGTAAGGGTAAGGGTAAGGGTAAGGGTAAGGGTAAGGGTAAGCTTAAGGGTAAGGGTAAGGGTAAGGGTAAGGGTAAGGTTAAGGGTAAGCTTAAGGGTAAAAGCAAGGGTAAGGGTAAGAGTAAGGGTAAGGGTAAGGGTAAGGGTAAGGGTAAGGGTAAGGGTGAGCTTAAGGGTAAAAGCAAGGGTAAGGGTAAGGGTAAGGGTAAGGGTAAGGGTAAGGGTAAGGGTAAGGGTAAGGGTAAGGGTAAGCTTAAGGGTAAAAGCAAGGGTAAGGGTAAGGGTAAGGGTAAGGGTAAGGGTAAGGGTAAGGGTAAGGGTAAGGGTAAGGGTAAAGGTAAGGGTAAGCCTAAGGGTAAAAGCAAGGGTAAGGGTAAGGGTAAGGGTAAGGGTAAGAGTAAGGGTAAGGGTAAGGGTAAGCTTAAGGGTAAAAGCAAGGGTAAGGGTAAGGGTAAGGGTAAGGGTAAGCCTAAGGGTAAAAGCAAGGGTAAGGGTAAGGGTAAGGGTAAGGGTAAGGGTAAGCTTAAGGGTAAAAGCAAGGGTAAGGGTAAGGGTAAGGGTAAGGGTAAGGGTAAGGGTAAGCTTAAGGGTAAAAGCAAGGGTGGGGGTAAGGGTAAGGGTAAGGGTAAGGGTAAGGGTAAGGGTAAGGGTGAGGGTAAGGGTAAGGGTAAGCTTAAGGGTAAAAGCAAGGGTAAGGGTAAGGGTAAGGGTAAGGGTAAGGGTAAGGGTAAGGGTAAGGGTAAGGGTAAGGGTAAGGGTAAGCTTAAGGGTAAAAGCAAGGGTAAGGGTAAGGGTAAGGGTAAGGGTAAAGGTAAGGGTAAGCCTAAGGGTAAAAGCAAGGGTAAGGGTAAGGGTAAGGGTAAGGGTAAGGGTAAGGGTAAGGGTAAGGGTAAGGGTAAGGGTAAGGGTAAGGGTAAGGGTAAGGGTATGGGTAAGGGTAAGGGTAAGGGTAAGGGTAAGGGTAAGGGTAAGGGTAAGGGTAAGCTTAAGGGTAAAAGCAAGGGTAAGGGTAAGGGTAAGGGTAAGGGTAAGCCTAAGGGTAAAAGCAAGGGTAAGGGTAAGGGTAAGGGTAAGGGTAAGGGTAAGCTTAAGGGTAAAAGCAAGGGTAAGGGTAAGGGTAAGGGTAAGGGTAAGGGTAAGGGTAAGGGTAAGCTTAAGGGTAAAAGCAAGGGTAAGGGTAAGGGTAAGGGTAAGGGTAAGGGTAAGGGTAAGGGTAAGGGTAAGGGTAAAGGTAAGGGTAAGCCTAAGGGTAAAAGCAAGGGTAAGGGTAAGGGTAAGGGTAAGGGTAAGGGTAAGGGTAAGGGTAAGGGTAAGGGTAAGGGTAAGCTTAAGGGTAAAAGCAAGGGTAAGGGTAAGGGTAAGGGTGAGGGTAAGGGTAAGGGTAAGGGTAAGGGTAAGGGTAAGGGTAAGCTTAAGGGTAAGGGTAAGGGTAAGGGTAAGGGTAAGCTTAAGGGTAAAAGCAAGGGTAAGGGTAAGGGTAAGGGTAAGGGTAAGCTTAAGGGTTAAAGCAAGGGTAAGGGTAAGGGTAAGGGTAAGGGTAAGGGTAAGCTTAAGGGTAAGGGTAAGGGTAAGGGTTAGGGTAAGCTTAAGGGTAAAAGCAAGGGTAAGGGTAAGGGTAAGGGTAAGGGTAAGGGTAAGCTTAAGGGTAAGGGTAAGGGTAAGGGTAAGGGTAAGCTTAAGGGTAAAAGCAAGGGTAAGGTTAAGGGTAAGGGTAAGGGTAAGGGTAAGGGTAAGGGTAAGGGTAAGCTTAAGGGTAAGGGTAAGGGTAAGGGTAAGGGTAAGCTTAAGGGTAAAAGCAAGGGTAAGGGTAAGGGTAAGGGTAAGGGTAAGGGTAAGGGTAAGGGTAAGGGTAAGGGTAAGGGTGAGGGTAAGGGTAAGGGTAAGGGTAAGCTTAAGGGTAAGGGTAAGGGTAAGGGTAAGCTTAAGGGTAAAAGCAAGGGTAAGGGTAAGGGTAAGGGTAAGGGTAAGCTTGAGGGTAAAAGCAAGGGTAAGGGTAAGGGTAAGGGTAAGGGTAAGGGTAAGGGTAAGGGTAAGGGTAAGGGTAAGGGTAAGGGTAAGGGTAAGGGTAAGGGTAAGGGTAAGGGTAAGGGTAAGCTTAAGGGTAAGGGTAAGGGTAAGGGTAAGCTTAAGGGTAAAAGCAAGGGTAAGGGTAAGAGTAAGGGTAAGGGTAAGGGTAAAGGTAAGGGTAAGCCTAAGGGTAAAAGCAAGGGTAAGGGTAAGGGTAAGGGTAAGGGTAAGGGTAAAGGTAAGGGTAAGGGTAAGGGTAAGCTTAAGGGTAAAAGCAAGGGTAAGGGTAAGGGTAAGGGTAAGGGTAAGGGTAAGGGTAAGGGTAAGGGTAAGGGTAAGGGTAAGGGTAAGCTTAAGGGTAAAAGCAAGGGTAAGGGTAAGGGTAAGGGTAAGGGTAAGGGTAAGGGTAAGGGTAAGGGTAAGGGTAAGGGTAAGCTTAAGGGTAAAAGCAAGGGTAAGGGTAAGGGTAAGGGTAAGGGTAAGGGTTAGGGTAAGGGTAAAGGTAAGGGTAAGCCTAAGGGTAAAAGCAAGGGTAAGGGTAAGGGTAAGGGTAAGGGTAAGGGTAAGGGTAAGGGTAAGGGTAAGGGTAAGGGTAAGGGTAAGGGTAAGGGTAAGGGTAAGGGTAAGGGTAAGAGTAAGGGTAAGGGTAAGGGTAAGCTTAAGGGTAAAAGCAAGGGTAAGGGTAAGGGTAAGGGTAAGGGTAAGCCTAAGGGTAAAAGCAAGGGTAAGGGTAAGGTTAAGGGTAAGGGTAAGGGTAAGCTTAAGGGTAAAAGCAAGGGTAAGGGTAAGGGTAAGGGTAAGGGTAAGGGTAAGCTTAAGGGTAAAAGCAAGGGTAAGGGTAAGGGTGAGGGTGAGGTTAAGGGTAAGGGTAAGGGTAAAGGTAAGGGTAAGCCTAAGAGTAAAAGCAAGGGTAAGGGTAAGGGTAAGGGTAAGGGTAAGGGTAAGGGTAAGGGTAAGGGTAAGGGTAAGGGTAAGGGTAAGCTTAAGGGTAAAAGCAAGGGTAAGGGTTAGGGTAAGGGTAAGGGTAAGGGTAAGGGTAAGGGTAAGCTTAAGGGTAAAAGCAAGGGTAAGGGTAAGGGTAAGGGTAAGGGTAAGGGTAAGGGTAAAGGTAAGGGTAAGCTTAAGGGTAAAAGCAAGGGTAAGGGTAAGGGTAAGGGTAAGGGTAAGGGTAAGGGTAAGGGTAAGGGTAAGGGTAAGGGTAAGGGTAAGGGTAAGGGTAAGGGTAAGGGTAAGGGTAAGGGTAAGGGTAAGCTTAAGGGTAAAAGCAAGGGTAAGGGTAAGGGTAAGGGTAAGGGTAAGGGTAAGGGTAAGGGTAAGGGTAAGGGTAAGGGTAAGGGTAAGGGTAAGGGTAAGGGTAAGCTTAAGGGTAAGGGTAAGGGTAAGGGTAAGGGTAAGCCTAAGGGTAAAAGCAAGGGTAAGGGTAAGGGTAAGGGTAAGGGTAAGCTTAAGGGTAAAGGAAAGGGTAAGGGTAAGGCTAAGGGTAAGGGTAAGGGTAAGGGTAAGGGTAAGCTTAAGGGTAAAAGCAAGGGTAAGGGTAAGGGTAAGGGTAAGGGTAAGGGTAAGGGTAAGGGTAAAGGTGAGGGTAAGCCTAAGGGTAAAAGCAAGGGTAAGGGTAAGGGTAAGGGTAAGGGTAAGGGTAAGGGTAAGGGTAAGGGTAAGGGTAAGGGTAGGGGTAAGAGTAAGGGTAAGGGTAAGCTTAAGGGTAAAAGCAAGGGTAAGGGTAAGGGTAAGGGTAAGGGTAAGGGTAAGGGTAAGCTTAAGGGTAAAAGCAAGGGTAAGGGTAAGGGTAAGGGTAAGGGTAAGGGTAAGGGTAAGGGTAAGGGTAAGGGTAAGGGTAAGGGTAAGGGTAAGGGTAAGCTTAAGGGTAAAAGCAAGGGTAAGGGTAAGGGTAAGGGTAAGGGTAAGGGTAAGGGTAAGGGTAAGGGTAAGGGTAATGGTAAGGGTAAAGGTAAGGGTAAGCCTAAGGGTAAAAGCAAGGTTGAGGGAAAGGGTAAGGGTAAGGGTAAGGGTAAGGGTAAGGGTAAGGGTAAGGGTAAGGGTAAGGGTAAGGGTAAGCTTAAGGGTAAAAGCAAGGGTAAGGGTAAGGGTAAGGGTAAGGGTAAGGGTAAGGGTAAGGGTAAGGGTAAGGGTAAGGGTAAGGGTAAGCTTAAGGGTAAGGGTAAGGGTAAGGGTAAGGGTAAGCGTAAGGGTAAAAGCAAGGGTAAGGGTAAGGGTAAGGGTAAGGGTAAGGGTAAGCTTAAGGGTAAAAGCAAGGGTAAGGGTAAGGGTAAGGGTAAGGGTAAGGGTAAGGGTAAGGGTAAGGGTAAGCTTAAGGGTAAGGGTAAGGGTAAGGGTAAGGGTAAGCTTAAGGGTAAAAGCAAGGGTAAGGGTAAGAGTAAGGGAAAGGGTAAGGGTAAGGGTAAGGGTAAGGGTAAGGGTGAGCTTAAGGGTAAAAGCAAGGGTAAGGGTAAGGGTAAGGGTAAGGGTAAGGGTAAGGGTAAGGGTAAGGGTAAGGGTAAGGGTAAGCTTAAGGGTAAAAGCAAGGGTAAAAGCAAGGGTAAGGGTAAGGGTAAGGGTAAGGGTAAGGGTAAGGGTAAGGGTAAGGGTAAAGGTAAGGGTAAACCTAAGGGTAAAAGCAAGGGTAAGGGTAAGGGTAAGGGTAAGGGTAAGAGTAAGGGTAAGGGTAAGGGTAAGGGTAAGCTTAAGGGTAAAAGCAAGGGTAAGGGTAAGGGTAAGGGTAAGGGTAAGCCTAAGGGTAAAAGCAAGGGTAAGGGTAGGGGTAAGGGTAAGGGTAAGGGTAAGCTTAAGGGTAAAAGCAAGGGTAAGGGTAAGGGTAAGGGTAAGGGTAAGGGTAAGGGTAAGGGTAAGCTTAAGGGTAAAAGCAAGGGTGAGGGTAAGGGTGAGGGTAAGGGTAAGGGTAAGGGTAAGGGTAAGGGTAAGGGTAAGGGTAAGGGTAAGGGTAAGGGTAAGGGTAAGCTTAAGGGTAAAAGCAAGGGTAAGGGTAAGGGTAAGGGTAAGGGTAAGGGTAAGGGTAAGGGTAAGGGTAAGGGTAAGGGTAAGGGTAAGGGTAAGCTTAAGGGTAAAAGCAAGGGTAAGGGTAAGGGTAAGGGTAAGGGTAAGGGTAAGGGTAAAGGTAAGGGTAAGCCTAAGGGTAAAAGCAAGGGTAGGGGTAAGGGTAAGGGTAAGGGTAAGGGTAAGGGTAAGGGTAAGGGTAAGGGTAAGGGTAAGGGTAAGGGTAAGGGTAAGGGTAAGGGTAAGGGTAAGGGTAAGGGTAAGGGTAAGGGTAAGCTTAAGGGTAAAAGCAAGGGTAAGGGTAAGGGTAAGGGTAAGGGTAAGCCTAAGGGTAAAAGCAAGGGTAAGGGTAAGGGTAAGGGTAAGGGTAAGGGTAAGGGTAAGGGTAAGGGTAAGGGTAAGGGTAAGGGTAAAGGTAAGGGTAAGCCTAAGGGTAAAAGCAAGGGTAAGGGTAAGGGTAAGGGTAAGGGTAAGGGTAAGGGTAAGGGTAAGGGTAAGCTTAAGGGTAAAAGCAAGGGTAAGGGTAAGGGTGAGGGTAAGGGTAAGGGTAAGGGTAAGGGTAAGGGTAAGGGTAAGGGTAAGCTTAAGGGTAAGGGTAAGGGTAAGGGTAAGGGTAAGCTTAAGGGTAAAAGCAAGGGTAAGGGTAAGGGTAAGGGTAAGGGTAAGCTTAAGGGTAAAAGCAAGGGTAAGGGTAAGGGTAAGGGTAAGGGTAAGGGTAAGGGTAAGGGTAAGCTTAAGGGTAAGGGTAAGGGTAAGGGTAAGGGTAAGCTTAAGGGTAAAAGCAAGGGTAAGGGTAAGGGTAAGGGTAAGGGTAAGGGTAAGCTTAAGGGTAAGGGTAAGGGTAAGGGTAAGGGTAAGCTTAAGGGTAAAAGCAAGGGTAAGGTTAAGGGTAAGGGTAAGGGTAAGGGTAAGGGTAAGGGTAAGGGTAAGCTTAAGGGTAAGGGTAAGGGTAAGGGTAAGGGTAAGCTTAAGGGTAAAAGCAAGGGTAAGGGTAAGGGTAAGGGTAAGGGTAAGGGTAAGGGTAAGGGTAAGGGTAAGGGTAAGGGTAAGGGTAAGGGTAAGGGTAAGGGTAAGGGTGAGGGTAAGCTTAAGGGTAAGGGTAAGGGTAAGGGTAAGCTTAAGGGTAAAAGCAAGGGTAAGGGTAAGGGTAAGGGTAAGGGTAAGGGTAAGGGTAAGCTTAAGGGTAAAAGCAAGGGTAAGGGTAAGGGTAAGGGTAAGGGTAAGGGTAAGGGTAAGGGTAAGGGTAAGGGTAAGGGTAAGGGTAAGGGTAAGGGTAAGGGTAAGGGTAAGCTTAAGGGTAAGGGTAAGGGTAAGGGTAAGCTTAAGGGTAAAAGCAAGGGTAAGGGTAAGGGTAAGGGTAAGGGTAAAGGTAAGGGTAAGCCTAAGGGTAAAAGCAAGGGTAAGGGTAAGGGTAAGGGTAAGGGTAAGGGTAAGGGTAAGGGTAAGGGTAAGGGTAAGCTTTAGGGTAAAAGCAAGGGTAAGGGTAAGGGTAAGGGTAAGGGTAAGGGTAAGGGTAAGGGTAAGCCTAAGGGTAAAAGCAAGGGTAAGGGTAAGGGTAAGGGTAAGGGTAAGGGTAAGGGTAAGGGTAAGGGTAAGGGTAAGGGTAAGGGTAAGGGTAAGGGTAAGGGTAAGCTTAAGGGTAAAAGCAAGGGTAAGGGTAAGGGTAAGGGTAAGGGTAAGGGTTAGGGTAAGGGTAAGGGTAAGGGTAAGGGTAAGGGTAAGGGTAAGGGTAAGGGTAAGAGTAAGGGTAAGGGTAAGGGTAAGCTTAAGGGTAAAAGCAAGGGTAAGGGTAAGGGTAAGGGTAAGGGTAAGCCTAAGGGTAAAAGCAAGGGTAAGGGTAAGGTTAAGGGTAAGGGTAAGGGTAAGCTTAAGGGTAAAAGCAAGGGTAAGGGTAAGGGTAAGGGTAAGGGTAAGGGTAAGCTTAAGGGTAAAAGCAAGGGTAAGGGTAAGGGTGAGGGTGAGGGTAAGGGTAAGGGTAAGGGTAAGGGTAAATGTAAGGGTAAGCCTAAGAGTAAAAGCAAGGGTAAGGGTAAGGGTAAGGGTAAGGGTAAGGGTAAGGGTAAGGGTAAGGGTAAGGGTAAGGGTAAGGGTAAGGGTAAGGGTAAGGGTAAGGGTAAGGGTAAGGGTAAGGGTAAGCTTAAGGGTAAAAGCAAGGGTAAGGATAAGGGTAAGGGTAAGGGTAAGGGTAAGGGTAAGGGTAAGGGTAAGGGTAAGGGTAAGGGTAAGCTTAAGGGTAAAAGCAAGGGTAAGGGTAAGGGTAAGGGTAAGGGTAAGGGTAAGGGTAAGGGTGAGGGTAAGGGTAAGAGTAAGCTTAAGGGTAAAAGCAAGGGTAAGGGTTAGGGTAAGGGTAAGGGTAAGGGTAAGGGTAAGGGTAAGGGTAAGCTTAAGGGTAAAAGCAAGGGTAAGGGTAAGGGTAAGGGTAAGGGTAAGGGTAAGGGTAAGGGTAAATGTAAGGGTAAGCTTAAGGGTAAAAGCAAGGGTAGAGTAAGGGTAAGGGTAAGGGTAAGGGTAAGGGTAAGGGTAAGGGTAAGGGTAAGGGTAAGGGTAAGGGTAAGGGTAAGGGTAAGGGTAAGCTTAAGGGTATAAGCAAGGGTAAGGGTAAGGGTAAGGGTGAGGGTAAGGGTAAGGGTAAGGGTAAGGGTAAGCTTAAGGGTAAAAGCAAGGGTAAGGGTAAGGGTAAGGGTAAGGGTAAGGGTAAGGGTAAGGGTAAGCTTAAGGGTAAAAGCAAGGGTAAGGGTAAGGGTAAGGGTAAGGGTAAGGGTAAGGGTAAGGGTAAGGGTAAGGGTAAGGGTAAGGCTAAGGGTAAGGGTAAAGGTAAGGTTAAGCCTAAGGGTAAAACCAAGGGTAAGGGTAAGGGTAAGGGTAAGGGTAAGGGTAAGGGTAAGGGTAAGGGTAAGGGTAAGGGTAAGGGTAAGGGTAAGGGTAAGGGTAAGCTTAAGGGTAAAAGCAAGGGTAAGGGTAAGGGTAAGGGTAAGGGTAAGCCTAAGGGTAAAAGCAAGGGTAAAGGTAAGGGTAAGGGTAAGGGTAAGCTTAAGGGTAAAAGCAAGGGTAAGGGTAAGGGTAAGGGTAAGGGTAAGCTTAAGGGTAAAAGCAAGGGTAAGGGTAAGGGTAAGGGTAAGGGTAAGGGTAAGGGTAAGGGTAAGGGTAAAGGTAAGGGTAAGCCTAAGGGTCAAAGCAAGGGTAAGGGTAAGGGTAAGGGTAAGGGTAAGGGTAAGGGTAAGGGTAAGGGTAAGGGTAAGCTTAAGGGTAAAAGCAAGGGTAAGGGTAAGGGTAAGGGTAAGGGTAAGGGTAAGGGTAAGGGTAAAGGTAAGGGTAAGGGTGAGGGTAAGCTTAAGGGTAAGGGTAAGGGTAAGGGTAAGGGTAAGCCTAAGGGTAAAAGCAAGGGTAAGTGTAAGGGTAAGGGTAAGGGTAAGGGTAAGCTTAAGGGTAAAAGGAAGGGTAAGGGTAAGGGTAAGGGTAAGGGTAAGGGTAAGCTTAAGGGTAAAAGCAAGGGTAAGGGTAAGGGTAAGGGTAAGGGTAAGGGTAAGGGTTAGGCTAAAGGTAAGGGTAAGCCTAAGGGTAAAAGCAAGGGTAAGGGTAAGGGTAAGGGTAAGGGTAAGGGTAAGGGTAAGGGTAAGGGTAAGGGTAAGGGTAAGGGTAAGGGTATAGGTAAGGGTAAGGGTAAGCTTAAGGGTAAAAGCAAGGGTAAGGGTAAGGGTAAGGGTAAGGATAAGAGTAAGGGTAAGGGTAAGGGTAAGCTTAAGGGTAAAAGCAAGGGTAAGGGTAAGGGTAAGGGAAAGGGTAAGGGTAAGGGTAAGGGTAAGGGTAAGGGTAAGGGTAAGGGTAAGGGTAAGGGTAAGGGTAAGCTTAAGGGTAAAAGCAAGGGTAAGGGTAAGGGTAAGGGTAAGGGTAAGGGTAAGGGTAAGGGTAAGGGTAAGGGTAAGGGTAAGGGTAAGGGTAAGGGTAAGCTTAAATGTAAAAGCAAGGGTAAGGGTAAGGGTAAGGGTAAGGGTAAGGGTAAGGGTAATGGTAAGGGTAAAGGTAAGGGTAAGCCTAAGGGTAAAAGCAAGGGTAAGGGTAAGGGTAAGGGTAAGGGTAAGGTTAAGGGTAAGGGTTAGGGTAAGGGTAAGGGTAAGGGTAAGGGTAAGCTTAAGGGTAAAAGCAAGGGTAAGGGTAAGGGTAAGGGTAAGGTTAAGGGTAAGGGTAAGGGTAAGCTTAAGGGTAAGGGTAAGGGTAAGGGTAAGGGTAAGGGTAAGCTTAAGGGTAAAAGCAAGGGTAAGGTTAAGGGTAAGGGTAAGGGTAAGGGTAAGCTTAAGGGTAAAAGCAAGGGTAAGGGTAAGGGTAAGGGTAAGGGTAAGGGTAAGGGTAAGGGTAAGGGTAAGCTTAAGGGTAAGGGTAAGGGTAAGGGTAAGCTTAAGGGTAAAAGCAAGGGTAAGGGTAAGGGTAAGTGTAAGGGTAAGGGTAAGGGTAAGGGTAAGGGTGAGCTTAAGGGTAAAAGCAAGGGTAAGGGTAAGGTTAAGGGTAAGGGTAAGGGTAAGGGTAAGGGTAAGGGTTAGCTTAAGGGTAAAAGCAAGGGTAAGGGTAAGGGTAAGGGTAAGGGTAAGGGTAAGGGTAAGGGTAAGGGTAAGGGTAAAGGTAAGGGTAAGCCTAAGGGTAAAAGCAAGGGTAAGGGTAAGGGTAAGGGTAAGGGTTAGAGTAAGGGTGAGGGTAAGGGTAAGGTTAAGCTTAAGGGTAAAAGCAAGGGTAAGGGTAAGGTTAAGGGTAAGGGTAAGCCTAAGGGTAAAAGCAAGGGTAAGGGAAAGGGTAAGGGTAAGGGTAAGGGTAAGGGTAAGCTTAAGGGTAAAAGCAAGGGTAAGGGTAAGGGTAAGGGTAAGGGTAAGGGTAAGGGTAAGGGTAAGGGTAAGGGTAAGGGTAAGGGTAAGGGTAAGGGTAAGGGTAAGGGTAAGGGTAAGGGTAAGGGTAAGGGTAAGGGTAAGGGTAAGGGTAAGCTTAAGGGTATAAGCAAGGGTAAGGGTAAGGGTAAGGGTGAGGGTAAGGGTAAGGGTAAGGGTAAGGGTAAGCTTAAGGGTAAAAGCAAGGGTAAGGGTAAGGGTAAGGGTAAGGGTAAGGGTAAGGGTAAGGGTAAGGGTAAGGGTAAGCTTAAGGGTAAAAGCAAGGGTAAGGGTAAGGGTAAGGGTAAGGGTAAGGGTAAGGGTAAGGGTAAGGGTAAGGGTAAGGGTAAGGGTAAGGGTAAGGGTAAGGGTAAGGGTAAGGGTAAGGGTAAGGGTAAGGGTAAGGGTAAAGGTAAGGTTAAGCCTAAGGGTAAAAGCAAGGGTAAGGGTAAGGGTAAGGGTAAGGGTAAGGGTAAGGGTAAGGGTAAGGGTAAGGGTAAGGGTAAGGGTAAGGGTAAGGGTAAGGGTAAGCTTAAGGGTAAAAGCAAGGGTAAGGGTAAGGGTAAGGGTAAGGGTAAGCCTAAGGGTAAAAGCAAGGGTAAGGGTAAGGGTTAGGGTAAGGGTAAGGGTAAGCTTAAGGGTAAAAGCAAGGGTAAGGGTAAGGGTAAGGGTAAGGGTAAGGGTAAGGGTAAGGGTAAGCTTAAGGGTAAAAGCAAGGGTAAGGGTAAGGGTAAGGGTAAGGGTAAGGGTAAGGGTAAGGGTAAGGGTAAGGGTAAAGGTGAGGGTAAGCCTAAGGGTCAAAGCAAGGGTAAGGGTAAGGGTAAGGGTAAGGGTAAGGGTAAGGGTAAGGGTAAGGGTAAGGGTAAGGGTAAGGGTAAAGGAAAGGGTAAGGGTAAGCTTAAGGGTAAAAGCAAGGGTAAGGGTAAGGGTAAGGGTAAGGGTAAGGGTAAGGGTAAGGGTAAGGGTAAGCTTAAGGGTAAGGGTGAGGGTAAGGGTAAGGGTAAGCCTAAGGGTAAAAGCAAGGGTAAGTGTAAGGGTAAGGGTAAGGGTAAGGGTAAGCTTAAGGGTAAAAGCAAGGGTAAGGGTAAGGGTAAGGGTAAGGGTAAGGGTAAGGGTAAGGGTAAGCTTAAGGGTAAAAGCAAGGGTAAGGGTAAGGGTAAGGGTAAGGGTAAGGGTAAGGGTAAGGCTAAAGGTAAGGGTAAGCCTAAGGGTAAAAGCAAGGGTAAGGGTAAGGGTAAGGGTAAGGGTAAGGGTAAGGGTAAGGGTAAGGGTAAGGGTAAGGGTAAGTTTAAGGGTAAGGGTAAGGGTAAAGGTAAGGGTAAGGGTAAGCTTAAGGGTAAAAGCAAGGGTAAGGGTAAGGGTAAGGGTAAGGGTAAGAGTAAGGGTAAGGGTAAGGGTAAGCTTAAGGGTAAAAGCAAGGGTAAGGGTAAGGGTAAGGGTAAGGGTAAGGGTAAGGGTAAGGGTAAGGGTAAGGGTAAGGGTAAGGGTAAGGGTAAGGGTAAGGGTAAGGGTAAGGGTAAGGGTAAGCTTAAGGGTAAAAGCAAGGGTAAGGGTAAGGGTAAGGGTAAGGGTAAGGGTAAGGGTAAGGGTAAGGGTAAGGGTAAGGGTAAGGGTAAGCTTAAGGGTAAAAGCAAGGGTAAGGGTAAGGGTAAGGGTAAGGGTAAGGGTAAGGGTAATGGTAAGGGTAAAGGTAAGGGTAAGCCTAAGGGTAAAAGCAAGGGTAAGGGTAAGGGTAAGGGTAAGGGTAAGGGTAAGGGTAAGCTTAAGGGTAAAAGCAAGGGTAAGGGTAAGGGTAAGGGTAAGGGTAAGGGTAAGGGTAAGGGTAAGGGTAAGGGTAGGCTTAAGGGTAAGGGTAAGGGTAAGGGTAAGGGTAAGCTTAAGGGTAAAAGCAAGGGTAAGGGTCAGGGTAAGGGTAAGTGTAAGGGTAAGGGTAAGGGTAAGGGTAAGGGTGAGCTTAAGGGTAAAAGCAAGGGTAAGGGTAAGGTTAAGGGTAAGGGTAAGGGTTAGCTTAAGGGTAAAAGCAAGGGTAAGGGTAAGGGTAAGGGTAAGGGTAAGGGTAAGGGTAAGGGTAAGGGTAAGGGTAAGGGTAAGGGTAAGGGTAAAGGTAAGGGTAAGCCTAAGGGTAAAAGCAAGGGTAAGGGTAAGGGTAAGGGTAAGGGTAAGAGTAAGGGCAAGGGTAAGGGTAAGGGTAAGCTTAAGGGTAAAAGCAAGGGTAAGGGTAAGGGTAAGGGTAAGGGTAAGCCTAAGGGTAAAAGCAAGGGTAAGGGTAAGGGTAAGGGTAAGGGTAAGGGTAAGCTTAAGGGTAAAAGCAAGGGTAAGGGTAAGGGTAAGGGTAAGGGTAAGGGTAAGCTTAAGGGTAAAAGCAAGGGTGAGGGTAAGGGTAAGGGTAAGGGTAAGGGTAAGGGTAAGGGTAAGGGTAAGGGTAAGGGTAAGGGTAAAGGTAAGGGTAAGCCTAAGAGTAAAAGCAAGGGTAAGGGTAAGGGTAAGGGTAAGGGTAAGGGTAAGGGTAAGGGTAAGGGTAAGGGTAAGGGTAAGGGTAAGGGTAAGCTTAAGGGTAAAAGCAAGGGTAAGGATAAGGGTAAGGGTAAGGGTAAGGGTAAGGGTGAGGGTAAGGGTAAGGGTAAGGGTAAGGGTAAGCTTAAGGGTAAAAGCAAGGGTAAGGGTAAGGGTAAGGGTAAGGGAAAGGGTAAGGGTAAAGGTAAGGGTAAGCTTAAGGGTAAAAGCAATGGTAAGGGTTAGGGTAAGGGTAAGGGTAAGGGTAAGGGTAAGGGTAAGCTTAAGGGTAAAAGCAAGGGTAAGGGTAAGGGTAAGGGTAAGGGTAAGGGTAAGGGTAGGGGTAAGGGTAAAGGTAAGGGTAAGCCTAAGGGTAAAAGCAAGGGTAAGGGTAAGGGTAAGGGTAAGGGTAAGGGTAAGGGTAAGGGTAAGGGTAAGGGTAAGGGTAAGGGTAAGGGTAAGGGTAAGGGTAAGGGTAAGGGTAAGCTTAAGGGTATAAGCAAGGGTAAGGGTAAGGGTAAGGGTGAGGGTAAGGGTAAGGGTAAGGGTAAGGGTGAGCTTAAGGGTAAAAGCAAGGGTAAGGGTAAGGGTAAGGGTAAGGGTAAGGGTAAGGGTAAGGGTAAGCTTAAGGGTAAAAGCAAGGGTAAGGGTAAGGGTAAGGGTAAGGGTAAGGGTAAGGGTAAGGGTAAGGGTAAGGGTAAGGGTAAGGGTAAGGGTAAGGGTAAGGGTAAAGGTAAGGTTAAGCCTAAGGGTAAAAGCAAGGGTAAGGGTAAGGGTAAGGGTAAGGGTAAGGGTAAGGGTAAGGGTAAGGGTAAGGGTAAGGGTAAGGGTAAGGGTAAGGGTAAGGGTAAGGGTAAGGGTAAGGGTAAGGGTAAGGGTAAGGGTAAGGGTAAGGGTAAGGGTAAGGGTAAGCTTAAGGGTATAAGCAAGGGTAAGGGTAAGGGTAAGGGTGAGGGTAAGGGTAAGGGTAAGGGTAAGGGTAAGCTTAAGGGTAAAAGCAAGGGTAAGGGTAAGGGTAAGGGTAAGGGTAAGGGTAAGGGTAAGGGTAAGCTTAAGGGTAAAAGCAAGGGTAAGGGTAAGGGTAAGGGTAAGGGTAAGGGTAAGGGTAAGGGTAAGGGTAAGGGTAAGGGTAAGGGTAAGGGTAAGGGTAAGGGTAAAGGTAAGGTTAAGCCTAAGGGTAAAAGCAAGGGTAAGGGTAAGGGTAAGGGTAAGGGTAAGGGTAAGGGTAAGGGTAAGGGTAAGGGTAAGGGTAAGGGTAAGGGTAAGGGTAAGGGTAAGGGTAAGGGTAAGCTTAAGGGTAAAAGCAAGGGTAAGGGTAAGGGTAAGGGTAAGGGTAAGCCTAAGGGTAAAAGCAAGGGTAAAGGTAAGGGTAAGGGTAAGGGTAAGGGTAAGCTTAAGGGTAAAAGCAAGGGTAAGGGTAAGGGTAAGGGTAAGGGTAAGGGTAAGGGTAAGGGTAAGGGTAAGGGTAAGGGTAAGGGTAAGCTTAAGGGTAAAAGCAAGGGTAAGGGTAAGGGTAAAGGTAAGGGTAAGGGTAAGGGTAAGGGTAAGGGTAAGGGTAAAGGTAAGGGTAAGCCTAAGGGTCAAAGCAAGGGTGAGGGTAAGGGTAAGGGTAAGGGTAAGGGTAAGGGTAAGGGTAAGGGTAAGGGTAAGGGTAAGCTTAAGGGTAAAAGCAAGGGTAAGGGTAAGGGTAAGGGTAAGGGTAAGGGTAAGGGTAAGGGTAAGGGTAAGGGTAAGGGTAAGGGTAAGCTTAAGGGTAAGGGTAAGGGTAAGGGTAAGGGTAAGCCTAAGGGTAAAAGCAAGGGTAAGTGTAAGGGTAAGGGTAAGGGTAAGCTTAAGGGTAAAAGCAAGGGTAAGGGTAAGGGTAAGGGTAAGGGTAAGGGTAAGCTTAAGGGTAAAAGCAAGGGTAAGGGTAAGGGTAAGGGTAAGGGTAAGGGTAAGGGTTAGGCTAAAGGTAAGGGTAAGCCTAAGGGTAAAAGCAAGGGTAAGGGTAAGGGTAAGGGTAAGGGTAAGGGTAAGGGTAAGGGTAAGGGTAAGGGTAAGGGTAAGGGTAAGGGTAAGGGTAAGGGTAAAGGTAAGGGTAAGGGTAAGCTTAAGGGTAAAAGCAAGGGTAAGGGTAAGGGTAAGGGTAAGGATAAGAGTAAGGGTAAGGGTAAGGGTAAGCTTAAGGGTAAAAGCAAGGGTAAGGGTAAGGGTAAGGGTAAGGGTAAGGGTAAGGGTAAGGGTAAGGGTAAGGGTAAGGGTAAGCTTAAGGGTAAAAGCAAGGGTAAGGGTAAGGGTAAGGGTAAGGGTAAGGGTAAGGGTAAGGGTAAGGGTAAGGGTAAGGGTAAGGGTAAGGGTAAGCTTAAGGGTAAAAGCAAGGGTAAGGGTAAGGGTAAGGGTAAGGGTAAGGGTAAGGGTAATGGTAAGGGTAAAGGTAAGGGTAAGCCTAAGGGTAAAAGCAAGGGTAAGGGTAAGGGTAAGGGTAAGGGTAAGGTTAAGGGTAAGGGTTAGGGTAAGGGTAAGGGTAAGGGTAAGGGTAAGGGTAAGGGTAAGGGTAAGCTTGAGGGTAAGGGTAAGGGTAAGGGTAAGGGTAAGCTTGAGGGTAAGGGTAAGGGTAAGGGTAAGGGTAAGGGTAAGCTTAAGGGTAAGCTTAAGGGTAAAAGCAAGGGTAAGGGTAAGGGTAAGGGTAAGGGTAAGGGTAAGGGTAAGGGTAAGGGTAAGCTTAAGGGTAAGGGTAAGGGTAAGGGTAAGCTTAAGGGTAAAAGCAAGGGTAAGGGTAAGGGTAAGGGTAAGTGTAAGGGTAAGGGTAAGGGTAAGGGTAAGGGTGAGCTTAAGGGTAAAATCAAGGGTAAGGGTAAGTTTAAGGGTAAGGGTAAGGGTAAGGGTAAGGGTAAGGGTTAGCTTTAGGGTAAAAGCAAGGTTAAGGGTAAGGGTAAGGGTAAGGGTAAGGGTAAGGGTAAGGGTAAGGGTAAGGGTAAAGGTAAGGGTAAGCCTAAGGGTAAAATCAAGGGTAAGGGTAAGGGTAAGGGTAAGGGTAAGAGTAAGGGTAAGGGTAAGGGTAAGGTTAAGCTTAAGGGTAAAAGCAAGGGTAAGGGTAAGGGTAAGGGTAAGGGTAAGCCTAAGGGTAAAAGCAAGGGTAAGGGAAAGGGTAAGGGTAAGGGTAAGGGTAAGGGTAAGCTTAAGCGTAAAAGCAAGGGTAAGGGTAAGGGTAAGGGTAAGGGTAAGGGTAAGGGTAAGGGTAAGGGTAAGGGTAAGGGTAAGGGCAAGGGTAAGGGTAAGGGTAAGGGTAAGCTTAAGGGTATAAGCAAGGGTAAGGGTAAGGGTAAGGGTGAGGGTAAGGGTAAGGGTAAGGGTAAGGGTAAGCTTAAGGGTAAAAGCAAGGGTAAGGGTAAGGGTAAGGGTAAGGGTAAGGGTAAGGGTAAGGGTAAGGGTAAGGGTAAGGGTAAGGGTAAGGGTAAGGGTAAGGGTAAGGGTAAGGGTAAGGGTAAAGGTAAGGTTAAGCCTAAGGGTAAAAGCAAGGGTAAGGGTAAGGGTAAGGGTAAGGGTAAGGGTAAGGGTAAGGGTAAGGGTAAGGGTAAGGGTAAGGGTAAGGGTAAGGGTAAGGGTAAGCTTAAGGGTAAAAGCAAGGGTAAGGGTAAGGGAAGGGTAAGGGTAAGCCTAAGGGTAAAAGCAAGGGTAAGGGTAAGGGTAAGGGTAAGGGTAAGGGTAAGCTTAAGGGTAAAAGCAAGGGTAAGGGTAAGGGTAAGGGTAAGGGTAAGGGTAAGGGTAAGGGTAAGGGTAAGCTTAAGGGTAAAAGCAAGGGTAAGGGTAAGGGTAAGGGTAAGGGTAAGGGTAAGGGTAAGGGTAAGGGTAAAGGTGAGGGTAAGCCTAAGGGTCAAAGCAAGGGTAAGGGTAAGGGTAAGGGTAAGGGTAAGGGTAAGGGTAAGGGTAAGGGTAAGGGTTAAGGAAAGGGTAAGGGTAAGCTTAAGGGTAAAAGCAAGGGTAAGGGTAAGGGTAAGGGTAAGGGTAAGGGTAAGGGTAAGGGTAAGGGTAAGGGTAAGGGTAAGCTTAAGGGTAAGGGTAAGGGTAAGGGTAAGGGTAAGCCTAAGGGTAAAAGCAAGGGTAAGTGTAAGGGTAAGGGTAAGGGTAAGGGTAAGGGTAAGGGTAAGGGTAAGGGTAAGGGTAAGGGTAAGGGTAAGGGTAAGGGTAAGGGTAAGGGTAAGGGTAAGGGTAAGGGTAAGGGTAAGGGTAAGCTTAAGGGTATAAGCAAGGGTAAGGGTAAGGGTAAGGGTGAGGGTAAGGGTAAGGGTAAGGGTAAGGGTAAGCTTAAGGGTAAAAGCAAGGGTAAGGGTAAGGGTAAGGGTAAGGGTAAGGGTAAGGGTAAGGGTAAGCTTAAGGGTAAAAGCAAGGGTAAGGGTAAGGGTAAGGGTAAGGGTAAGGGTAAGGGTAAGGGTAAGGGTAAGGGTAAGGGTAAGGGTAAGGGTAAGGGTAAGGGTAAGGGTAAAGGTAAGGTTAAGCCTAAGGGTAAAAGCAAGGGTAAGGGTAAGGGTAAGGGTAAGGGTAAGGGTAAGGGTAAGGGTAAGGGTAAGGGTAAGGGTAAGGGTAAGGGTAAGGGTAAGGGTAAGGGTAAGGGTAAGGGTAAGGGTAAGGGTAAGCTTAAGGGTAAAAGCAAGGGTAAGGGTAAGGGTAAGGGTAAGAGTAAGCCTAAGGGTAAAAGCAACTACGCTCGGGTACCCCTGAATTCTTTAAAATAAGCCAAATATAGCGTTTTTGGGGGGTCTAGACCCTTAGTAAAATTTCGATGAAAATTTGAAAAAATAGATTTCCTTCAAAATTGGTATAATCGAAGAGGGTTCGATGATGAATTATAATCTGCAATTCCCAGTTGATTCCGTCACTTGACAGGGAAAATAAATGATTTTGAAATTTCACATTTTGGAAATTTCCCATTTGACAGGTGAAAATCTAAACGGTAGGAGATATCGATGAGATAATGTCTTACTCATGTTCAGCAACCTCGCAAACCTATGTTTGCATACCAAACTTGGCCAGTAACTCTGGTATTTTCGAAACTATTTCAATTTGAAACTTTCGCGTTTTTCGTTTCCGAGTTTTGTTTGAAGGGCTCTACAAGGAAGAATTGATGAGTGGGTGATTCTATTATTGCTTCTTATCATTTACACTAACGAGCTCAAGAACTTCACATCGAAAAACTACGCTCGGGTACCCCTGAATTCTTTAAAATAAGCCAAATATAGCGTTTTTGGGGGGTCTAGACCCTTAGTAAAATTTCGATGAAAATTTGAAAGAATAGATTTCCTTCAAAATTGGTATAATCGAAGAGGGTTCGATGATGAATTATAATCTGCAATTCCCAGTTGATTCCGTCAGTTGACAGGGAAAATAAATGATTTTGAAATTTCACATTTTGGAAATTTCCCATTTGACAGGTGAAAATCTAAACGGTGGGAGATATCGATGAGATAATGTCTTAGTCATGTTCAGCGACCTCGCAAACCTATGTTTGCATACCGAACTTGGCCGGTAACTCTGGTATTTTCGAAACTATTTCAATTTGAAACTTTCGCGTTTTTCGTTTCCGAGTTTTGTTTGAAGGGCTCTACAAGGAAGAATTGATGAGTGGGTGATTCTATTATTGCTTCTTATCATTCACACTAACGAGCTCAAGAACTTCACATCGAAAAACTACGCTCGGGTACCCCTGAATTCTTCAAAATAAGCCAAATATAGCGTTTTTGGGGGGTCTAGACCCTTAGTAAAATTTCGATGAAAATTTGAAAATTTCAAAAAGCACTGCCGTGAAGGCAGCAACTTTTGCGCGCATGTTCAATGTAAATGACCGCTTCAGCAACGAATTTGAACGTACGCGCGTACCAAATTTCAGTTCGATACGATCATAAGTTCTGGAGATATCGGGAAAAAATATGTCAAATTTCGATGTTTTCTTCTCGATATCGTTGATTTTTTCGGTATTACTCGAGAAATACTGATTCAGTCCTGATTAAACTTCACAGCTAGTTTTAAGATGCTGAAAGACAACTTTATGCAAAATTTCGTGATAATCGTGTTATTAGAACAATTTGAAAAAAAAAATTTATATGATTTTCTCATCATATCATCCTCATTAAATTTTGTATGAAACTTCGAACTGTTATTTTCGATGAAGTACTGGATTTCAATTCGATCTGATCTCTATTTTTGGAAATATTGTAAAAATAAAATTTTGAATGGTTATATCTACGGAATCATTGGGCGGATTTTACCCATTCACGAATTCGACCTTCGTAATTAAGCCCCAAACCTACTCTACAAATATCGAGTTTCTAAGTCGTTTCTTCCGGAAGTTATTGTGTTTACGGTCAGCCTAACGGCCGACTGCGTAAACACAATAACTTCCGAAAGAAACAACTTAGAAACTCGATATTTGTAGAGAAGGTTTGGACCTTAATTACGAAGGCCGAATTCGTGAATGGGTAAAATCCACCCAATGATTCCGTAGATATACCCAATCAAAATTTTATTTTTCCAATATTTCCAAAAATACAGATCAGATCGAATTGAAATCCAGTACTTCATCGAAAATAACAGTTCGAAGTTTCATACAGAATTTAATGAGGATGATATGATGAGAAAATCATATAAATTTTTTTTTCGAATTGTTCTAATTACCCGATTATTACGAAATTTTGCATGAAGTTGTCTTTCAGCGTCTTAAAACTAGCTGTGAAGTCTAATCAGGACTGAATCAGTATTTCTCGAGTTATACCGAAAAAATCAACGATATCGGGAAGAAAACCTCGAAATTTGACATATTTTTTCCCGATATCTCCAAAACTTATGATCGTATCGAACTGAAATTTGGTGCATTGCTGTGAAATTAGAAGGTCAAAGCGTGAGTATAATTTTTCTTGGATATGATTAATGGTTTCCGAAAAAAAAATTTTTTTGGAAAAAAATTTCGAAAAAAAATTTTTTTAAAAATAACCAACAATATAATCCTGACGAAATTCGACTCAAAGTTGCGCGTCGTTGTACTTCACCTAACCGCCAAGTTTGAATCCAATCGCTCAAGTAGTTTCTGAAAAAAAAATAAATAACTTCAAATTTTCAAATGCCTATAACTCCGAAACTATTCGATCGATTTGGCCCATTAACGAACTTAACCGCGGCATTCCAATGCGCGACCTACCCTGAAAGTTTCAAGTTGCTAGCTCACTTCGTTCGACAGTTATCGTGTCTACGGCCGGCCGGCCGGCCGGCCGGACAGAATCGGTTTTGACACCGGATTCGTCATCAGTGAGTCCAACCTAGTCGATTGAGACCATTTTCGGCTCAATCATCCAAAATTACAGACATTTGATCAAAACGATAGCACGCTGTTCCCCTAGAACATGCGCGCAAAAAATAGATTTCCTTCAAAATTGGTTTAATCGAAGAGGGTTCGATGATGAATTATAATCTGCAATTCCCAGTTGATTCCGTCAGTTGACAGGGAAAATAAATGATTTTGAAATTTCACATTTTGGAAATTTCCCATTTGACAGGTGAAAATCTAAACGGTAGGAGATATCGATGAGATAATGTCTTAGTCATGTTCAGCGACCTCGCAAACCTATGTTTGCATACCAAACTTGGCCGGTAACTCTGGTATTTTCGAAACTATTTCAATTTGAAACTTTCGCGTTTTTCGTTTCCGAGTTTTGTTTGAAGGGCTCTACAAGGAAGAATTGATGAGTGGGTGATTCTATTATTGCTTCTTATCATTCACACTAACGAGCTCAAGAACTTCACATCGAAAAACTACGCTCGGGTACCCCTGAATTCTTTAAAATAAGCCAAATATAGCGTTTTTGGGGGGTCTAGACCCTTAGTAAAATTTCGATGAAAATTTGAAAAAATAGATTTCCTTCAAAATTGGTATAATCGAAGAGGGTTCGATGATGAATTATAATCTGCAATTCCCAGTTGATTCCGTCACTTGACAGGGAAAATAAATGATTTTGAAATTTCACATTTTGGAAATTTCCCATTTGACAGGTGAAAATCTAAACGGTAGCAGATATCGATGAGATAATGTTTTAGTCATGTTCAGCGACCTCGCAAACCTATGTTTGCATACCAAACTTGGCCGGTAACTCTGGTATTTTCGAAACTATTTCAATTTGAAACTTTCGCGTTTTTCGTTTCCGAGTTTTGTTTGAAGGGCTCTACAAGGAAGAATTGATGAGTGGGTGATTTTATTATTGCTTCTTATCATTCACACTAACGAGCTCAAGAACTTCACATCGAAAAACTACGCTCGGGTACCCCTGAATTCTTTAAAATAAGCCAAATATAGCGTTTTTGGGGGGTCTAGACCCTTAGTAAAATTTCGATGAAAATTTGAAAAAATAGATTTCCTTCAAAATTGGTATAATCGAAGAGGGTTCGATGATGAATTATAATCTGCAATTCCCAGTTGATTCCGTCAGTTGACAGGGAAAATAAATGATTTTGAAATTTCACATTTTGGAAATTTCCCATTTGACAGGTGAAAATCTAAACGGTAGGAGATATCGATGAGATAATGTCTTAGTCATGTTCAGCGACCTCGCAAACCTATGTTTGCATACCAAACTTGGCCGGTAACTCTGGTATTTTCGAAACTATTTCAATTTGAAACTTTCGCGTTTTTCGTTTCCGAGTTTTGTTTGAAGGGCTCTACAAGGAAGAATTGATGAGTGGGTGATTCTATTATTGCTTCTTATCATTCACACTAACGAGCTCAAGAACTTCACATCGAAAAACTACGCTCGGGTACCCCTGAATTCTTTAAAATAAGCCAAATATAGCGTTTTTGGGGGGGCTAGACCCTTAGTAAAATTTCGATGAAAATTTGAAAAAATAGATTCCCTTCAAAATTGGTATAATCGAAGAGGGTTCGATGATGAATTATAATCTGCAATTCCCAGTTGATTCCGTCAGTTGACAGGGAAAATAAATGATTTTGAAATTTCACATTTTGGAAATTTCCCATTTGACAGGTGAAAATCTAAACGGTAGGAGATATCGATGAGATAATGTCTTAGTCATGTTCAGCGACCTCACAAACCTATGTTTGCATACCAAACTTGGCCGGTAACTCTGGCATTTTCGAAACTATTTCAATTTGAAACTTTCGCGTTTTTCGTTTCCGAGTTTTGTTTGAAGGGCTCTACAAGGAAGAATTGATGAGTGGGTGATTCTATTATTGCTTCTTATCATTCACACTAACGAGCTCAAGAACTTCACATCGAAAAACTACGCTCGGGTACCCCTGAATTCTTTAAAATAAGCCAAATATAGCGTTTTTGGGGGGTCTAGACCCTTAGTAAAATTTCGATGAAAATTTGAAAAAATAGATTTCCTTCAAAATTGGTATAATCGAAGAGGGTTCGATGATGAATTATAATCTGCAATTCCCAGTTGATTCCGTCAGTTGACAGGGAAAATAAATGATTTTGAAATTTCACATTTTGGAAATTTCCCATTTGACAGGTGAAAATCTAAACGGTAGGAGATATCGATGAGATAATGTCTTAGTCATGTTCAGCGACCTCGCAAACCTATGTTTGCATACCGAACTTGGCCGGTAACTCTGGTATTTTCGAAACTATTTCAATTTGAAACTTTCGCGTTTTTCGTTTCCGAGTTTTGTTTGAAGGGCTCTACAAGGAAGAATTGATGAGTGGGTGATTCTATTATTGCTTCTTATCATTCACACTAACGAGCTCAAGAACTTCACATCGAAAAACTACGCTCGGGTACCCCTGAATTCTTTAAAATAAGCCAAATATAGCGTTTTTGGGGGGTCTAGACCCTTAGTAAAATTTCGATGAAAATTTGAAAAAATAGATTTCCTTCAAAATTGGTTTAATCGAAGAGGGTTCGATGATGAATTATAATCTGCAATTCCCAGTTGATTCCGTCAGTTGACAGGGAAAATAAATGATTTTGAAATTTCACATTTTGGAAATTTCCCATTTGACAGGTGAAAATCTAAACGGTAGGAGATATCGATGAGATAATGTCTTAGTCATGTTCAGCGACCTCGCAAACCTATGTTTGCATACCAAACTTGGCCGGTAACTCTGGTATTTTCGAAACTATTTCAATTTGAAACCTTCGCGTTTTTCGTTTCCGAGTTTTGTTTGAAGGGCTCTACAAGGAAGAATTGATGAGTGGGTGATTCTATTATTGCTTCTTATCATTCACACTAACGAGCTCAAGAACTTCACATCGAAAAACTACGCTCGGGTACCCCTGAATTCTTTAAAATAAGCCAAATATAGCGTTTTTGGGGGGTCTAGACCCTTAGTAAAATTTCGATGAAAATTTGAAAAAATAGATTTCCTTCAAAATTGGTATAATCGAAGAGGGTTCGATGATGAATTATAATCTGCAATTCCCAGTTGATTCCGTCAGTTGACAGGGAAAATAAATGATTTTGAAATTTCACATTTTGGAAATTTCCCATTTGACAGGTGAAAATCTAAACGGTAGGAGATATCGATGAGATAATATCTTAGTCATGTTCAGCGACCTCGCAAACCTATGTTTTGCATACCAAACTTGGCCGGTAACTCTGGTATTTTCGAAACTATTTCAATTTGAAACTTTCGCGTTTTTCGTTTCCGAGTTTTGTTTGAAGGGCTCTACAAGGAAGAATTGATGAGTGGGTGATTCTATTATTGCTTCTTATCATTCACACTAACGAGCTCAAGAACTTCACATCGAAAAACTACGCTCGGGTACCCCTGAATTCTTTAAAATAAGCCAAATATAGCGTTTTTGGGGGGTCTAGACCCTTAGTAAAATTTCGATGAAAATTTGAAAAAATAGATTTCCTTCAAAATTGGTATAATCGAAGAGGGTTCGATGATGAATTATAATCTGCAATTCCCAGTTGATTCCGTCAGTTGACAGGGAAAATAAATGATTTTGAAATTTCACATTTTGGAAATTTCCCATTTGACAGGTGAAAATCTAAACGGTAGGAGATATCGATGAGATAATGTCTTAGTCATGTTCAGCGACCTCGCAAACCTATGTTTGCATACCAAACTTGGCCAGTAACTCTGGTATTTTCGAAACTATTTCAATTTGAAACTTTCGCGTTTTTCGTTTCCGAGTTTTGTTTGAAGGGCTCTACAAGGAAGAATTGATGAGTGGGTGATTCTATTATTGCTTCTTATCATTCACACTAACGAGCTCAAGAACTTCACATCGAAAAACTACGCTCGGGTACCCCTGAATTCTTTAAAATAAGCCAAATATAGCGTTTTTGGGGGGTCTAGACCCTTAGTAAAATTTCGATGAAAATTTGAAAAAATAGATTTCCTTCAAAATTGGTATAATCGAAGAGGGTTCGATGATGAATTATAATCTGCAATTCCCAGTTGATTCCGTCAGTTGACAGGGAAAATAAATGATTTTGAAATTTCACATTTTGGAAATTTCCCATTTGACAGGTGAAAATCTAAACGGTAGGAGATATCGATGAGATAATGTCTTAGTCATGTTCAGCGACCTCGCAAACCTATGTTTGCATACCAAACTTGGCCGGTAACTCTGGTATTTTCGAAACTATTTCAATTTGAAACTTTCGCGTTTTTCGTTTCCGAGTTTTGTTTGAAGGGCTCTACAAGGAAGAATTGATGAGTGGGTGATTCTATTATTGCTTCTTATCATTCACACTAACGAGCTCAAGAACTTCACATCGAAAAACTACGCTCGGGTACCCCTGAATTCTTTAAAATAAGCCAAATATAGCGTTTTTGGGGGGTCTAGACCCTTAGTAAAATTTCGATGAAAATTTGAAAAAATAGATTTCCTTCAAAATTGGTATAATCGAAGAGGGTTCGATGATGAATTATAATCTGCAATTCCCAGTTGATTCCGTCAGTTGACAGGGAAAATAAATGATTTTGAAATTTCACATTTTGGAAATTTCCCATTTGACAGGTGAAAATCTAAACGGTAGGAGATATCGATGAGATAATGTCTTAGTCATGTTCAGCGACCTCGCAAACCTATGTTTGCATACCAAACTTGGCCAGTAACTCTGGTATTTTCGAAACTATTTCAATTTGAAACTTTCGCGTTTTTCGTTTCCGAGTTTTGTTTGAAGGGCTCTACAAGGAAGAATTGATGAGTGGGTGATTCTATTATTGCTTCTTATCATTCACACTAACGAGCTCAAGAACTTCACATCGAAAAACTACGCTCGGGTACCCCTGAATTCTTTAAAATAAGCCAAATATAGCGTTTTTGGGGGGTCTAGACCCTTAGTAAAATTTCGATGAAAATTTGAAAAAATAGATTTCCTTCAAAATTGGTATAATCGAAGAGGGTTCGATGATGAATTATAATCTGCAATTCCCAGTTGATTCCGTCAGTTGACAGGGAAAATAAATGATTTTGAAATTTCACATTTTGGAAATTTCCCATTTGACAGGTGAAAATCTAAACGGTAGGAGATATCGATGAGATAATGTCTTAGTCATGTTCAGCGACCTCGCAAACCTATGTTTGCATACCAAACTTGGCCGGTAACTCTGGTATTTTCGAAACTATTTCAATTTGAAACTTTCGCGTTTTTCGTTTCCGAGTTTTGTTTGAAGGGCTCTACAAGGAAGAATTGATGAGTGGGTGATTCTATTATTGCTTCTTATCATTCACACTAACGAGCTCAAGAACTTCACATCGAAAAACTACGCTCGGGTACCCCTGAATTCTTTAAAATAAGCCAAATATAGCGTTTTTGGGGGGTCTAGACCCTTAGTAAAATTTCGATGAAAATTTGAAAAAATAGATTTCCTTCAAAATTGGTATAATCGAAGAGGGTTCGATGATGAATTATAATCTGCAATTCCCAGTTGATTCCGTCACTTGACAGGGAAAATAAATGATTTTGAAATTTCACATTTTGGAAATTTCCCATTTGACAGGTGAAAATCTAAACGGTAGGAGATATCGATGAGATAATGTTTTAGTCATGTTCAGCGACCTCGCAAACCTATGTTTGCATACCAAACTTGGCCGGTAACTCTGGTATTTTCGAAACTATTTCAATTTGAAACTTTCGCGTTTTTCGTTTCCGAGTTTTGTTTGAAGGGCTCTACAAAGAAGAATTGATGAGTGGGTGATTCTATTATTGCTTCTTATCATTCACACTAACGAGCTCAAGAACTTCACATCGAAAAACTACGCTCGGGTACCCCTGAATTCTTTAAAATAAGCCAAATATAGCGTTTTTGGGGGGTCTAGACCCTTAGTAAAATTTCGATGAAAATTTGAAAAAATAGATTTCCTTCAAAATTGGTATAATCGAAGAGGGTTCGATGATGAATTATAATCTGCAATTCCCAGTTGATTCCGTCAGTTGACAGGGAAAATAAATGATTTTGAAATTTCACATTTTGGAAATTTCCCATTTGACAGGTGAAAATCTAAACGGTAGGAGATATCGATGAGATAATGTCTTAGTCATGTTCAGAGACCTCGTAACCCTATGTTTGCATACCAAACATGGCCGGTAACTCTGGTATTTTCGAAACTATTTCAATTTGAATCTTTCGCGTTTTTCGTTTCCGAGTTTTGTTTGAAGGGCTCTACAAGGAAGAATTGATGAGTGGGTGATTCTATTATTGCTTCTTATCATTCACACTAACGAGCTCAAGAACTTAACATCGAAAAACTACGCTCGGGTACCCCTGAATTCTTTGAAATAAGCCAAATATAGCGTTTTTGGGGGGTCTAGACCCTTAGTAAAATTTCGATGAAAATTTGAAAAAATAGATTTCCTTCAAAATTGGTATAATCGAAGAGGGTTCGATGATGAATTATAATCTGCAATTCCCAGTTGATTCCGTCAGTTGACAGGGAAAATAAATGATTTTGAAATTTCACATTTTGGAAATTTCCCATTTGACAGGTGAAAATCTAAACGGTAGGAGATATCGATGAGATAATGTCTTAGTCATGTTCAGCGACCTCGCAAACCTATGTTTGCATACCAAACTTGGCCGGTAACTCTGGTATTTTCGAAACTATTTCAATTTGAAACTTTCGCGTTTTTCGTTTCCGAGTTTTGTTTGAAGGGCTCTACAAGGAAGAATTGATGGGTGGGTGATTCTATTATTGCTTCTTATCATTCACACTAACGAGCTCAAGAACTTCACATCGAAAAACTACGCTCGGGTACCCCTGAATTCTTTAAAATAAGCCAAATATAGCGTTTTTGGGGGGTCTAGACCCTTAGTAAAATTTCGATGAAAATTTGAAAAAATAGATTTCCTTCAAAATTGGTATAATCGAAGAGGGTTCGATGATGAATTATAATCTGCAATTCCCAGTTGATTCCGTCAGTTGACAGGGAAAATAAATGATTTTGAAATTTCACATTTTGGAAATTTCCCATTTGACAGGTGAAAATCTAAACGGTAGGAGATATCGATGAGATAATGTCTTAGTCATGTTCAGCGACCTCGCAAACCTATGTTTGCATACCAAACTTGGCCGGTAACTCTGGTATTTTCGAAATTATTTCAATTTGAAACTTTCGCGTTTTTCGTTTCCGAGTTTTGTTTGAAGGGCTCTACAAGGAAGAATTGATGAGTGGGTGATTCTATTATTGCTTCTTATCATTCACACTAACGAGCTCAAGAACTTCACATCGAAAAACTACGCTCGGGTACCCCTGAATTCTTTAAAATAAGCCAAATATAGCGTTTTTGGGGGGTCTAGACCCTTAGTAAAATTTCGATGAAAATTTGAAAAAATAGATTTCCTTCAAAATTGGTATAATCGAAGAGGGTTCGATGATGAATTATAATCTGCAATTCCCAGTTGATTCCGTCACTTGACAGGGAAAATAAATGATTTTGAAATTTCACATTTTGGAAATTTCCCATTTGACAGGTGAAAATCTAAACGGTAGGAGATATCGATAAGATAATGTTTTAGTCATGTTCAGCGACCTCGCAAACCTATGTTTGCATACCAAACTTGGCCGGTAACTCTGGTATTTTCGAAACTATTTCAATTTGAAACTTTCGCGTTTTTCGTTTCCGAGTTTTGTTTGAAGGGCTCTACAAAGAAGAATTGATGAGTGGGTGATTCTATTATTGCTTCTTATCATTCACACTAACGAGCTCAAGAACTTCACATCGAAAAACTACGCTCGGGTACCCCTGAATTCTTTAAAATAAGCCAAATATAGCGTTTTTGGGGGGTCTAGACCCTTAGTAAAATTTCGATGAAAATTTGAAAAAATAGATTTCCTTCAAAATTGGTATAATCGAAGAGGGTTCGATGATGAATTATAATCTGCAATTCCCAGTTGATTCCGTCAGTTGACAGGGAAAATAAATGATTTTGAAATTTCACATTTTGGAAATTTCCCATTTGACAGGTGAAAATCTAAACGGTAGGAGATATCGATGAGATAATGTCTTAGTCATGTTCAGCGACCTCGCAAACCTATGTTTGCATACCAAACTTGGCCGGTAACTCTGGTATTTTCGAAATTATTTCAATTTGAAACTTTCGCGTTTTTCGTTTCCGAGTTTTGTTTGAAGGGCTCTACAAGGAAGAATTGATGAGTGGGTGATTCTATTATTGCTTCTTATCATTCACACTAACGAGCTCAAGAACTTCACATCGAAAAACTACGCTCGGGTACCCCTGAATTCTTTAAAATAAGCCAAATATAGCGTTTTTGGGGGGTCTAGACCCTTAGTAAAATTTCGATGAAAATTTGAAAAAATAGATTTCCTTCAAAATTGGTATAATCGAAGAGGGTTCGATGATGAATTATAATCTGCAATTCCCAGTTGATTCCGTCAGTTGACAGGGAAAATAAATGATTTTGAAATTTCACATTTTGGAAATTTCCCATTTGACAGGTGAAAATCTAAACGGTAGGAGATATCGATGAGATAATGTCTTAGTCATGTTCAGCGACCTCGCAAACCTATGTTTGCATACCAAACTTGGCCGGTAACTCTGGTATTTTCGAAATTATTTCAATTTGAAACTTTCGCGTTTTTCGTTTCCGAGTTTTGTTTGAAGGGCTCTACAAGGAAGAATTGATGAGTGGGTGATTCTATTATTGCTTCTTATCATTCACACTAACGAGCTCAAGAACTTCACATCGAAAAACTACGCTCGGGTACCCCTGAATTCTTTAAAATAAGCCAAATATAGCGTTTTTGGGGGGTCTAGACCCTTAGTAAAATTTCGATGAAAATTTGAAAAAATAGATTTCCTTCAAAATTGGTATAATCGAAGAGGGTTCGATGATGAATTATAATCTGCAATTCCCAGTTGATTCCGTCACTTGACAGGGAAAATAAATGATTTTGAAATTTCACATTTTGGAAATTTCCCATTTGACAGGTGAAAATCTAAACGGTAGGAGATATCGATAAGATAATGTTTTAGTCATGTTCAGCGACCTCGCAAACCTATGTTTGCATACCAAACTTGGCCGGTAACTCTGGTATTTTCGAAACTATTTCAATTTGAAACTTTCGCGTTTTTCGTTTCCGAGTTTTGTTTGAAGGGCTCTACAAAGAAGAATTGATGAGTGGGTGATTCTATTATTGCTTCTTATCATTCACACTAACGAGCTCAAGAACTTCACATCGAAAAACTACGCTCGGGTACCCCTGAATTCTTTAAAATAAGCCAAATATAGCGTTTTTGGGGGGTCTAGACCCTAAGTAAAATTTCGATGAAAATTTGAAAAAATAGATTTCCTTCAAAATTGGTATAATCGAAGAGGGTTCGATGATGAATTATAATCTGCAATTCCCAGTTGATTCCGTCAGTTGACAGGGAAAATAAATGATTTTGAAATTTCACATTTTGGAAATTTCCCATTTGACAGGTGAAAATCTAAACGGTAGGAGATATCGATGAGATAATGTCTTAGTCATGTTCAGCGACCTCGTAAACCTATGTTTGCATACCAAACATGGCCGGTAACTCTGGTATTTTCGAAACTATTTCAATTTGAATCTTTCGCGTTTTTCGTTTCCGAGTTTTGTTTGAAGGGCTCTACAAGGAAGAATTGATGAGTGGGTGATTCTATTATTGCTTCTTATCATTCACACTAACGAGCTCAAGAACTTCACATCGAAAAACTACGCTCGGGTACCCCTGAATTCTTTAAAATAAGCCAAATATAGCGTTTTTGGGGGGTCTAGACCCTTAGTAAAATTTCGATGAAAATTTGAAAAAATAGATTTCCTTCAAAATTGGTATAATCGAAGAGGGTTCGATGATGAATTATAATCTGCAATTCCCAGTTGATTCCGTCAGTTGACAGGGAAAATAAATGATTTTGAAATTTCACATTTTGGAAATTTCCCATTTGACAGGTGAAAATCTAAACGGTAGGAGATATCGATGAGATAATGTCTTAGTCATGTTCAGCGACCTCGCAAACCTATGTTTGCATACCAAACTTGGCCGGTAACTCTGGTATTTTCGAAACTATTTCAATTTGAAACTTTCGCGTTTTTCGTTTCCGAGTTTTGTTTGAAGGGCTCTACAAGGAAGAATTGATGAGTGGGTGATTCTATTATTGCTTTTTATCATTCACACTAACGAGCTCAAGAACTTCACATCGAAAAACTACGCTCGGGTACCCCTGAATTCTTTAAAATAAGCCAAATATAGCGTTTTTGGGGGGTCTAGACCCTTAGTAAAATTTCGATGAAAATTTGAAAAAACAGATTTCCTTCAAAATTGGTATAATCGAAGAGGGTTCGATGATGAATTATAATCTGCAATTCCCAGTTGATTCCGTCAGTTGACAGGGAAAATAAATGATTTTGAAATTTCACATTTTGGAAATTTCCCATTTGACAGGTGAAAATCTAAACGGTAGGAGATATCGATGAGATAATGTCTTAGTCATGTTCAGCGACCTCGCAAACCTATGTTTGCATACCAAACTTGGCCGGTAACTCTGGTATTTTCGAAATTATTTCAATTTGAAACTTTCGCGTTTTTCGTTTCCGAGTTTTGTTTGAAGGGCTCTACAAGGAAAAATTGATGAGTGGGTGATTCTATTATTGCTTCTTATCATTCACACTAACGAGCTCAAGAACTTCACATCGAAAAACTACGCTCGGGTACCCCTGAATTCTTTAAAATAAGCCAAATATAGCGTTTTTGGGGGGTCTAGACCCTTAGTAAAATTTCGATGAAAATTTGAAAACATAGATTTCCTTCAAAATTGGTATAATCGAAGAGGGTTCGATGATGAATTATAATCTGCAATTCCCAGTTGATTCCGTCAGTTGACAGGGAAAATAAATGATTTTGAAATTTCACATTTTGGAAATTTCCCATTTGACAGGTGAAAATCTAAACGGTAGGAGATATCGATGAGATAATGTCTTAGTCATGTTCAGCGACCTCGCAAACCTATGTTTGCATACCAAACTTGGCCGGTAACTCTGGTATTTTCGAAACTATTTCAATTTGAAACTTTCGCGTTTTTCGTTTCCGAGTTTTGTTTGAAGGGCTCTACAAGGAAGAATTGATGAGTGGGTGATTCTATTATTGCTTCTTATCATTCACACTAACGAGCTCAAGAACTTCACATCGAAAAACTACGCTCGGGTACCCCTGAATTCTTTAAAATAAGCCAAATATAGCGTTTTTGGGGGGTCTAGACCCTTAGTAAAATTTCGATGAAAATTTGAAAAATAGATTTCCTTCAAAATTGGTATAATCGAAGAGGGTTCGATGATGAATTATAATCTGCAATTCCCAGTTGATTCCGTCAGTTGACAGGGAAAATAAATGATTTTGAAATTTCACATTTTGGAAATTTCCCATTTGACAGGTGAAAATCTAAACGGTAGGAGATATCGATGAGATAATGTCTTAGTCATGTTCAGCGACCTCGCAAACCTATGTTTGCATACCAAACTTGGCCGGTAACTCTGGTATTTTCGAAACTATTTCAATTTGAAACTTTCGCGTTTTTCGTTTCCGAGTTTTGTTTGAAGGGCTCTACAAGGAAGAATTGATGAGTGGGTGATTCTATTATTGCTTCTTATCATTCACACTAACGAGCTCAAGAACTTCACATCGAAAAACTACGCTCGGGTACCCCTGAATTCTTTAAAATAAGCCAAATATAGCGTTTTTGGGGGTCTAGACCCTTAGTAAAATTTCGATGAAAATTTGAAAAAATAGATTTCCTTCAAAATTGGTATAATCGAAGAGGGTTCGATGATGAATTATAATCTGCAATTCCCAGTTGATTCCGTCAGTTGACAGGGAAAATAAATGATTTTGAAATTTCACATTTTGGAAATTTCCCATTTGACAGGTGAAAATCTAAACGGTAGGAGATATCGATGAGATAATGTCTTAGTCATGTTCAGCGACCTCGCAAACCTATGTTTGCATACCAAACTTGGCCGGTAACTCTGGTATTTTCGAAACTATTTCAATTTGAAACTTTCGCGTTTTTCGTTTCCGAGTTTTGTTTGAAGGGCTCTACAAGGAAGAATTGATGAGTGGGTGATTCTATTATTGCTTCTTATCATTCACACTAACGAGCTCAAGAACTTCACATCGGAAAACTACGCTCGGGTACCCCTGAATTCTTTAAAATAAGCCAAATATAGCGTTTTTGGGGGGTCTAGACCCTTAGTAAAATTTCGATGAAAATTTGAAAAAATAGATTTCCTTCAAAATTGGTATAATCGAAGAGGGTTCGATGATGAATTATAATCTGCAATTCCCAGTTGATTCCGTCAGTTGACAGGGAAAATAAACGATTTTGAAATTTCACATTTTGGAAATTTCCCATTTGACAGGTGAAAATCTAAACGGTAGGAGATATCGATGAGATAATGTCTTAGTCATGTTCAGCGACCTCGCAAACCTATGTTTGCATACCAAACTTGGCCGGTAACTCTGGTATTTTCGAAACTATTTCAATTTGAAACTTTCGCGTTTTTCGTTTCCGAGTTTTGTTTGAAGGGCTCTACAAGGAAGAATTGATGAGTGGGTGATTCTATTATTGCTTCTTATCATTCACACTAACGAGCTCAAGAACTTCACATCGAAAAACTACGCTCGGGTACCCCTGAATTCTTTAAAATAAGCCAAATATAGCGTTTTTGGGGGGTCTAGACCCTTAGTAAAATTTCGATGAAAATTTGAAAAAATAGATTTCCTTCAAAATTGGTATAATCGAAGAGGGTTCGATGATGAATTATAATCTGCAATTCCCAGTTGATTCCGTCAGTTGACAGGGAAAATAAATGATTTTGAAATTTCACATTTTGGAAATTTCCCATTTGACAGGTGAAAATCTAAACGGTAGGAGATATCGATGAGATAATGTCTTAGTCATGTTCAGCGACCTCGCAAACCTATGTTTGCATACCAAACTTGGCCGGTAACTCTGGTATTTTCGAAATTATTTCAATTTGAAACTTTCGCGTTTTTCGTTTCCGAGTTTTGTTTGAAGGGCTCTACAAGGAAGAATTGATGAGTGGGTGATTCTATTATTGCTTCTTATCATTCACACTAACGAGCTCAAGAACTTCACATCGAAAAACTACGCTCGGGTACCCCTGAATTCTTTAAAATAAGCCAAATATAGCGTTTTTGGGGGGTCTAGACCCTTAGTAAAATTTCGATGAAAATTTGAAAACATAGATTTCCTTCAAAATTGGTATAATCGAAGAGGGTTCGATGATGAATTATAATCTGCAATTCCCAGTTGATTCCGTCAGTTGACAGGGAAAATAAATGATTTTGAAATTTCACATTTTGGAAATTTCCCATTTGACAGGTGAAAATCTAAACGGTAGGAGATATCGATGAGATAATGTCTTAGTCATGTTCAGCGACCTCGCAAACCTATGTTTGCATACCAAACTTGGCCGGTAACTCTGGTATTTTCGAAACTATTTCAATTTGAAACTTTCGCGTTTTTCGTTTCCGAGTTTTGTTTGAAGGGCTCTACAAGGAAGAATTGATGAGTGGGTGATTCTATTATTGCTTCTTATCATTCACACTAACGAGCTCAAGAACTTCACATCGAAAAACTACGCTCGGGTACCCCTGAATTCTTTAAAATAAGCCAAATATAGCGTTTTTGGGGGGTCTAGACCCTTAGTAAAATTTCGATGAAAATTTGAAAAAATAGATTTCCTTCAGAATTGGTATAATCGAAGAGGGTTCGATGATGAATTATAATCTGCAATTCCCAGTTGATTCCGTCAGTTGACAGGGAAAATAAATGATTTTGAAATTTCACATTTTGGAAATTTCCCATTTGACAGGTGAAAATCTAAACGGTAGGAGATATCGATGAGATAATGTCTTAGTCATGTTCAGCGACCTCGCAAACCTATGTTTGCATACCAAACTTGGCCGGTAACTCTGGTATTTTCGAAACTATTTCAATTTGAAACTTTCGCGTTTTTCGTTTCCGAGTTTTGTTTGAAGGGCTCTACAAGGAAGAATTGATGAGTGGGTGATTCTATTATTGCTTCTTATCATTCACACTAACGAGCTCAAGAACTTCACATCGAAAAACTACGCTCGGGTACCCCTGAATTCTTTAAAATAAGCCAAATATAGCGTTTTTGGGGGTCTAGACCCTTAGTAAAATTTCGATGAAAATTTGAAAAAATAGATTTCCTTCAAAATTGGTATAATCGAAGAGGGTTCGATGATGAATTATAATCTGCACTTCCCAGTTGATTCCGTCAGTTGACAGGGAAAATAAATGATTTTGAAATTTCACATTTTGGAAATTTCCCATTTGACAGGTGAAAATCTAAACGGTAGGAGATATCGATGAGATAATGTCTTAGTCATGTTCAGCGACCTCGCAAACCTATGTTTGCATACCAAACTTGGCCGGTAACTCTGGTATTTTCGAAACTATTTCAATTTGAAACTTTCGCGTTTTTCGTTTCCGAGTTTTGTTTGAAGGGCTCTACAAGGAAGAATTGATGAGTGGGTGATTCTATTATTGCTTCTTATCATTCACACTAACGAGCTCAAGAACTTCACATCGGAAAACTACGCTCGGGTACCCCTGAATTCTTTAAAATAAGCCAAATATAGCGTTTTTGAGGGGTCTAGACCCTTAGTAAAATTTCGATGAAAATTTTAAAAAATAGATTTCCTTCAAAATTGGTATAATCGAAGAGGGTTCGATGATGAATTATAATCTGCAATTCCCAGTTGATTCCGTCAGTTGACAGGGAAAATAAACGATTTTGAAATTTCACATTTTGGAAATTTCCCATTTGACAGGTGAAAATCTAAACGGTAGGAGATATCGATGAGATAATGTCTTAGTCATGTTCAGCGACCTCGCAAACCTATGTTTGCATACCAAACTTGGCCGGTAACTCTGGTATTTTCGAAACTATTTCAATTTGAAACTTTCGCGTTTTTCGTTTCCGAGTTTTGTTTGAAGGGCTCTACAAGGAAGAATTGATGAGTGGGTGATTCTATTATTGCTTCTTATCATTCACACTAACGAGCTCAAGAACTTCACATCGAAAAACTACGCTCGGGTACCCCTGAATTCTTTAAAATAAGCCAAATATAGCGTTTTTGGGGGGTCTAGACCCTTAGTAAAATTTCGATGAAAATTTGAAAAAATAGATTTCCTTCAAAATTGGTATAATCGAAGAGGGTTCGATGATGAATTACAATCTGCAATTCCCAGTTGATTCCGTCAGTTGACAGGGAAAATAAATGATTTTGAAATTTCACATTTTGGAAATTTCCCATTTGACAGGTGAAAATCTAAACGTAGGAGATATCGATGAGATAATGTCTTAGTCATGTTCAGCGACCTCGCAAACCTATGTTTGCATACCAAACTTGGCCGATAACTCTGGTATTTTCGAAACTATTTCAATTTGAAACTTTCGCGTTTTTCGTTTCCGAGTTTTGTTTGAAGGGCTCTACAAGGAAGAATTGATGAGTGGGTGATTCTATTATTGCTTCTTATCATTCACACTAACGAGCTCAAGAACTTCACATCGAAAAACTACGCTCGGGTACCCCTGAATTCTTTAAAATAAGCCAAATATAGCGTTTTTGGGGGTCTAGACCCTTAGTAAAATTTCGATGAAAATTTGAAAAAATAGATTTCCTTCAAAATTGGTATAATCGAAGAGGGTTCGATGATGAATTATAATCTGCAATTCCCAGTTGATTCCGTCAGTTGACAGGGAAAATAAATGATTTTGAAATTTCACATTTTGGAAATTTCCCATTTGACAGGTGAAAATCTAAACGGTAGGAGATATCGATGAGATAATGTCTTAGTCATGTTCAGCGACCTCGCAAACCTATGTTTGCATACCAAACTTGGCCGGTAACTCTGGTATTTTCGAAACTATTTCAATTTGAAACTTTCGCGTTTTTCGTTTCCGAGTTTTGTTTGAAGGGCTCTACAAGGAAGAATTGATGAGTGGGTGATTCTATTATTGCTTCTTATCATTCACACTAACGAGCTCAAGAACTTCACATCGGAAAACTACGCTCGGGTACCCCTGAATTCTTTAAAATAAGCCAAATATAGCGTTTTTGGGGGGTCTAGACCCTTAGTAAAATTTCGATGAAAATTTGAAAAAATAGATTTCCTTCAAAATTGGTATAATCGAAGAGGGTTCGATGATGAATTATAATCTGCAATTCCCAGTTGATTCCGTCAGTTGACAGGGAAAATAAACGATTTTGAAATTTCACATTTTGGAAATTTCCCATTTGACAGGTGAAAATCTAAACGGTAGGAGATATCGATGAGATAATGTCTTAGTCATGTTCAGCGACCTCGCAAACCTATGTTTGCATACCAAACTTGGCCGGTAACTCTGGTATTTTCGAAACTATTTCAATTTGAAACTTTCGCGTTTTTCGTTTCCGAGTTTTGTTTGAAGGGCTCTACAAGGAAGAATTGATGAGTGGGTGATTCTATTATTGCTTCTTATCATTTACACTAACGAGCTCAAGAACTTCACATCGAAAAACTACACTCGGGTACCCCTGAATTCTTTAAAATAAGCCAAATATAGCGTTTTTGGGGGGTCTAGACCCTTAGTAAAATTTCGATGAAAATTTGAAAAAATAGATTTCCTTCAAAATTGGTACAATCGAAGAGGGTTCGATGATGAATTATAATCTGCAATTCCCAGTTGATTCCGTCAGTTGACAGGGAAAATAAATGATTTTGAAATTTCACATTTTGGAAATTTCCCATTTGACAGGTAAAAATCTAAACGGTAGGAGATATCGATGAGATAATGTCTTAGTCATGTTCAGCGACCTCGCAAACCTATGTTTGCATACCAAACTTGGCCGGTAACTCTGGTATTTTCGAAACTATTCCAATTTGAAACTTTCGCGTTTTTCGTTTCCGAGTTTTGTTTGAAGGGCTCTACAAGGAAGAATTGATGAGTGGGTGATTTTATTATTGCTTCTTATCATTCACACTAACGAGCTCAAGAACTTCACATCGAAAAACTACGCTCGGGTACCCCTGAATTCTTTAAAATAAGCCAAATATAGCGTTTTTGGGTGGTCTAGACCCTTAGTAAAATTTCGATGAAAATTTGAAAAAATAGATTTCCTTCAAAATTGGTATAATCGAAGAGGGTTCGATGATCAATTATAATCTGCAATTCCCAGTTGATTCCGTCAGTTGACAGGGAAAATAAATGATTTTGAAATTTCACATTTTGGAAATTTCCCATTTGACAGGTGAATGATAAGAAGCAATAATAGAATCACCCACTCATCAATTCTTCCTTGTAGAGCCCTTCAAACAAAACTCGGAAACGAAAAACGCGAAAGTTTCAAATTGAAATAGTTTCGAAAATACCAGAGTTACCGGCCAAGTTTGGTATGCAAACATAGGTTTGCGAGGTCGCTGAACATGACTAAGACATTATCTCATCGATATCTCCTACCGTTTAGATTTTCACCTGTCAAATGGGAAATTTCCAAAATGTGAAATTTCAAAATCATTTATTTTCCCTGTCAACTGACGGAATCAACTGGGAATTGCAGATTATAATTCATCATCGAACCCTCTTCGATTATACCAATTTTGAAGGAAATCTATTTTTTCAAATTTTCATCGAAATTTTACTAAGGGTCTAGACCCCCCAAAAACGCTATATTTGGCTTATTTTAAAGAATTCAGGGGTACCCGAGCGTAGTTTTTCGATGTGAAGTTCTTGAGCTCGTTAGTGTGAATGATAAGAAGCAATAATAGAATCACCCACTCATCAATTCTTCCTTGTAGAGCCCTTCAAACAAAACTCGGAAACGAAAAACGCGAAAGTTTCAAATTGAAATAGTTTCGAAAATACCAGAGTTACTGGCCAAGTTTGGTATGCAAACATAGGTTTGCGAGGTCGCTGAACATGACTAAGACATTATCTCATCGATATCTCCTACCGTTTAGATTTTCACCTGTCAAATGGGAAATTTCCAAAATGTGAAATTTCAAAATCATTTATTTTCCCTGTCAACTGACGGAATCAACTGGGAATTGCAGATTATAATTCATCATCGAACCCTCTTCGATTATACCAATTTTGAAGGAAATCTATTTTTTCAAATTTTCATCGAAATTTTACTAAGGGTCTAGACCCCCCAAAAACGCTATATTTGGCTTATTTTAAAGAATTCAGGGGTACCCGAGCGTAGTTTTTCGATGTGAAGTTCTTGAGCTCGTTAGTGTGAATGATAAGAAGCAATAATAGAATCACCCACTCATCAATTCTTCCTTGTAGAGCCCTTCAAACAAAACTCGGAAACGAAAAACGCGAAAGTTTCAAATTGAAATAGTTTCGAAAATACCAGAGTTACCGGCCAAGTTTGGTATGCAAAACATAGGTTTGCGAGGTCGCTGAACATGACTAAGATATTATCTCATCGATATCTCCTACCGTTTAGATTTTCACCTGTCAAATGGGAAATTTCCAAAATGTGAAATTTCAAAATCATTTATTTTCCCTGTCAACTGACGGAATCAACTGGGAATTGCAGATTATAATTCATCATCGAACCCTCTTCGATTATACCAATTTTGAAGGAAATCTATTTTTTCAAATTTTCATCGAAATTTTACTAAGGGTCTAGACCCCCCAAAAACGCTATATTTGGCTTATTTTAAAGAATTCAGGGGTACCCGAGCGTAGTTTTTCGATGTGAAGTTCTTGAGCTCGTTAGTGTGAATGATAAGAAGCAATAATAGAATCACCCACTCATCAATTCTTCCTTGTAGAGCCCTTCAAACAAAACTCGGAAACGAAAAACGCGAAGGTTTCAAATTGAAATAGTTTCGAAAATACCAGAGTTACCGGCCAAGTTTGGTATGCAAACATAGGTTTGCGAGGTCGCTGAACATGACTAAGACATTATCTCATCGATATCTCCTACCGTTTAGATTTTCACCTGTCAAATGGGAAATTTCCAAAATGTGAAATTTCAAAATCATTTATTTTCCCTGTCAACTGACGGAATCAACTGGGAATTGCAGATTATAATTCATCATCGAACCCTCTTCGATTAAACCAATTTTGAAGGAAATCTATTCTTTCAAATTTTCATCGAAATTTTACTAAGGGTCTAGACCCCCCAAAAACGCTATATTTGGCTTATTTTAAAGAATTCAGGGGTACCCGAGCGTAGTTTTTCGATGTGAAGTTCTTGAGCTCGTTAGTGTGAATGATAAGAAGCAATAATAGAATCACCCACTCATCAATTCTTCCTTGTAGAGCCCTTCAAACAAAACTCGGAAACGAAAAACGCGAAAGTTTCAAATTGAAATAGTTTCGAAAATACCAGAGTTACCGGCCAAGTTCGGTATGCAAACATAGGTTTGCGAGGTCGCTGAACATGACTAAGACATTATCTCATCGATATCTCCTACCGTTTAGATTTTCACCTGTCAAATGGGAAATTTCCAAAATGTGAAATTTCAAAATCATTTATTTTCCCTGTCAACTGACGGAATCAACTGGGAATTGCAGATTATAATTCATCATCGAACCCTCTTCGATTATACCAATTTTGAAGGAAATCTATTTTTTCAAATTTTCATCGAAATTTTACTAAGGGTCTAGACCCCCCAAAAACGCTATATTTGGCTTATTTTAAAGAATTCAGGGGTACCCGAGCGTAGTTTTTCGATGTGAAGTTCTTGAGCTCTTTAGTGTGAATGATAAGAAGCAATAATAGAATCACCCACTCATCAATTCTTCCTTGTAGAGCCCTTCAAACAAAACTCGGAAACGAAAAACGCGAAAGTTTCAAATTGAAATAGTTTCGAAAATGCCAGAGTTACCGGCCAAGTTTGGTATGCAAACATAGGTTTGTGAGGTCGCTGAACATGACTAAGACATTATCTCATCGATATCTCCTACCGTTTAGATTTTCACCTGTCAAATGGGAAATTTCCAAAATGTGAAATTTCAAAATCATTTATTTTCCCTGTCAACTGACGGAATCAACTGGGAATTGCAGATTATAATTCATCATCGAACCCTCTTCGATTATACCAATTTTGAAGGGAATCTATTTTTTCAAATTTTCATCGAAATTTTACTAAGGGTCTAGCCCCCCCAAAAACGCTATATTTGGCTTATTTTAAAGAATTCAGGGGTACCCGAGCGTAGTTTTTCGATGTGAAGTTCTTGAGCTCGTTAGTGTGAATGATAAGAAGCAATAATAGAATCACCCACTCATCAATTCTTCCTTGTAGAGCCCTTCAAACAAAACTCGGAAACGAAAAACGCGAAAGTTTCAAATTGAAATAGTTTCGAAAATACCAGAGTTACCGGCCAAGTTTGGTATGCAAACATAGGTTTGCGAGGTCGCTGAACATGACTAAGACATTATCTCATCGATATCTCCTACCGTTTAGATTTTCACCTGTCAAATGGGAAATTTCCAAAATGTGAAATTTCAAAATCATTTATTTTCCCTGTCAACTGACGGAATCAACTGGGAATTGCAGATTATAATTCATCATCGAACCCTCTTCGATTATACCAATTTTGAAGGAAATCTATTTTTTCAAATTTTCATCGAAATTTTACTAAGGGTCTAGACCCCCCAAAAACGCTATATTTGGCTTATTTTAAAGAATTCAGGGGTACCCGAGCGTAGTTTTTCGATGTGAAGTTCTTGAGCTCGTTAGTGTGAATGATAAGAAGCAATAATAAAATCACCCACTCATCAATTCTTCCTTGTAGAGCCCTTCAAACAAAACTCGGAAACGAAAAACGCGAAAGTTTCAAATTGAAATAGTTTCGAAAATACCAGAGTTACCGGCCAAGTTTGGTATGCAAACATAGGTTTGCGAGGTCGCTGAACATGACTAAAACATTATCTCATCGATATCTGCTACCGTTTAGATTTTCACCTGTCAAATGGGAAATTTCCAAAATGTGAAATTTCAAAATCATTTATTTTCCCTGTCAAGTGACGGAATCAACTGGGAATTGCAGATTATAATTCATCATCGAACCCTCTTCGATTATACCAATTTTGAAGGAAATCTATTTTTTCAAATTTTCATCGAAATTTTACTAAGGGTCTAGACCCCCCAAAAACGCTATATTTGGCTTATTTTAAAGAATTCAGGGGTACCCGAGCGTAGTTTTTCGATGTGAAGTTCTTGAGCTCGTTAGTGTGAATGATAAGAAGCAATAATAGAATCACCCACTCATCAATTCTTCCTTGTAGAGCCCTTCAAACAAAACTCGGAAACGAAAAACGCGAAAGTTTCAAATTGAAATAGTTTCGAAAATACCAGAGTTACCGGCCAAGTTTGGTATGCAAACATAGGTTTGCGAGGTCGCTGAACATGACTAAGACATTATCTCATCGATATCTCCTACCGTTTAGATTTTCACCTGTCAAATGGGAAATTTCCAAAATGTGAAATTTCAAAATCATTTATTTTCCCTGTCAACTGACGGAATCAACTGGGAATTGCAGATTATAATTCATCATCGAACCCTCTTCGATTAAACCAATTTTGAAGGAAATCTATTTTTTGCGCGCATGTTCTAGGGGAACAGCGTGCTATCGTTTTGATCAAATGTCTGTAATTTTGGATGATTGAGCCGAAAATGGTCTCAATCGACTAGGTTGGACTCACTGATGACGAATCCGGTGTCAAAACCGATTCTGTCCGGCCGGCCGGCCGGCCGGCCGTAGACACGATAACTGTCGAACGAAGTGAGCTAGCAACTTGAAACTTTCAGGGTAGGTCGCGCATTGGAATGCCGCGGTTAAGTTCGTTAATGGGCCAAATCGATCGAATAGTTTCGGAGTTATAGGCATTTGAAAATTTGAAGTTATTTATTTTTTTTTCAGAAACTACTTGAGCGATTGGATTCAAACTTGGCGGTTAGGTGAAGTACAACGACGCGCAACTTTTAGTCGAATTTCGTCAGGATTATAT
Source organism: Myrrha octodecimguttata (assembly GCA_958510865.1). Classification (NCBI taxonomy): domain Eukaryota; kingdom Metazoa; phylum Arthropoda; class Insecta; order Coleoptera; family Coccinellidae; genus Myrrha; species Myrrha octodecimguttata. The sequence goes on from CAUEHS010000663.1 coordinate 64,901, forward strand.
TGTTGGTTATTTTTAAAAAAATTTTTTTTCGAAATTTTTTTCCAAAAAAATTTTTTTTTCGGAAACCATTAATCATATCCAAGAAAAATTATACTCACGCTTTGACCTTCTAATTTCACAGCAATGCACCAAATTTCAGTTCGATACGATCATAAGTTTTGGAGATATCGGGAAAAAATATGTCAAATTTCGAGGTTTTCTTCCCGATATCGTTTATTTTTTCGGTATAACTCGAGAAATACTGATTCAGTCCTGATTAGACTTCACAGCTAGTTTTAAGACGCTGAAAGACAACTTCATGCAAAATTTCGTAATAATCGGGTAATTAGAACAATTCGAAAAAAAAATTTATATGATTTTCTCATCATATCATCCTCATTAAATTCTGTATGAAACTTCGAACTGTTATTTTCGATGAAGTACTGGATTTCAATTCGATCTGATCTGTATTTTTGGAAATATTGGAAAAATAAAATTTTGATTGGGTATATCTACGGAATCATTGGGTGGATTTTACCCATTCACGAATTCGGCCTTCGTAATTAAGGTCCAAACCTTCTCTACAAATATCGAGTTTCTAAGTTGTTTCTTTCGGAAGTTATTGTGTTTACGCAGTCGGCCGTTAGGCTGACCGTAAACACAATAACTTCCGGAAGAAACGACTTAGAAACTCGATATTTGTAGAGTAGGTTTGGGGCTTAATTACGAAGGTCGAATTCGTGAATGGGTAAAATCCGCCCAATGATTCCGTAGATATAACCATTCAAAATTTTATTTTTACAATATTTCCAAAAATAGAGATCAGATCGAATTGAAATCCAGTACTTCATCGAAAATAACAGTTCGAAGTTTCATACAAAATTTAATGAGGATGATATGATGAGAAAATCATATAAATTTTTTTTTTCAAATTGTTCTAATAACACGATTATCACGAAATTTTGCATAAAGTTGTCTTTCAGCATCTTAAAACTAGCTGTGAAGTTTAATCAGGACTGAATCAGTATTTCTCGAGTAATACCGAAAAAATCAACGATATCGAGAAGAAAACATCGAAATTTGACATATTTTTTCCCGATATCTCCAGAACTTATGATCGTATCGAACTGAAATTTGGTACGCGCGTACGTTCAAATTCGTTGCTGAAGCGGTCATTTACATTGAACATGCGCGCAAAAGTTGCTGCCTTCACGGCAGTGCTTTTTGAAATTTTCAAATTTTCATCGAAATTTTACTAAGGGTCTAGACCCCCCAAAAACGCTATATTTGGCTTATTTTAAAGAATTCAGGGGTACCCGAGCGTAGTTTTTCGATGTGAAGTTCTTGAGCTCGTTAGTGTGAATGATAAGAAGCAATAATAGAATCACCCACTCATCAATTCTTCCTTGTAGAGCCCTTCAAACAAAACTCGGAAACGAAAAACGCGAAAGTTTCAAATTGAAATAGTTTCGAAAATACCAGAGTTACCGGCCAAGTTCGGTATGCAAACATAGGTTTGCGAGGTCGCTGAACATGACTAAGACATTATCTCATCGATATCTCCCACCGTTTAGATTTTCACCTGTCAAATGGGAAATTTCCAAAATGTGAAATTTCAAAATCATTTATTTTCCCTGTCAACTGACGGAATCAACTGGGAATTGCAGATTATAATTCATCATCGAACCCTCTTCGATTATACCAATTTTGAAGGAAATCTATTCTTTCAAATTTTCATCGAAATTTTACTAAGGGTCTAGACCCCCCAAAAACGCTATATTTGGCTTATTTTAAAGAATTCAGGGGTACCCGAGCGTAGTTTTTCGATGTGAAGTTCTTGAGCTCGTTAGTGTAAATGATAAGAAGCAATAATAGAATCACCCACTCATCAATTCTTCCTTGTAGAGCCCTTCAAACAAAACTCGGAAACGAAAAACGCGAAAGTTTCAAATTGAAATAGTTTCGAAAATACCAGAGTTACTGGCCAAGTTTGGTATGCAAACATAGGTTTGCGAGGTTGCTGAACATGAGTAAGACATTATCTCATCGATATCTCCTACCGTTTAGATTTTCACCTGTCAAATGGGAAATTTCCAAAATGTGAAATTTCAAAATCATTTATTTTCCCTGTCAAGTGACGGAATCAACTGGGAATTGCAGATTATAATTCATCATCGAACCCTCTTCGATTATACCAATTTTGAAGGAAATCTATTTTTTCAAATTTTCATCGAAATTTTACTAAGGGTCTAGACCCCCCAAAAACGCTATATTTGGCTTATTTTAAAGAATTCAGGGGTACCCGAGCGTAGTTTTTCGATGTGAAGTTCTTGAGCTCGTTAGTGTGAATGATGAGAAGCAATAATAGAATCACCCACTCATCAATTCTTCCTTGTAGAGCCCTTCAAACAAAACTCGGAAACGAAAAACGCGAAAGTTTCAAATTGAAATAGTTTCGAAAATACCAGAGTTACCGGCCAAGTTTGGTATGCAAACATAGGTTTGCGAGGTCGCTGAACATGACTAAGACATTATCTCATCGATATCTCCTACCGTTTAGAATTTCACCTGTCAAATGGGAAATTTCCAAAATGTGAAATTTCAAAATCATTTATTTTCCCTGTCAACTGACGGAATCAACTGGGAATTGCAGATTATAATTCATCATCGAACCCTCTTCGATTATACCAATTTTGAAGGAAATCTATTTTTTCAAATTTTCATCGAAATTTTACTAAGGGTCTAGACCCCCCAAAAACGCTATATTTGGCTTATTTTAAAGAATTCAGGGGTACCCGAGCGTAGTTTTTCGATGTGAAGTTCTTGAGCTCGTTAGTGTGAATGATAAGAAGCAATAATAGAATCACCCACTCATCAATTCTTCCTTGTAGAGCCCTTCAAACAAAACTCGGAAACGAAAAACGCGAAAGTTTCAAATTGAAATAGTTTCGAAAATACCAGAGTTACCGGCCAAGTTTGGTATGCAAACATAGGTTTGCGAGGTCGCTGAACATGACTAAGACATTATCTCATCGATATCTCCCACCGTTTAGATTTTCACCTGTCAAATGGGAAATTTCCAAAATGTGAAATTTCAAAATCATTTATTTTCCCTGTCAACTGACGGAATCAACTGGGAATTGCAGATTATAATTCATCATCGAACCCTCTTCGATTATACCAATTTTGAAGGAAATCTATTCTTTCAAATTTTCATCGAAATTTTACTAAGGGTCTAGACCCCCCAAAAACGCTATATTTGGCTTATTTTAAAGAATTCAGGGGTACCCGAGCGTAGTTTTTCGATGTGAAGTTCTTGAGCTCGTTAGTGTGAATGATAAGAAGCAATAATAGAATCACCCACTCATCAATTCTTCCTTGTAGAGCCCTTCAAACAAAACTCGGAAACGAAAAACGCGAAAGTTTCAAATTGAAATAGTTTCGAAAATACCAGAGTTACCGGCCAAGTTTGGTATGCAAACATAGGTTTGCGAGGTCGCTGAACATGACTAAGATATTATCTCATCGATATCTCCTACCGTTTAGATTTTCACCTGTCAAATGGGAAATTTCCAAAATGTGAAATTTCAAAATCATTTATTTTCCCTGTCAACTGACGGAATCAACTGGGAATTGCAGATTATAATTCATCATCGAACCCTCTTCGATTATACCAATTTTGAAGGAAATCTATTTTTTCAAATTTTCATCGAAATTTTACTAAGGGTCTAGACCCCCCAAAAACGCTATTTTGGCTTATTTTAAAGAATTCAGGGGTACCCGAGCGTAGTTTTTCGATGTGAAGTTCTTGAGCTCGTTAGTGTGAATGATAAGAAGCAATAATAGAATCACCCACTCATCAATTCTTCCTTGTAGAGCCCTTCAAACAAAACTCGGAAACGAAAAACGCGAAAGTTTCAAATTGAAATAGTTTCGAAAATACCAGAGTTACCGGCCAAGTTTGGTATGCAAACATAGGTTTGCCAGGTCGCTGAACATGACTAAGACATTATCTCATCGATATCTCCTACCGTTTAGATTTTCACCTGTCAAATGGGAAATTTCCAAAATGTGAAATTTCAAAATCATTTATTTTCCCTGTCAACTGACGGAATCAACTGGGAATTGCAGATTATAATTCATCATCGAACCCTCTTCGATTATACCAATTTTGAAGGAAATCTATTTTTTCAAATTTTCATCGAAATTTTACTAAGGGTCTAGACCCCCCAAAAACGCTATATTTGGCTTATTTTAAAGAATTCAGGGGTACCCGAGCGTAGTTTTTCGATGTGAAGTTCTTGAGCTCGTTAGTGTGAATGATAAGAAGCAATAATAGAATCACCCACTCATCAATTCTTCCTTGTAGAGCCCTTCAAACAAAACTCGGAAACGAAAAACGCGAAAGTTTCAAATTGAAATAGTTTCGAAAATACCAGAGTTACCGGCCAAGTTTGGTATGCAAACATAGGTTTGCGAGGTCGCTGAACATGACTAAGACATTATCTCATCGATATCTCCTACCGTTTAGATTTTCACCTGTCAAATGGGAAATTTCCAAAATGTGAAATTTCAAAATCATTTATTTTCCCTGTCAACTGACGGAATCAACTGGGAATTGCAGATTATAATTCATCATCGAACCCTCTTCGATTATACTTATTTTGAAGGAAATCTATTTTTTCAAATTTTCATCGAAATTTTACTAAGGGTCTAGACCCCCCAAAAACGCTATATTTGGCTTATTTTAAAGAATTCAGGGGTACCCGAGCGTAGTTTTTCGATGTGAAGTTCTTGAGCTCGTAAGTGTAAATGATAAGAAGCAATAATAGAATCACCCACTCATCAATTCTTCCTTGTAGAGCCCTTCAAACAAAACTCGGAAACGAAAAACGCGAAAGTTTCAAATTGAAATAGTTTCGAAAATACCAGAGTTACCGGCCAAGTTTGGTATGCAAACATAGGTTTGCGAGGTCGCTGAACATGACTAAGACATTATCTCATCGATATCTCCTACCGTTTAGATTTTCACCTGTCAAATGGGAAATTTCCAAAATGTGAAATTTCAAAATCATTTATTTTCCCTGTCAAGTGACGGAATCAACTGGGAATTGCAGATTATAATTCATCATCGAACCCTCTTCGATTATACCAATTTTGAAGGAAATCTATTCTTTCAAATTTTCATCGAAATTTTACTAAGGGTCTAGACCCCCCAAAAACGCTATATTTGGCTTATTTTAAAGAATTCAGGGGTACCCGAGCGTAGTTTTTCGAAGTGAAGTTCTTGAGCTCGTAAGTGTGAATGATAAGAAGCAATAATAGAATCACCCACTCATCAATTCTTCCTTGTAGAGCCCTTCAAACAAAACTCGGAAACGAAAAACGCGAAAGTTTCAAATTGAAATAGTTTCGAAAATACCAGAGTTACCGGCCAAGTTTGGTATGCAAACATAGGTTTGCGAGGTCGCTGAACATGACTAAGATATTATCTCATCGATATCTCCTACCGTTTAGAATTTCACCTGTCAAATGGGAAATTTCCAAAATGTGAAATTTCAAAATCATTTATTTTCCCTGTCAACTGACGGAATCAACTGGGAATTGCAGATTATAATTCATCATCGAACCCTCTTCGATTATACCAATTTTGAAGGAAATCTATTTTTTCAAATTTTCATCGAAATTTTACTAAGGGTCTAGACCCCCCAAAAACGCTATATTTGGCTTATTTTAAAGAATTCAGGGGTACCCGAGCTTAGTTTTTCGATGTGAAGTTCTTGAGCTCGTTAGTGTGAATGATAAGAAGCAATAATAGAATCACCCACTCATCAATTCTTCCTTGTAGAGCCCTTCAAACATTTATTTTCCCTGTCAACTGACGGAATCAACTGGGAATTGCAGATTATAATTCATCATCGAACCCTCTTCGATTATACCAATTTTGAAGGAAATCTATTTTTTCAAATTTTCATCGAAATTTTACTAAGGGTCTAGACCCCCCAAAAACGCTATATTTGGCTTATTTTAAAGAATTCAGGGGAACCCGAGCGTAGTTTTTCGATGTGAAGTTCTTGAGCTCGTTAGTGTGAATGATAAGAAGCAATAATAGAATCACCCACTCATCAATTCTTCCTTGTAGAGCCCTTCAAACAAAACTCGGAAACGAAAAACGCGAAAGTTTCAAATTGAAATAGTTTCGAAAATACCAGAGTTACCGGCCAAGTTTGGTATGCAAACATAGGTTTGCGAGGTCGCTGAACATGACTAAGACATTATCTCATCGATATCTCCTACCGTTTAGATTTTCACCTGTCAAATGGGAAATTTCCAAAATGTGAAATTTCAAAATCATTTATTTTCCCTGTCAACTGACGGAATCAACTGGGAATTGCAGATTATAATTCATCATCGAACCCTCTTCGATTATACCAATTTTGAAGGAAATCTATTTTTTCAAATTTTCATCGAAATTTTACTAAGGGTCTAGACCCCCCAAAAACGCTATATTTGGCTTATTTTAAAGAATTCAGGGGTACCCGAGCGTAGTTTTTCGATGTGAAGTTCTTGAGCTCGTTAGTGTGAATGATAAGAAGCAATAATAGAATCACCCACTCATCAATTCTTCCTTGTAGAGCCCTTCAAACAAAACTCGGAAACGAAAAACGCGAAAGTTTCAAATTGAAATAGTTTCGAAAATACCAGAGTTACCGGCCAAGTTTGGTATGCAAACATAGGTTTGCGAGGTCGCTGAACATGACTAAGACATTATCTCATCGATATCTCCTACCGTTTAGATTTTCACCTGTCAAATGGGAAATTTCCAAAATGTGAAATTTCAAAATCATTTATTTTCCCTGTCAACTGACGGAATCAACTGGGAATTGCTGATTATAATTCATCATCGAACCCTCTTCGATTATACCAATTTTGAAGGAAATCTATTCTTTTAAATTTTCATCGAAATTTTACTAAGGGTCTAGACCCCCCAAAAACGCTATATTTGGCTTATTTTAAAGAATTCAGGGGTACCCGAGCGTAGTTTTTCGATGTGAAGTTCTTGAGCTCGTTAGTGTGAATGATAAGAAGCAATAATAGAATCACCCACTCATCAATTCTTCCTTGTAGAGCCCTTCAAACAAAACTCGGAAACGAAAAACGCGAAAGTTTCAAATTGAAATAGTTTCGAAAATACCAGAGTTACCGGCCAAGTTTGGTATGCAAACATAGGTTTGCGAGGTCGCTGAACATGACAAAGACATTATCTCATCGATATCTCCTACCGTTTAGATTTTCACCTGTCAAATGGGAAATTTCCAAAATGTGAAATATCAAAATCATTTATTTTCCCTGTCAACTGACGGAATCAACTGGGAATTGCAGATTATAATTCATCATCGAACCCTCTTCGATTATACCAATTTTGAAGGAAATCTATTCTTTCAAATTTTCATCGAAATTTTACTAAGGGTCTAGACCCCCCAAAAACGCTATATTTGGCTTATTTTAAAGAATTCAGGGGTACCCGAGCGTAGTTTTTCGATGTGAAGTTCTTGAGCTCGTTAGTGTGAATGATAAGAAGCAATAATAGAATCACCCACTCATCAATTCTTCCTTGTAGAGCCCTTCAAACAAAACTCGGAAACGAAAAACGCGAAAGTTTCAAATTGAAATAGTTTCGAAAATACCAGAGTTACCGGCCAAGTTTGGTATGCAAACATAGGTTTGCGAGGTCGCTGAACATGACTAAGACATTATTTCATCGATATCTCCTACCGTTTAGATTTTCACCTGTCAAATGGGAAATTTCCAAAATGTGAAATTTCAAAATCATTTATTTTCCCTGTCAACTGACGGAATCAACTGGGAATTGCAGATTATAATTCATCATCGAACCCTCTTAGATTATACCAATTTTGAAGGAAATCTATTTTTTCAAATTTTCATCGAAATTTTACTAAGGGTCTAGACCCCCCAAAAACGCTATATTTGGCTTATTTTAAAGAATTCAGGGGTACCCGAGCGTAGTTTTTCGATGTGAAGTTCTTGAGCTCGTTAGTGTGAATGATAAGAAGCAATAATAGAATCACCCACTCATCAATTCTTCCTTGTAGAGCCCTTCAAACAAAACTCGGAAACGAAAAACGCGAAAGTTTCAAATTGAAATAGTTTCGAAAATACCAGAGTTACCGGCCAAGTTTGGTATGCAAACATAGGTTTGCGAGGTCGCTGAACATGACTAAGACATTATCTCATCGATATCTCCTACCGTTTAGATTTTCACCTGTCAGATGGGAAATTTCCAAAATGTGAAATTTCAAAATCATTTATTTTCCCTGTCAACTGACGGAATCAACTGGGAATTGCAGATTATAATTCATCATCGAACCCTCTTCGATTATACCAATTTTGAAGGAAATCTATTTTTTCAAATTTTCATCGAAATTTTACTAAGGGTCTAGACCCCCCAAAAACGCTATATTTGGCTTATTTTAAAGAATTCAGGGGTACCCGAGCGTAGTTTTTCGATGTGAAGTTCTTGAGCTCGTTAGTGTGAATCATAAGAAGCAATAATAGAATCACCCACTCATCAATTCTTCCTTGTAGAGCCCTTCAAACAAAACTCGGAAACGAAAAACGCGAAAGTTTCAAATTGAAATAGTTTCGAAAATACCAGAGTTACCGGCCAAGTTTGGTATGCAAACATAGGTTTGCGAGGTCGCTGAACATGACTAAGACATTATCTCATCGATATCTCCTACCGTTTAGATTTTCACCTGTCAAATGGGAAATTTCCAAAATGTGAAATTTCAAACTCATTTATTTTCCCTGTCAACTGACGGAATCAACTGGGAATTGCAGATTATAATTCATCATCGAACCCTCTTCGATTATACCAATTTTGAAGGAAATCTATTTTTTCAAATTTTCATCGAAATTTTACTAAGGGTCTAGACCCCCCAAAAACGCTATATTTGGCTTATTTTAAAGAATTCAGGGGTACCCGAGCGTAATTTTTCGATGTGAAGTTCTTGAGCTCGTTAGTGTGAATGATAAGAAGCAATAATAGAATCACCCACTCATCAATTCTTCCTTGTAGAGCCCTTCAAACAAAACTCGGAAACGAAAAACGCGAAAGTTTCAAATTGAAATAGTTTCGAAAATAACAGAGTTACCGGCCAAGTTTGGTATGCAAACATAGGTTTGCGAGGTCGCTGAACATGACTAAGACATTATCTCATCGATATCTCCTACCGTTTAGATTTTCACCTGTCAGATGGGAAATTTCCAAAATGTGAAATTTCAAAATCATTTATTTTCCCTGTCAACTGACGGAATCAACTGGGAATTGCAGATTATAATTCATCATCGAACCCTCTTCGATTATACCAATTTTGAAGGAAATCTATTTTTTCAAATTTTCATCGAAATTTTACTAAGTGTCTAGACCCCCCAAAAACGCTATATTTGGCTTATTTTAAAGAATTCAGGGGTACCCGAGCGTAGTTTTTCGATGTGAAGTTCTTGAGCTCGTTAGTGTGAATCATAAGAAGCAATAATAGAATCACCCACTCATCAATTCTTCCTTGTAGAGCCCTTCAAACAAAACTCGGAAACGAAAAACGCGAAAGTTTCAAATTGAAATAGTTTCGAAAATACCAGAGTTACCGGCCAAGTTCGGTATGCAAACATAGGTTTGCGAGGTCGCTGAACATGACTAAGACATTATCTCATCGATATCTCCTACCGTTTAGATTTTCACCTGTCAAATGGGAAATTTCCAAAATGTGAAATTTCAAAATCATTTATTTTCCCTGTCAACTGACGGAATCAACTGGGAATTGCAGATTATAATTCATCATCGAACCCTCTTCGATTATACCAATTTTGAAGGAAATCTATTTTTTCAAATTTTCATCGAAATTTTACTAAGGGTCTAGACCCCCCAAAAACGCTATATTTGGCTTATTTTAAAGAATTCAGGGGTACCCGAGCGTAGTTTTTCGATGTGAAGTTCTTGAGCTCGTTAGTGTGAATGATAAGAAGCAATAATAGAATCACCCACTCATCAATTCTTCCTTGTAGAGCCCTTCAAACAAAACTCGGAAACGAAAAACGCGAAAGTTTCAAATTGAAATAGTTTCGAAAATACCAGAGTTACCGGCCAAGTTTGGTATGCAAACATAGGTTTGCGAGGTCGCTGAACATGACTAAGACATTATTTCATCGATATCTCCTACCGTTTAGATTTTCACCTGTCAAATGGGAAATTTCCAAAATGTGAAATTTCAAAATCATTTATTTTCCCTGTCAACTGACGGAATCAACTGGGAATTGCAGATTATAATTCATCATCGAACCCTCTTCGATTATACCAATTTTGAAGGAAATCTATTTTTTCAAATTTTCATCGAAATTTTACTAAGGGTCTAGACCCCCCAAAAACGCTATATTTGGCTTATTTTAAAGAATTCAGGGGTACCCGAGCGTAGTTTTTCGATGTGAAGTTCTTGAGCTCGTTAGTGTGAATGATAAGAAGCAATAATAGAATCACCCACTCATCAATTCTTCCTTGTAGAGCCCTTCAAACAAAACTCGGAAACGAAAAACGCGAAAGTTTCAAATTGAAATAGTTTCGAAAATACCAGAGTTACCGGCCAAGTTTGGTATGCAAACATAGGTTTGCGAGGTCGCTGAACATGACTAAGACATTATCTCATCGATATCTCCTACCGTTTAGATTTTCACCTGTCAAATGGGAAATTTCCAAAATGTGAAATTTCAAACTCATTTATTTTCCCTGTCAACTGACGGAATCAACTGGGAATTGCAGATTATAATTCATCATCGAACCCTCTTCGATTATACCAATTTTGAAGGAAATCTATTTCTTCAAATTTTCATCGAAATTTTACTAAGGGTCTAGACCCCCCAAAAACGCTATATTTGGCTTATTTTAAAGAATTCAGGGGTACCCGAGCGTAATTTTTCGATGTGAAGTTCTTGAGCTCGTTAGTGTGAATGATAAGAAGCAATAATAGAATCACCCACTCATCAATTCTTCCTTGTAGAGCCCTTCAAACAAAACTCGGAAACGAAAAACGCGAAAGTTTCAAATTGAAATAGTTTCGAAAATACCAGAGTTACCGGCCAAGTTTGGTATGCAAACATAGGTTTGCGAGGTCGCTGAACATGACTAAGACATTATCTCATCGATATCTCCTACCGTTTAGATTTTCACCTGTCAGATGGGAAATTTCCAAAATGTGAAATTTCAAAATCATTTATTTTCCCTGTCAACTGACGGAATCAACTGGGAATTGCAGATTATAATTCATCATCGAACCCTCTTCGATTATACCAATTTTGAAGGAAATCTATTTTTTCAAATTTTCATCGAAATTTTACTAAGGGTCTAGACCCCCCAAAAACGCTATATTTGGCTTATTTTAAAGAATTCAGGGGTACCCGAGCGTAGTTTTTCGATGTGAAGTTCTTGAGCTCGTTAGTGTGAATCATAAGAAGCAATAATAGAATCACCCACTCATCAATTCTTCCTTGTAGAGCCCTTCAAACAAAACTCGGAAACGAAAAACGCGAAAGTTTCAAATTGAAATAGTTTCGAAAATACCAGAGTTACCGGCCAAGTTTGGTATGCAAACATAGGTTTGCGAGGTCGCTGAACATGACTAAGACATTATCTCATCGATATCTCCTACCGTTTAGATTTTCACCTGTCAAATGGGAAATTTCCAAAATGTGAAATTTCAAACTCATTTATTTTCCCTGTCAACTGACGGAATCAACTGGGAATTGCAGATTATAATTCATCATCGAACCCTCTTCGATTATACCAATTTTGAAGGAAATCTATTTTTTCAAATTTTCATCGAAATTTTACTAAGGGTCTAGACCCCCCAAAAACGCTATATTTGGCTTATTTTAAAGAATTCAGGGGTACCCGAGCGTAATTTTTCGATGTGAAGTTCTTGAGCTCGTTAGTGTGAATGATAAGAAGCAATAATAGAATCACCCACTCATCAATTCTTCCTTGTAGAGCCCTTCAAACAAAACTCGGAAACGAAAAACGCGAAAGTTTCAAATTGAAATAGTTTCGAAAATACCAGAGTTACCGGCCAAGTTTGGTATGCAAACATAGGTTTGCGAGGTCGCTGAACATGACTAAGACATTATCTCATCGATATCTCCTACCGTTTAGATTTTCACCTGTCAGATGGGAAATTTCCAAAATGTGAAATTTCAAAATCATTTATTTTCCCTGTCAACTGACGGAATCAACTGGGAATTGCAGATTATAATTCATCATCGAACCCTCTTCGATTATACCAATTTTGAAGGAAATCTATTTTTTCAAATTTTCATCGAAATTTTACTAAGGGTCTAGACCCCCCAAAAACGCTATATTTGGCTTATTTTAAAGAATTCAGGGGTACCCGAGCGTAGTTTTTCGATGTGAAGTTCTTGAGCTCGTTAGTGTGAATCATAAGAAGCAATAATAGAATCACCCACTCATCAATTCTTCCTTGTAGAGCCCTTCAAACAAAACTCGGAAACGAAAAACGCGAAAGTTTCAAATTGAAATAGTTTCGAAAATACCAGAGTTACCGGCCAAGTTTGGTATGCAAACATAGGTTTGCGAGGTCGCTGAACATGACTAAGACATTATCTCATCGATATCTCCTACCGTTTAGATTTTCACCTGTCAAATGGGAAATTTCCAAAATGTGAAATTTCAAACTCATTTATTTTCCCTGTCAACTGACGGAATCAACTGGGAATTGCAGATTATAATTCATCATCGAACCCTCTTCGATTATACCAATTTTGAAGGAAATCTATTTTTTCAAATTTTCATCGAAATTTTACTAAGGGTCTAGACCCCCCAAAAACGCTATATTTGGCTTATTTTAAAGAATTCAGGGGTACCCGAGCGTAATTTTTCGATGTGAAGTTCTTGAGCTCGTTAGTGTGAATGATAAGAAGCAATAATAGAATCACCCACTCATCAATTCTTCCTTGTAGAGCCCTTCAAACAAAACTCGGAAACGAAAAACGCGAAAGTTTCAAATTGAAATAGTTTCGAAAATAACAGAGTTACCGGCCAAGTTTGGTATGCAAACATAGGTTTGCGAGGTCGCTGAACATGACTAAGACATTATCTCATCGATATCTCCTACCGTTTAGATTTTCACCTGTCAGATGGGAAATTTCCAAAATGTGAAATTTCAAAATCATTTATTTTCCCTGTCAACTGACGGAATCAACTGGGAATTGCAGATTATAATTCATCATCGAACCCTCTTCGATTATACCAATTTTGAAGGAAATCTATTTTTTCAAATTTTCATCGAAATTTTACTAAGGGTCTAGACCCCCCAAAAACGCTATATTTGGCTTATTTTAAAGAATTCAGGGGTACCCGAGCGTAGTTTTTCGATGTGAAGTTCTTGAGCTCGTTAGTGTGAATGATAAGAAGCAGTAATAGAATCACCCACTCATCAATTCTTCCTTGTAGAGCCCTTCAAACAAAACTCGGAAACGAAAAACGCGAAAGTTTCAAATTAAAATAGTTTCGAAAATACCAGAGTTACCGGCCAAGTTTGGTATGCAAACATAGGTTTGCGAGGTCGCTGAACATGACTAAGACATTATCTCATCGATATCTCCTACCGTTTAGATTTTCACCTGTCAAATGGGAAATTTCCAAAATGTGAAATTTCAAAATCATTTATTTTCCCTGTCAACTGACGGAATCAACTGGGAATTGCAGATTATAATTCATCATCGAACCCTCTTCGATTATACCAATTTTGAAGGAAATCTATTTCTTCAAATTTTCATCGAAATTTTACTAAGGGTCTAGACCCCCCAAAAACGCTATATTTGGCTTATTTTAAAGAATTCAGGGGTACCCAAACGTAGTTTTTCGATGTGAAGTTCTTGGGCTCGTTAGTGTGAATGATGAGAAGCAATAATAGAATCACCCACTCATCAATTCTTCCTTGTAGAGCCCTTCAAACAAAACTCGGAAACGAAAAACGCGAAAGTTTCAAATTGAAATAGTTTCGAAAATACCAGAGTTACCGGCCAAGTTTGGTATGCAAACATAGGTTTGCGAGGTCGCTGAACATGACTAAGACATTATCTCATCGATATCTCCTACCGTTTAGATTTTCACCTGTCAAATGGGAAATTTCCAAAATGTGAAATTTCAAAATCATTTATTTTCCCTGTCAACTGACGGAATCAACTGGGAACTGCAGATTATAATTCATCATCGAACCCTCTTCGATTATACCAATTTTGAAGGAAATCTATTTTTTCAAATTTTCATCGAAATTTTACTAAGGGTCTAGACCCCTCAAAAACGCTATATTTGGCTTATTTTAAAGAATTCAGGGGTACCCGAGCGTAGTTTTTCGATGTGAAGTTCTTGAGCTCGTTAGTGTGAATGATAAGAAGCAATAATAGAATCACCCACTCATCAATTCTTCCTTGTAGAGCCCTTCAAACAAAACTCGGAAACGAAAAACGCGAAAGTTTCAAATTGAAATAGTTTCGAAAATACCAGAGTTACCGGCCAAGTTTGGTATGCAAACATAGGTTTGCGAGGTCGCTGAACATGACTAAGACATTATCTCATCGATATCTCCTACCGTTTAGATTTTCACCTGTCAGATGGGAAATTTCCAAAATGTGAAATTTCAAAATCATTTATTTTCCCTGTCAACTGACGGAATCAACTGGGAATTGCAGATTATAATTCATCATCGAACCCTCTTCGATTATACCAATTTTGAAGGAAATCTATTTTTTCAAATTTTCATCGAAATTTTACTAAGGGTCTAGACCCCCCAAAAACGCTATATTTGGCTTATTTTAAAGAATTCAGGGGTACCCGAGCGTAGTTTTTCGATGTGAAGTTCTTGAGCTCGTTAGTGTGAATGATAAGAAGCAGTAATAGAATCACCCACTCATCAATTCTTCCTTGTAGAGCCCTTCAAACAAAACTCGGAAACGAAAAACGCGAAAGTTTCATATTAAAATAGTTTCGAAAATACCAGAGTTACCGGCCAAGTTTGGTATGCAAACATAGGTTTGCGAGGTCGCTGAACATGACTAAGACATTATCTCATCGATATCTCCTACCGTTTAGATTTTCACCTGTCAAATGGGAAATTTCCAAAATGTGAAATTTCAAAATCATTTATTTTCCCTGTCAACTGACGGAATCAACTGGGAATTGCAGATTATAATTCATCATCGAACCCTCTTCGATTATACCAATTTTGAAGGAAATCTATTTCTTCAAATTTTCATCGAAATTTTACTAAGGGTCTAGACCCCCCAAAAACGCTATATTTGGCTTATTTTAAAGAATTCAGGGGTACCCGAGCGTAGTTTTTCGATGTGAAGTTCTTGGGCTCGTTAGTGTGAATGATGAGAAGCAATAATAGAATCACCCACTCATCAATTCTTCCTTGTAGAGCCCTTCAAACAAAACTCGGAAACGAAAAACGCGAAAGTTTCAAATTGAAATAGTTTCGAAAATACCAGAGTTACCGGCCAAGTTTGGTATGCAAACATAGGTTTGCGAGGTCGCTGAACATGACTAAGACATTATCTCATCGATATCTCCTACCGTTTAGATTTTCACCTGTCAAATGGGAAATTTCCAAAATGTGAAATTTCAAAATCATTTATTTTCCCTGTCAACTGACGGAATCAACTGGGAACTGCAGATTATAATTCATCATCGAACCCTCTTCGATTATACCAATTTTGAAGGAAATCTATTTTTTCAAATTTTCATCGAAATTTTACTAAGGGTCTAGACCCCCCAAAAACGCTATATTTGGCTTATTTTAAAGAATTCAGGGGTACCCGAGCGTAGTTTTTCGATGTGAAGTTCTTGAGCTCGTTAGTGTGAATGATAAGAAGCAATAATAGAATCACCCACTCATCAATTCTTCCTTGTAGAGCCCTTCAAACAAAACTCGGAAACGAAAAACGCGAAAGTTTCAAATTGAAATAGTTTCGAAAATACCAGAGTAACCGGCCAAGTTTGGTATGCAAACATAGGTTTGCGAGGTCGCTGAACATGACTAAGACATTATCCCGTCGATATCTCCTACCGTTTAGATTTTCACCTGTCAAATGGGAAATTTCCAAAATGTGAAATTTCAAAATCATTTATTTTCCCTGTCAACTGACGGAATCAACTGGGAATTGCAGATTATAATTCATCATCGAACCCTCTTCGATTATACCAATTTTGAAGGAAATCTATTTTTTCAAATTTTCATCGAAATTTTACTAAGGGTCTAGACCCCCCAAAAACGCTATATTTGGCTTATTTTAAAGAATTCAGGGGTACCCGAGCGTAATTTTTCGATGTGAAGTTCTTGAGCTCGTTAGTGTGAATGATAAGAAGCAGTAATAGAATCACCCACTCATCAATTCTTCCTTGTAGAGCCCTTCAAACAAAACTCGGAAACGAAAAACGCGAAAGTTTCAAATTGAAATAGTTTCGAAAATACCAGAGTTACCGGCCAAGTTTGGTATGCAAACATAGGTTTGCGAGGTCGCTGAACATGACCAAGGCATTATCTCATCGATATCTCCTACCGTTTAGATTTTCAATTGTCAAATGGGAAATTTCCAAAATGTGAAATTTCAAAATCATTTATTTTCCCTGTCAACTGACGGAATCAACTGAGAATTGCAGATTATAATTCATCATCGAACCCTCTTCGATTATACCAATTTTGAAGGAAATCTATTTTTTCAAATTTTCATCGAAATTTTACTAAGGGTCTAGACCCCCCAAAAACGCTATATTTGGCTTATTTTAAAGAATTCAGGGGTACCCGAGCGTAGTTTTTCGATGTGAAGTTCTTGAGCTCGTTAGTGTGAATGATAAGAAGCAATAATAGAATCACCCACTCATCAATTCTTCCTTGTAGAGCCCTTCAAACGAAACTCGGAAACGAAAAACGCGAAAGTTTCAAATTGAAATAGTTTCGAAAATACCAGAGTTACCGGCCAAGTTTGGTATGCAAACATAGGTTTGCGAGGTCGCTGAACATGACTAAGACATTATCTCATCGATATCTCCTACCGTTTAGATTTTCACCTGTCAAATGGGAAATTTCCAAAATGTGAAATTTCAAAATCATTTATTTTCCCTGTCAACTGACGGAATCAACTGGGAATTGCAGATTATAATTCATCATCGAACCCTCTTCGATTATACCAATTTTGAAGGAAATCTATTTTTTCAAATTTTCATCGAAATTTTACTAAGGGTCTAGACCCCCCAAAATCGCTATATTTGGCTTATTTTAAAGAATTCAGGGGTACCCGAGCGTAGTTTCTCGATGTGAAGTTCTTGAGCTCGTTAGTGTGAATGATAAGAAGCAATAATAGAATCACCCACTCATCAATTCTTCCTTGTAGAGCCCTTCAAACAAAACTCGGAAACGAAAAACGCGAAAGTTTCAAATTGAAATAGTTTCGAAAATACCAGAGTTACCGGCCAAGTTTGGTATGCAAACATAGGTTTGCGAGGTCGCTGAACATAACTAAGACATTATCTCATCGATATCTCCTACCGTTTAGATTTTCACCTGTCAAATGGGAAATTTCCAAAATGTGAAATTTCAAAATCATTTATTTTCCCTGTCAACTGACGGAATCAACTGGGAATTGCAGATTATAATTCATCATCGAACCCTCTTCGATTATACCAATTTTGAAGGAAATCTATTTCTTCAAATTTTCATCGAAATTTTACTAAGGGTCTAGACCCCCCAAAAACGCTATATTTGGCTTATTTTAAAGAATTCAGGGGTACCCGAGCGTAGTTTTTCGATGTGAAGTTCTTGGGCTCGTTAGTGTGAATGATGAGAAGCAATAATAGAATCACCCACTCATCAATTCTTCCTTGTAGAGCCCTTCAAACAAAACTCGGAAACGAAAAACGCGAAAGTTTCAAATTGAAATAGTTTCGAAAATACCAGAGTTACCGGCCAAGTTTGGTATGCAAACATAGGTTTGCGAGGTCGCTGAACATGACTAAGACATTATCTCATCGATATCTCCTACCGTTTAGATTTTCACCTGTCAAATGGGAAATTTCCAAAATGTGAAATTTCAAAATCATTTATTTTCCCTGTCAACTGACGGAATCAACTGGGAACTGCAGATTATAATTCATCATCGAACCCTCTTCGATTATACCAATTTTGAAGGAAATCTATTTTTTCAAATTTTCATCGAAATTTTACTAAGGGTCTAGACCCCCCAAAAACGCTATATTTGGCTTATTTTAAAGAATTCAGGGGTACCCGAGCGTAGTTTTTCGATGTGAAATTCTTGAGCTCGTTAGTGTGAATGATAAAAAGCAATAATAGAATCACCCACTCATCAATTCTTCCTTGTAGAGCCCTTCAAACAAAACTCGGAAACGAAAAACGCGAAAGTTTCAAATTGAAATAGTTTCGAAAATACCAGAGTAACCGGCCAAGTTTGGTATGCAAACATAGGTTTGCGAGGTCGCTGAACATGACTAAGACATTATCCCATCGATATCTCCTACCGTTTAGATTTTCACCTGTCAAATGGGAAATTTCCAAAATGTGAAATTTCAAAATCATTTATTTTCCCTGTCAACTGACGGAATCAACTGGGAATTGCAGATTATAATTCATCATCGAACCCTCTTCGATTATACCAATTTTGAAGGAAATCTATTTTTTCAAATTTTCATCGAAATTTTACTAAGGGTCTAGACCCCCCAAAAACGCTATATTTGGCTTATTTTAAAGAATTCAGGGGTACCCGAGCGTAATTTTTCGATGTGAAGTTCTTGAGCTCGTTAGTGTGAATGATAAGAAGCAATAATAGAATCACCCACTCATCAATTCTTCCTTGTAGAGCCCTTCAAACAAAACTCGGAAACGAAAAACGCGAAAGTTTCAAATTGAAATAGTTTCGAAAATACCAGAGTTACCGGCCAAGTTTGGTATGCAAACATAGGTTTGCGAGGTCGCTGAACATGACTAAGACATTATCTCATCGATATCTCCTACCGTTTAGATTTTCACCTGTCAAATGGGAAATTTCCAAAATGTGAAATTTCAAAATCATTTATTTTCCCTGTCAACTGACGGAATCAACTGGGAATTGCAGATTATAATTCATCATCGAACCCTCTTCGATTATACCAATTTTGAAGGAAATCTATTTTTTCAAATTTTCATCGAAATTTTACTAAGGGTCTAGACCCCCCAAAAACGCTATATTTGGCTTATTTTAAAGAATTCAGGGGTATCCGAGCGTAGTTTTTCGATGTGAAGTTCTTGAGCTCGTTAGTGTGAATGATAAGAAGCAGTAATAGAATCACCCACTCATCAATTCTTCCTTGTAGAGCCCTTCAAACAAAACTCGGAAACGAAAAACGCGAAAGTTTCAAATTGAAATAGTTTCGAAAATACCAGAGTTACCGGCCAAGTTTGGTATGCAAACATAGGTTTGCGAGGTCGCTGAACATGACCAAGGCATTATCTCATCGATATCTCCTACCGTTTAGATTTTCAATTGTCAAATGGGAAATTTCCAAAATGTGAAATTTCAAAATCATTTATTTTCCCTGTCAACTGACGGAATCAACTGAGAATTGCAGATTATAATTCATCATCGAACCCTCTTCGATTATACCAATTTTGAAGGAAATCTATTTTTTCAAATTTTCATCGAAATTTTACTAAGGGTCTAGACCCCCCAAAAACGCTATATTTGGCTTATTTTAAAGAATTCAGGGGTACCCGAGCGTAGTTTTTCGATGTGAAGTTCTTGAGCTCGTTAGTGTGAATGATAAGAAGCAATAATAGAATCACCCACTCATCAATTCTTCCTTGTAGAGCCCTTCAAACGAAACTCGGAAACGAAAAACGCGAAAGTTTCAAATTGAAATAGTTTCGAAAATACCAGAGTTACCGGCCAAGTTTGGTATGCAAACATAGGTTTGCGAGGTCGCTGAACATGACTAAGACATTATCTCATCGATATCTCCTACCGTTTAGATTTTCACCTGTCAAATGGGAAATTTCCAAAATGTGAAATTTCAAAATCATTTATTTTCCCTGTCAACTGACGGAATCAACTGGGAATTGCAGATTATAATTCATCATCGAACCCTCTTCGATTATACCAATTTTGAAGGAAATCTATTTTTTCAAATTTTCATCGAAATTTTACTAAGGGTCTAGACCCCCCAAAATCGCTATATTTGGCTTATTTTAAAGAATTCAGGGGTACCCGAGCGTAGTTTCTCGATGTGAAGTTCTTGAGCTCGTTAGTGTGAATGATAAGAAGCAATAATAGAATCACCCACTCATCAATTCTTCCTTGTAGAGCCCTTCAAACAAAACTCGGAAACGAAAAACGCGAAAGTTTCAAATTGAAATAGTTTCGAAAATACCAGAGTTACCGGCCAAGTTTGGTATGCAAACATAGGTTTGCGAGGTCGCTGAATATGACTAAGACATTATCTCATCGATATCTCCTACCGTTTAGATTTTCACCTGTCAAATGGGAAATTTCCAAAATGTGAAATTTCAAAATCATTTATTTTCCCTGTCAACTGACGGAATCAACTGGGAATTGCAGATTATAATTCATCATCGAACCCTCTTCGATTATACCAATTTTGAAGGAAATCTATTTTTTCAAATTTTCATCGAAATTTTACTAAGGGTCTAGACCCCCCAAAAACGCTATATTTGGCTTATTTTAAAGAATTCAGGGGTACCCGAGCGTAGTTTTTCGATGTGAAGTTCTTGAGCTCGTTAGTGTGAATGATAAGAAGCAATAATAGAATCACCCACTCATCAATTCTTCCTTGTAGAGCCCTTCAAACAAAACTCGGAAACGAAAAACGCGAAAGTTTCAAATTGAAATAGTTTCGAAAATACCAGAGTTACCGGCCAAGTTTGGCATGCAAACATAGGTTTGCGAGGTCGCTGAACATGACTAAGACATTATCTCATCGATATCTCCTACCGTTTAGATTTTCACCTGTCAAATGGGAAATTTCCAAAATGTGAAATTTCAAAATCATTTATTTTCCCTGTCAACTGACGGAATCAACTGGGAATTGCAGATTATAATTCATCATCGAACCCTCTTCGATTATACCAATTTTGAAGGAAATCTATTTTTTCAAATTTTCATCGAAATTTTACTAAGGGTCTAGACCCCCCAAAAACGCTATATTTGGCTTATTTTAAAGAATTCAGGGGTACCCGAGCGTAGTTTTTCGATGTGAAGTTCTTGAGCTCGTTAGTGTGAATGATAAGAAGCAATAATAGAATCACCCACTCATCAATTCTTCCTTGTAGAGCCCTTCAAACAAAACTCGGAAACGAAAAACGCGAAAGTTTCAAATTGAAATAGTTTCGAAAATACCAGAGTAACCGGCCAAGTTTGGTATGCAAACATAGGTTTGCGAGGTCGCTGAACATGACTAAGACATTATCTCATCGATATCTCCTACCGTTTAGATTTTCACCTGTCAAATGGGAAATTTCCAAAATGTGAAATTTCAAAATCATTTATTTTCCCTGTCAACTGACGGAATCAACTGGAAATTGCAGATAATAATTCATCATCGAACCCTCTTCGATTATACCAATTTTGAAGGAAATCTATTTTTTCAAATTTTCATCGAAATTTTACTAAGGGTCTAGACCCCCCAAAAACGCTATATTTGGCTTATTTTAAAAAATTCAGGGGTACCCGAGCGTAGTTTTTCGATGTGAAGTTCTTGAGCTCGTTAGTGTGAATGATAAGAAGCAATAATAGAATCACCCACTCATCAATTCTTCCTTGTAGAGCCCTTCAAACAAAACTCGGAAACGAAAAACGCGAAAGTTTCAAATTGAAATAGTTTCGAAAATACCAGAGTTACCGGCCAAGTTTGGTATGCAAACATAGGTTTGCGAGGTCGCTGAACATGACTAAGACATTATCTCATCGATATCTCCTACCGTTTAGATTTTCACCTGTCAAATGGGAAATTTCCAAAATGTGAAATTTCAAAATCATTTATTTTCCCTGTCAACTGACGGAATCAACTGGAAATTGCAGATTATAATTCATCATCGAACCCCCTTCGATTATACCAATTTTGAAGGAAATCTATTTTTTCAAATTTTCATCGAAATTTTACTAAGGGTCTAGACCCCCCAAAAACGCTATATTTGGCTTATTTTAAAGAAGTCAGGGGTACCCGAGCGTAGTTTTTCGATGTGAAGTTCTTGAGCTCGTTAGTGTGAATGATAAGAAGCAATAATAGAATCACCCACTCATCAATTCTTCCTTGTAGAGCCCTTCAAACAAAACTCGGAAACGAAAAACGCGAAAGTTTCAAATTGAAATAGTTTCGAAAATACCAGAGTTACCGGCCAAGTTTAGTATGCAAACATAGGTTGGCGAGGTCGCTGAACATGACTAAGACATTATCTCATCGATATCTCCTACCGTTTAGATTTTCACCTGTCAAATGAGAAATTTCCAAAATGTGAAATTTCAAAATCATTTATTTTCCCTGTCAACTGACGGAATCAACTGGGAATTGCAGATTATAATTCATCCTCGAACCCTCTTCGATTATACCAATTTTGAAGGAAATCTATTTTTTCAAATTTTCATCGAAATTTTACTAAGGGTCTAGACCCCCCAAAAACGCTATATTTGGCTTATTTTAAAGAATTCAGGGGTACCCGAGCGTAGTTTCTCGATGTGAAGTTCTTGAGCTCGTTAGTGTGAATGATAAGAAGCAATAATAGAATCACCCACTCATCAATTCTTCCTTGTAGAGCCCTTCAAACAAAACTCGGAAACGAAAAACGCGAAAGTTTCAAATTGAAATAGTTTCGAAAATACCAGAGTTACCGGCCAAGTTTGGTATGCAAACATAGGTTTGCGAGGTCGCTGAACATGACTAAGACATTATCTCATCGATATCTCCTACCGTTTAGATTTTCACCTGTCAAATGGGAAATTTCCAAAATGTGAAATTTCAAAATCATTTATTTTCCCTGTCAACTGACGGAATCAACTGGGAATTGCAGATTATAATTCATCATCGAACCCTCTTCGATTATACCAATTTTGAAGGAAATCTATTTTTTAAAATTTTCATCGAAATTTTACTAAGGGTCTAGACCCCCCAAAAACGCTATATTTGGCTTATTTTAAAGAATTCAGGGGTACCCGAGCGTAGTTTTTCGATGTGAAGTTCTTGAGCTCGTTAGTGTGAATGATAAGAAGCAATAATAGAATCACCCACTCATCAATTCTTCCTTGTAGAGCCCTTCAAACAAAACTCGGAAACGAAAAACGCGAAAGTTTCAAATTGAAATAGTTTCGAAAATACCAGAGTTACCGGCCAAGTTTGGTATGCAAACATAGGTTTGCGAGGTCGCTGAACATGACTAAGACATTATCTCATCGATATCTCCTACCGTTTAGATTTTCACCTGTCAAATGGGAAATTTCCAAAATGTGAAATTACAAAATCATTTATTTTCCCTGTCAACTGACGGAATCAACTGGGAATTGCAGATTATAATTCATCATCGAACCCTCTTCGATTATACCAATTTTGAAGGAAATCTATTTTTTCAAATTTTCATCGAAATTTTACTAAGGGTCTAGACCCCCCAAAAACGCTATATTTGGCTTATTTTAAAGAATTCAGGGGTACCCGAGCGTAGTTTTTCGATGTGAAGTTCTTGAGCTCGTTAGTGTGAATGATAAGAAGCAATAATAGAATCACCCACTCATCAATTCTTCCTTGTAGAGCCCTTCAAACAAAACTCGGAAACGAAAAACGCGAAAGTTTCAAATTGAAATAGTTTCGAAAATACCAGAGTTATCGGCCAAGTTTGGTATGCAAACATAGGTTTGCGAGGTCGCTGAACATGACTAAGACATTATCTCATCGATATCTCCTACCGTTTAGATTTTCACCTGTCAAATGGGAAATTTCCAAAATGTGAAATTTCAAAATCATTTATTTTCCCTGTCAACTGACGGAATCAACTGGGAATTGCAGATTATAATTCATCATCGAACCCTCTTCGATTATACCAATTTTGAAGGAAATCTATTTTTTCAAATTTTCATCGAAATTTTACTAAGGGTCTAGACCCCCCAAAAACTCTATATTTGGCTTATTTTAAAGAATTCAGGGGTACCCGAGCGTAGTTTTTCGATGTGAAGTTCTTGAGCTCGTTAGTGTGAATGATAAGAAGCAATAATAGAATCACCCACTCATCAATTCTTCCTTGTAGAGCCCTTCAAACAAAACTCGGAAACGAAAAACGCGAAAGTTTCAAATTGAAATAGTTTCGAAAATACCAGAGTTACCGGCCAAGTTTGGTATGCAAACATAGGTTTGCGAGGTCGCTGAACATGACTGAGACAGTATCTCATCGATATCTCCTACCGTTTAGATTTTCACCTGTCAAATGGGATATTTCCAAAATGTGAAATTTCAAAATCATTTATTTTCCCTGTCAACTGACGGAATCAACTGGGAATTGCAGATTATAATTCATCATCGAACCCTCTTCGATTATACCAATTTTGAAGGAAATCTATTTTTTCAAATTTTCATCGAAATTTTACTAAGGGTCTAGACCCCCCAAAAACGCTATATTTGGCATATTTTAAAGAATTCAGGGGTACCCGAGCGTAGTTTTTCGATGTGAAGTTCTTGAGCTCGTTAGTGTGAATGATAAGAAGCAATAATAGAATCACCCACTCATCAATTCTTCCTTGTAGAGCCCTTCAAACAAAACTCGGAAACGAAAAACGCGAAAGTTTCAAATTGAAATAGTTTCGAAAATACCAGAGTTACCGGCCAAGTTTGGTATGCAAACATAGGTTTGCGAGGTCGCTGAACATGACTAAGACATTATCTCATCGATATCTCTTACCGTTTAGATTTTCACCTGTCAAATGGGAAATTTCCAAAATGTGAAATTTCAAAATCATTTATTTTCCCTGTCAACTGACGGAATCAACTGGGAATTGCAGATTATAATTCATCATCGAACCCTCTTCGATTATACCAATTTTGAAGGAAATCTATTTTTTCAAATTTTCATCGAAATTTTACTAAGGGTCTAGACCCCCCAAAAACGCTATATTTGGCTTATTTTAAAGAATTCAGGGGTACCCGAGCGTAGTTTTTCGATGTGAAGTTCTTGAGCTCGTTAGTGTGAATGATAAGAAGCAATAATAGAATCACCCACTCATCAATTCTTCCTTGTAGAGCCCTTCAAACAAAACTCGAAAACGAAAAACGCGAAAGTTTCAAATTGAAATAGTTTCGAAAATACCAGAGTTACCGGCCAAGTTTGGTATGCAAACATAGGTTTGCGAGGTCGCTGAACATGACTTAGACATTATCTCATCGATATCTCCTACCGTTTAGATTTTCACCTGTCAAATGGGAAATTTCCAAAATGTGAAATTTCAAAATCATTTATTTTCCCTGTCAACTGACGGAATCAACTGGGAATTGCAGATTATAATTCATCATCGAACCCTCTTCGATTATACCAATTTTGAAGGAAATCTATTTTCTCAAATTTTCATCGAAATTTTACTAAGGGTCTAGACCCCCCAAAAACGCTATATTTGGCTTATTTTAAAGAATTCAGGGGTACCCGAGCGTAGTTTTTCGATGTGAAGTTCTTGAGCTCGTTAGTGTGAATGATAAGAAGCAATAATAGAATCACCCACTCATCAATTCTTCCTTGTAGAGCCCTTCAAACAAAACTCGGAAACGAAAAACGCGAAAGTTTCAAATTGAAATAGTTTCGAAAATACCAGAGTTACCGGCCAAGTTTGGTATGCAAACATAGGTTTGCGAGGTCGCTGAACATGACTAAGACATTATCTCATCGATATCTCCTACCGTTTAGATTTTCACCTGTCAAATGGGAAATTTCCAAAATGTGAAATTTCAAAATCATTTATTTTCCCTGTCAACTGACGGAATCAACTGGGAATTGCAGATTATAATTCATCATCGAACCCTCTTCGATTATACCAATTTTGAAGGAAATCTATTTTTTCAAATTTTCATCGAAATTTTACTAAGGGTCTAGACCCCCCAAAAACGCTATATTTGGCTTATTTTAAAGAATTCAGGGGTACCCGAGCGTAGTTTTTCGATGTGAAGTTCTTGAGCTCGTTAGTGTGAATGATAAGAAGCAATAATAGAATCACCCACTCATCAATTCTTCCTTGTAGAGCCCTTCAAACAAAACTCGGAAACGAAAAACGCGAAAGTTTCAAATTGAAATAGTTTCGAAAATACCAGAGTTACCGGCCAAGTTTGGTATGCAAACATAGGTTTGCGAGGTCGCTGAACATGACTAAGACATTATCTCATCGATATCTCCTACCGTTTAGATTTTCACCTGTCAAATGGGAAATTTCCAAAATGTGAAATTTCAAAATCATTTATTTTCCCTGTCAACTGACGGAATCAACTGGGAATTGCAGATTATAATTCATCATCGAACCCTCTTCGATTATACCAATTTTGAAGGAAATCTATTTTTTCAAATTTTCATCGAAATTTTACTAAGGGTCTAGACCCCCCAAAAACGCTATATTTGGCTTATTTTAAAGAATTCATGGGTACCCGAGCGTAGTTTTTCGATGTGAAGTTCTTGAGCTCGTTAGTGTGAATGATAAGAAGCAATAATAGAATCACCCACTCATCAATTCTTCCTTGTAGAGCCCTTCAAACAAAACTCGGAAACGAAAAACGCGAAAGTTTCAAATTGAAATAGTTTCGAAAATACCAGAGTAACCGGCCAAGTTTGGTATGCAAACATAGGTTTGCGAGGTCGCTGAACATGACTAAGACATTATCTCATCGATATCTCCTACCGTTTAGATTTTCACCTGTCAAATGGGAAGTTTCCAAAATGTGAAATTTCAAAATCATTTATTTTCCCTGTCAACTGACGGAATCAACTGGGAATTGCAGATTATAATTCATCATCGAACCCTCTTCGATTATACCAATTTTGAAGGAAATCTATTTTTTCAAATTTTCATCGAAATTTTACTAAGGGTCTAGACCCCCCAAAAACGCTATATTTGGCTTATTTTAAAGAATTCAGGGGTACCCGAGCGTAGTTTTTCGATGTGAAGTTCTTGAGCTCGTTAGTGTGAATGATAAGAAGCAATAATAGAATCACCCACTCATCAATTCTTCCTTGTAGAGCCCTTCAAACAAAACTCGGAAACGAAAAACGCGAAAGTTTCAAATTGAAATAGTTTCGAAAATACCAGAGTTACCGGCCAAGTTTGGTATGCAAACATAGGTTTGCGAGGTCGCTGAACATGACTAAGACATTATCTCATCGATATCTCCTACCGTTTAGATTTTCACCTGTCAAATGGGAAATTTCCAAAATGTGAAATTTCAAAATCATTTATTTTCCCTGTCAACTGACGGAATCAACTGGGAATTGCAGATTATAATTCATCATCGAACCCTCTTCGATTATACCAATTTTGAAGGAAATCTATTTTTTCAAATTTTCATCGAAATTTTACTAAGGGTCTAGACCCCCCAAAAACGCTATATTTGGCTTATTTTAAAGAATTCAGGGGTACCCGAGCGTAGTTTTTCGATGTGAAGTTCTTGAGCTCGTTAGTGTGAATGATAAGAAGCAATAATAGAATCACCCACTCATCAATTCTTCCTTGTAGAGCCCTTCAAACAAAACTCGGAAACGAAAAACGCGAAAGTTTCAAATTGAAATAGTTTCGAAAATACCAGAGTTACCGGCCAAGTTTGGTATGCAAACATAGGTTTGCGAGGTCGCTGAACATGACTAAGACATTATCTCATCGATATCTCCCACCGTTTAGATTTTCACCTAACAAATGGGAAATTTCCAAAATGTGAAATTTCAAAATCATTTATTTTCCCTGTCAACTGACGGAATCAACTGGGAATTGCAGATTATAATTCATCATCGAACCCTCTTCGATTATACCAATTTTGAAGGAAATCTATTTTTTCAAATTTTCATCGAAATTTTACTAAGGGTCTAGACCCCCCAAAAACGCTATATTTGGCTTATTTTAAAGAATTCAGGGGTACCCGAGCGTAGTTTTTCGATGTGAAGTTCTTGAGCTCGTTAGTGTGAATGATAAGAAGCAATAATAGAATCACCCACTCATCAATTCTTCCTTGTAGAGCCCTTCAAACAAAACTCGGAAACGAAAAACGCGAAAGTTTCAAATTGAAATAGTTTCGAAAATACCAGAGTTACCGGCCAAGTTTGGTATGCAAACATAGGTTTGCGAGGTCGCTGAACATGACTAAGACATTATCTCATCGATATCTCCTACCGTTTAGATTTTCACCTGTCAAATGGGATATTTCCAAAATGTGAAATTTCAAAATCATTTATTTTCCCTGTCAACTGACGGAATCAACTGGGAATTGCAGATTATAATTCATCATCGAACCCTCTTCGATTATACCAATTTTGAAGGAAATCTATTCTTTCAAATTTTCATCGAAATTTTAGTAAGGGTCTAGACCCCCCAAAAACGCTATATTTGGCATACTTTAAAGAATTCAGGGGTACCCGAGCGTAGTTTTTCGATGTGAAGTTCTTGAGCTCGTTAGTGTGAATGATAAGAAGCAATAATAGAATCACCCACTCATCAATTTTTCCTTGTAGAGCCCTTCAAACAAAACTCGGAAACGAAAAACGCGAAAGTTTCAAATTGAAATAGTTTCGAAAATACCAGAGTTACCGGCCAAGTTTGGTATGCAAACATAGGTTTGCGAGGTCGCTGAACATGACTAAGACATTATCTCATCGATATCTCCTACCGTTTAGATTTTCACCTGTCAAATGGGAAATTTCCAAAATGTGAAATTTCAAAATCATTTATTTTCCCTGTCAACTGACGGAATCAACTGGGAATTGCAGATTATAATTCATCATCGAACCCTCTTCGATTATTCCAATTTTGAAGGAAATCTATTTTTTCAAATTTTCATCGAAATTTTACTAAGGGTCTAGACCCCCCAAAAACGCTATATTTGGCTTATTTTAAAGAATTCAGGGGTACCCGAGCGTAGTTTTTCGATGTGAAGTTCTTGAGCTCGTTAGTGTGAATGATAAGAAGCAATAATAGAATCACCCACTCATCAATTCTTCCTTGTAGAGCCCTTCAAACAAAACTCGGAAACGAAAAACGCGAAAGTTTCAAATTAAAATAGTTTCGAAAATACCAGAGTTACCGGCCAAGTTTGGTATGCAAACATAGGTTTGCGAGGTCGCTGAACATGACTAAGACATTATCTCATCGATATCTCCTACCGTTTAGATTTTCACCTGTCAAATGGGAAATTTCCAAAATGTGAAATTTCAAAATCATTTATTTTCCCTGTCAACTGACGGAATCAACTGGGAATTGCAGATTATAATTCATCATCGAACCCTTTTCGATTATACCAATTTTGAAGGAAATCTATTTTTTCAAATTTTCATCGAAATTTTACTAAGGGTCTAGACCCCCCAAAAACGCTATATTTGGCTTATTTTAAAGAATTAAGGGGTACCCGAGCGTAGTTTTTCGATGTGAAGTTCTTGAGCTCGTTAGTGTGAATGATAAGAAGCAATAATAGAATCACCCACTCATCAATTCTTCCTTGTAGAGCCCTTCAAACAAAACTCGGAAACGAAAAACGCGAAAGTTTCAAATTGAAATAGTTTCGAAAATACCAGAGTTACCGGCCAAGTTTGGTATGCAAACATAGGTTTGCGAGGTCGCTGAACATGACTAAGACATTATCTCATCGATATCTCCTACCGTTTAGATTTTCACCTGTCAAATGGGAAATTTCCAAAATGTGAAATTTCAAAATCATTTATTTTCCCTGTCAACTGACGGAATCAACTGGGAATTGCAGATTATAATTCATCATCGAACCCTCTTCGATTATACCAATTTTGAAGGAAATCTATTTTTTCAAATTTTCATCGAAATTTTACTAAGGGTCTAGACCCCCCAAAAACGCTATATTTGGCTTATTTTAAAGAATTCAGGGGTACCCGAGCGTAGTTTTTCGATGTGAAGTTCTTGAGCTCGTTAGTGTGAATGATAAGAAGCAATAATAGAATCACCCACTCATCAATTCTTCCTTGTAGAGCCCTTCAAACAAAACTCGGAAACGAAAAACGCGAAAGTTTCAAATTGAAATAGTTTCGAAAATACCAGAGTTACCGGCCAAGTTTGGTATGCAAACATAGGTTTGCGAGGTCGCTGAACATGACTTAGACATTATCTCATCGATATCTCCTACCGTTTAGATTTTCACCTGTCAAATGGGAAATTTCCAAAATGTGAAATTTCAAAATCATTTATTTTCCCTGTCAACTGACGGAATCAACTGGGAATTGCAGATTATAATTCATCATCGAACCCTCTTCGATTATACCAATTTTGAAGGAAATCTATTTTTTCAAATTTTCATCGAAATTTTACTAAGGGTCTAGACCCCCCAAAAACGCTATATTTGGCTTATTTTAAAGAATTCAGGGGTACCCGAGCGTAGTTTTTCGATGTGAAGTTCTTGAGCTCGTTA
This sequence comes from Myrrha octodecimguttata, assembly GCA_958510865.1. Lineage (NCBI taxonomy): Eukaryota > Metazoa > Arthropoda > Insecta > Coleoptera > Coccinellidae > Myrrha > Myrrha octodecimguttata. Next base: position 95,616 of record CAUEHS010000663.1, read on the forward strand.
GTGTGAATGATAAGAAGCAATAATAGAATCACCCACTCATCAATTCTTCCTTGTAGAGCCCTTCAAACAAAACTCGGAAACGAAAAACGCGAAAGTTTCAAATTGAAATAGTTTCGAAAATACCAGAGTTACCGGCCAAGTTTGGTATGCAAACATAGGTTTGCGAGGTCGCTGAACATGACTAAGACATTATCTCATCGATATCTCCTACCGTTTAGATTTTCACCTGTCAAATGGGAAATTTCCAAAATGTGAAATTTCAAAATCATTTATTTTCCCTGTCAACTGACGGAATCAACTGAGAATTGCAGATTATAATTCATCATCGAACCCTCTTCGATTATACCAATTCTGAAGGAAATCTATTTTTTCAAATTTTCATCGAAATTTTACTAAGGGTCTAGACCCCCCAAAAACGCTATATTTGGCTTATTTTAAAGAATTCAGGGGTACCCGAGCGTAGTTTTTCGATGTGAAGTTCTTGAGCTGGTTAGTGTGAATGATAAGAAGCAATAATAGAATCACCCACTCATCAATTCTTCCTTGTAGAGCCCTTCAAACAAAACTCGGAAACGAAAAACGCGAAAGTTTCAAATTGAAATAGTTTCGAAAATACCAGAGTTACCGGCCAAGTTTGGTATGCAAACATAGGTTTGCGAGGTCGCTGAACATGACTAAGACATTATCTCATCGATATCTCCTATCGTTTAGATTTTCACCTGTCAAATGGGAAATTTCCAAAATGTGAAATTTCAAAATCATTTATTTTCCCTGTCAACTGACGGAATCAACTGGGAATTGCAGATTATAATTCATCATCGAACCCTCTTCAATTATACCAATTTTGAAGGAAATCTATTTTTTCAAATTTTCATCGAAATTTTACTAAGGGTCTAGACCCCCCAAAAACGCTATATTTGGCTTATTTTAAAGAATTCAGGGGTACCCGAGCGTAGTTTTTCGATGTGAAGTTCTTGAGCTCGTTAGTGTGAATGATAAGAAGCAATAATAGAATCACCCACTCATCAATTCTTCCTTGTAGAGCCCTTCAAACAAAACTCGGAAACGAAAAACGCGAAAGTTTCAAATTGAAATAGTTTCGAAAATACCAGAGTTACCGGCCAAGTTTGGTATGCAAACATAGGTTTGCGAGGTCGCTGAACATGACTAGGGCATTATCTCATCGATATCTCCTACCGTTTAGATTTTCACCTGTCAAATGGGAAATTTCCAAAATGTGAAATTTCAAAATCATTTATTTTCCCTGTCAACTGACGGAATCAACTGGGAATTGCAGATTATAATTCATCATCGAACCCTCTTCGATTATACCAATTTTGAAGGAAATCTATTTTTTCAAATTTTCATCGAAATTTTACTAATGGTCTAGACCCCCCAAAAACGCTATATTTGGCATATTTTAAAGAATTCAGGGGTACCCGAGCGTAGTTTTTCGATGTGAAGTTCTTGAGCTCGTTAGTGTGAATGATAAGAAGCAATAATAGAATCACCCACTCATCAATTCTTCCTTGTAGAGCCCTTCAAACAAAACTCGGAAACGAAAAACGCGAAAGTTTCAAATTGAAATAGTTTCGAAAATACCAGAGTTACCGGCCAAGTTTGGTATGCAAACATAGGTTTGCGAGGTCGCTGAACATGACTAAGACATTATCTCATCGATATCTCCTACCGTTTAGATTTTCACCTGTCAAATGGGAAATTTCCAAAATGTGAAATTTCAAAATCATTTATTTTCCCTGTCAACTGACGGAATCAACTGGGAATTGCAGATTATAATTCATCATCGAACCCTCTTCGATTATACCAATTTTGAAGGAAATCTATTTTTTCAAATTTTCATCGAAATTTTACTAAGGGTCTAGACCTCCCAAAAACGCTATATTTAGCTTATTTTAAAGAATTCAGGGGTACCCGAGCGTAGTTTTTCGATGTGAAGTTCTTGAGCTCGTTAGTGTGAATGATAAGAAGCAATAATAGAATCACCCACTCATCAATTCTTCCTTGTAGAGCCCTTCAAACAAAACTCGGAAACGAAAAACGCGAAAGTTTCAAATTGAAATAGTTTCGAAAATACCAGAGTTACCGGCCAAGTTTGGTATGCAAACATAGGTTTGCGAGGTCGCTGATCATGACTAAGACATTATCTCATCGATATCTCCTACCGTTTAGATTTTCACCTGTCAAATGGGAAATTTCCAAAATGTGAAATTTCAAAATCATTTATTTTCCCTGTCAACTGACGGAATCAACTGGGAATTGCAGATTATAATTCATCATCGAACCCTCTTCGATTATTCCAATTTTGAAGGAAATCTATTTTTTCAAATTTTCATCGAAATTTTACTAAGGGTCTAGACCCCCCAAAAACGCTATATTTGGCTTATTTTAAAGAATTCAGGGGTACCCGAGAGTAGTTTTTCGATGTGAAGTTCTTGAGCTCGTTAGTGTGAATGATAAGAAGCAATAATAGAATCACCCACTCATCAATTCTTCCTTGTAGAGCCCTTCAAACAAAACTCGGAAACGAAAAACGCGAAAGTTTCAAATTGAAATAGTTTCGAAAATACCAGAGTTACCGGCCAAGTTTGGTATGCAAACATAGGTTTGCGAGGTCGCTGAACATGACTAAGACATTATCTCATCGATATCTCCTACCGTTTAGATTTTCACCTGTCAAATGGGAAATTTCCAAAATGTGAAATTTCAAAATCATTTATTTTCCCTGTCAACTGACGGAATCAACTGGGAATTGCAGATTATAATTCATCATCGAACCCTCTTCGATTATACCAATTTTGAAGGAAATCTATTTTTTCAAATTTTCATCGAAATTTTACTAAAGGTCTAGACCCCCCAAAAACGCTATATTTGGCTTATTTTAAAGAATTCAGGGGTACCCGAGCGTAGTTTTTCGATGTGAAGTTCTTGAGCTCGTTAGTGTGAATGATAAGAAGCAATAATAGAATCACCCACTCATCAATTCTTCCTTGTAGAGCCCTTCAAACAAAACTCGGAAACGAAAAACGCGAAAGATTCAAATTGAAATAGTTTCGAAAATACCAGAGTTACCGGCCAAGTTTGGTATGCAAACATAGGTTTGCGAGGTCGCTGAACATGACTAAGACATTATCTCATCGATATCTCCTACCGTTTAGATTTTCACCTGTCAAATGGGAAATTTCCAAAATGTGGAATTTCAAAATCATTTATTTTCCCTGTCAACTGACGGAATCAACTGGGAATTGCAGATTATAATTCATCATCGAACCCTCTTCGATTATACCAATTTTGAAGGAAATCTATTTTTTCAAATTTTCATCGAAATTTTACTAAGGGTCTAGACCCCCCAAAAACGCTATATTTGGCTTATTTTAAAGAATTCAGGGGTACCCGAGCGTAATTTTTCGATGTGAAGTTCTTGAGCTCGTAAGTGTGAATGATAAGAAGCAATAATAGAATCACCCACTCATCAATTCTTCCTTGTAGAGCCCTTCAAACAAAACTCGGAAACGAAAAACGCGAAAGTTTCAAATTGAAATAGTTTCGAAAATACCAGAGTTACCGGCCAAGTTTGGTATGTAAACATAGGTTTGCGAGGTCGCTGAACATGACTAAGACATTATCTCATCGATATCTCCTACCGTTTAGATTTTCACCTGTCAAATGGGAAATTTCCAAAATGTGAAATTTCAAAATCATTTATTTTCCCTGTCAACTGACGGAATCAACTGGGAATTGCAGATTATAATTCATCATCGAACCCTCTTCGATTATACCAATTTTGAAGGAAATCTATTTTTTCAAATTTTCATCGAAATTTTACTAAGGGTCTAGACGCCCCAAAAACGCTATATTTGGCTTATTTTAAAGAATTCAGGGGTACCCGAGCGTAGTTTTTCGATGTGAAGTTCTTGAGCTCGTTAGTGTGAATGATAAGAAGCCATAATAGAATCACCGACTCATCAATTCTTCCTTGTAGAGCCCTTCAAACAAAACTCGGAAACGAAAAACGCGAAAGTTTCAAATTGAAATAGTTTCGAAAATACCAGAGTTATCGGCCAAGTTTGGTATGCAAACATAGGTTTGCGAGGTCGCTGAACATGACTAAGACATTATCTCATCGATATCTCCTACCGTTTAGATTTTCACCTGTCAAATGGGAAATTTCCAAAATGTGAAATTTCAAAATCATTTATTTTCCCTGTCAACTGACGGAATCAACTGGGAATTGCAGATTATAATTCATCAACGAACCCTCATCGATTATACCAATTTTGAAGGAAATCTATTTTTTCAAATTTTCATCGAAATTTTATAATACTAAGGGTCTAGACCCCCCAAAAACGCTATATTTCGCTTATTTTAAAGAATTCAGGGGTACCCGAGCGTAGTTTTTCGATGTGAAGTTCTTGAGCTCGTTAGTGTGAATGATAAGAAGCAATAATAGAATCACCCACTCATCAATTCTTCCTTGTAGAGCCCTTCAAACAAAACTCGGAAACGAAAAACGCGAAAGTTTCAAATTGAAATAGTTTCGAAAATACCAGAGTTACCGGCCAAGTTTGGTATGCAAACATAGGTTTGCGAGGTCGCTGAACATGACTAGGGCATTATCTCATCGATATCTCCTACCGTTTAGATTTTCACCTGTCAAATGGGAAATTTCCAAAATGTGAAATTTCAAAATCATTTATTTTCCCTGTCAACTGACGGAATCAACTGGGAACTGCAGATTATAATTCATCATCGAACCCTCTTCGATTATACCAATTTTGAAGGAAATCTATTTTTTCAAATTTTCATCGAAATTTTACTAAGGGTCTAGACGCCCCAAAAACGCTATATTTGGCTTATTTTAAAGAATTCAGGGGTACCCGAGCGTAGTTTTTCGATGTGAAGTTCTTGAGCTCGTTAGTGTGAATGATAAGAAGCCATAATAGAATCACCGACTCATCAATTCTTCCTTGTAGAGCCCTTCAAACAAAACTCGGAAACGAAAAACGCGAAAGTTTCAAATTGAAATAGTTTCGAAAATACCAGAGTTATCGGCCAAGTTTGGTATGCAAACATAGGTTTGCGAGGTCGCTGAACATGACTAAGACATTATCTCATCGATATCTCCTACCGTTTAGATTTTCACCTGTCAAATGGGAAATTTCCAAAATGTGAAATTTCAAAATCATTTATTTTCCCTGTCAACTGACGGAATCAACTGGGAATTGCAGATTATAATTCATCATCGAACCCTCTTCGATTATACCAATTTTGAAGGAAATCTATTTTTTCAAATTTTCATCGAAATTTTACTAAGGATCTAGACCCCCCAAAAACGCTATATTTCGCTTATTTTAAAGAATTCAGGGGTACCCGAGCGTAGTTTTTCGATGTGAAGTTCTTGAGCTCGTAAGTGTGAATGATAAGAAGCAATAATAGAATCACCCACTCATCAATTCTTCCTTGTAGAGCCCTTCAAACAAAACTCGGAAACGAAAAACGCGAAAGTTTCAAATTGAAATAGTTTCGAAAATACCAGAGTTACCGGCCAAGTTTGGTATGCAAACATAGGTTTGCGAGGTCGCTGAACATGACTAGGGCATTATCTCATCGATATCTCCTACCGTTTAGATTTTCACCTGTCAAATGGGAAATTTCCAAAATGTGAAATTTCAAAATCATTTATTTTCCCTGTCAACTGACGGAATCAACTGGGAATTGCAGATTATAATTCATCATCGAACCCTCTTCGATTATACCAATTTTGAAGGAAATCTATTTTTTCAAATTTTCATCGAAATTTTACTAAGGGTCTAGACCCCCCAAAAACGCTATATTTGGCATATTTTAAAGAATTCAGGGGTACCCGAGCGTAGTTTTTCGATGTGAAGTTCTTGAGCTCGTTAGTGTGAATGATAAGAAGCAATAATAGAATCACCCACTCATCAATTCTTCCTTGTAGAGCCCTTCAAACAAAACTCGGAAACGAAAAACGCGAAAGTTTCAAATTGAAATAGTTTCGAAAATACCAGAGTTACCGGCCAAGTTTGGTATGCAAACATAGGTTTGCGAGGTCGCTGGACATGACTAAGACATTATCTCATCGATATCTCCTACCGTTTAGATTTTCACCTGTCAAATGGGAAATTTCCAAAATGTGAAATTTCAAAATCATTTATTTTCCCTGTCAACTGACGGAATCAACTGGGAATTGCAGATTATAATTCATCATCGAACCCTCTTCGATTATACCAATTTTGAAGGAAATCTATTTTTTCAAATTTTCATCGAAATTTTACTAAGGGTCTAGACCTCCCAAAAACGCTATATTTAGCTTATTTTAAAGAATTCAGGGGTACCCGAGCGTAGTTTTTCGATGTGAAGTTCTTGAGCTCGTTAGTGTGAATGATAAGAAGCAATAATAGAATCACCCACTCATCAATTCTTCCTTGTAGAGCCCTTCAAACAAAACTCGGAAACGAAAAACGCGAAAGTTTCAAATTGAAATAGTTTCGAAAATACCAGAGTTACCGGCCAAGTTTGGTATGCAAACATAGGTTTGCGAGGTCGCTGAACATGACTAAGACATTATCTCATCGATATCTCCTACCGTTTAGATTTTCACCTGTCAAATGGGAAATTTCCAAAATGTGAAATTTCAAAATCATTTATTTTCCCTGTCAACTGACGGAATCAACTGGAAATTGCAGATTATAATTCATCATCGAACCCTCTTCGATTATACCAATTTTGAAGGAAATCTATTTTTTCAAATTTTCATCGAAATTTTACTAAGGGTCTAGACCCCCCAAAAACGCTATATTTGGCTTATTTTAAAGAATTCAGGGGTACCCGAGAGTAGTTTTTCGATGTGAAGTTCTTGAGCTCGTTAGTGTGAATGATAAGAAGCAATAATAGAATCACCCACTCATCAATTCTTCCTTGTAGAGCCCTTCAAACAAAACTCGGAAACGAAAAACGCGAAAGTTTCAAATTGAAATAGTTTCGAAAATACCAGAGTTACCGGCCAAGTTTGGTATGCAAACATAGGTTTGCGAGGTCGCTGAACATGACTAGGGCATTATCTCATCGATATCTCCTACCGTTTAGATTTTCACCTGTCAAATGGGAAATTTCCAAAATGTGAAATTTCAAAATCATTTATTTTCCCTGTCAACTGACGGAATCAACTGGGAATTGCAGATTATAATTCATCATCGAACCCTCTTCGATTATACCAATTTTGAAGGAAATCTATTTTTTCAAATTTTCATCGAAATTTTACTAAGGGTCTAGACCCCCCAAAAACGCTATATTTGGCATATTTTAAAGAATTCAGGGGTACCCGAGCGTAGTTTTTCGATGTGAAGTTCTTGAGCTCGTTAGTGTGAATGATAAGAAGCAATAATAGAATCACCCACTCATCAATTCTTCCTTGTAGAGCCCTTCAAACAAAACTCGGAAACGAAAAACGCGAAAGTTTCAAATTGAAATAGTTTCGAAAATACCAGAGTTACCGGCCAAGTTTGGTATGCAAACATAGGTTTGCGAGGTCGCTGAACATGACTAAGACATTATCTCATCGATATCTCCTACCGTTTAGATTTTCACCTGTCAAATGGGAAATTTCCAAAATGTGAAATTTCAAAATCATTTATTTTCCCTGTCAACTGACGGAATCAACTGGGAATTGCAGATTATAATTCATCATCGAACCCTTTTCGATTATACCAATTTTGAAGGAAATCTATTTTTTCAAATTTTCATCGAAATTTTACTAAGGGTCTAAACCCCCCAAAAACGCTATATTTGGCTTATTTTAAAGAATTCAGGGGTACCCGAGCGTAGTTTTTCGATGTGAAGTTCTTGAGCTCGTTAGTGTGAATGATAAGAAGCAATAATAGAATCACCCACTCATCAATTCTTCCTTGTAGAGCCCTTCAAACAAAACTCGGAAACGAAAAACGCGAAAGTTTCAAATTGAAATAGTTTCGAAAATACCAGAGTTTCCGGCCAAGTTTGGTATGCAAACATAGGTTTGCGAGGTCGCTGAACATGACTAAGACATTATCTCATCGATATCTCCTACCGTTTAGATTTTCACCTGTCAAATGGGAAATTTCCAAAATGTGAAATTTCAAAATCATTTATTTTCCCTGTCAACTGACGGAATCAACTGGGAATTGCAGATTATAATTCATCATCGAACCCTCTTCGATTATACCAATTTTGAAGGAAATCTATTTTTTCAAATTTTCATCGAAATTTTACTGAGGGTCTAGACCCCCCAAAAACGCTATATTTGGCATATTTTAAAGAATTCAGGGGTACCCGAGCGTAGTTTTTCGATGTGAAGTTCTTGAGCTCGTTAGTGTGAATGATAAGAAGCAATAATAGAATCACCCACTCATCAATTCTTCCTTGTAGAGCCCTTCAAACAAAACTCGGAAACGAAAAACGCGAAAGTTTCAAATTGAAATAGTTTCGAAAATACCAGAGTTACCGGCCAAGTTTGGTATGCAAACATAGGTTTGCGAGGTCGCTGAACATGACTAAGACATTATCTCATCGATATCTCCTACCGTTCAGATTTTCACCTGTCAAATGGGAAATTTCCAAAATGTGAAATTTCAAAATCATTTATTTTCCCTGTCAATTGACGGAATCAACTGGGAATTGCAGATTATAATTCATCATCGAACCCTCTTCGATTATACCAATTTTGAAGGAAATCTATTTTCTCAAATTTTCATCGAAATTTTACTAAGGGTCTAGACCCCCCAAAAACGCTATATTTGGCTTATTTTAAAGAATTCAGGGGTACCCGAGCGTAGTTTTTCGATGTGAAGTTCTTGAGCTCGTTAGTGTGAATGATAAGAAGCAATAATAGAATCACCCACTCATCAATTCTTCCTTGTAGAGCCCTTCAAACAAAACTCGGAAACGAAAAACGCGAAAGTTTCAAATTGAAATAGTTTCGAAAATACCAGAGTTACCGGCCAAGTTTGGTATGCAAACATAGGTTTGCGAGGTCGCTGAACATGACTAAGACATTATCTCATCGATATCTCCTACCGTTTAGATTTTCACCTGTCAAATGGGAAATTTCCAAAATGTGAAATTTCAAAATCATTTATTTTCCCTGTCAACTGACGGAATCAACTGGGAATTGCAGATTATAATTCATCATCGAACCCTCTTCGATTATACCAATTTTGAAGGAAATCTATTTTTTCAAATTTTCATCGAAATTTTACTAAGGGTCTAGACCCCCCAAAAACGCTATATTTGGCTTATTTTAAAGAATTCAGGGGTACCCGAGCGTAGTTTTTCGATGTGAAGTTCTTGAGCTCGTTAGTGTGAATGATAAGAAGCAATAATAGAATCACCCACTCATCAATTCTTCCTTGTAGAGCCCTTCAAACAAAACTCGGAAACGAAAAACGCGAAAGATTCAAATTGAAATAGTTTCGAAAATACCAGAGTTACCGGCCAAGTTTGGTATGCAAACATAGGTTTGCGAGGTCGCTGAACATGACTAAGATATTATCTCATCGATATCTCCTACCGTTTAGATTTTCACCTGTCAAATGGGAAATTTCCAAAATGTGAAATTTCAAAATCATTTATTTTCCCTGTCAACTGACGGAATCAACTGGGAATTGCAGATTATAATTCATCATCGAACCCTCTTCGATTGTACCAATTTTGAAGGAAATCTATTTTTTCAAATTTTCATCGAAATTTTACTAAGGGTCTAGACCCCCCAAAAACGCTATATTTGGCTTATTTTAAAGAATTCAGGGGTACCCAAGCGTAGTTTTTCGATGTGAAGTTCTTGAGCTCGTTAGTGTGAATGATAGGAAGCAATAATAGAATCACCCACTCATCAATTCTTCCTTGTAGAGCCCTTCAAACAAAACTCGGAAACGAAAAACGCGAAAGTTTCAAATTGAAATAGTTTCGAAAATACCAGAGTTACCGGCCAAGTTTGGTATGCAAACATAGGTTTGCGAGGTCGCTGAACATGACTAAGACATTATCTCATCGATATCTCCTACCGTTTAGATTTTCACCTGTCAAATGGGAAATTTCCAAAATGTGAAATTTCAAAATCATTTATTTTCCCTGTCAACTGACGGAATCAACTGGGAATTGCAGATTATAATTCATCATCGAACCCTCTTCGATTATACCAATTTTGAAGGAAATCTATTTTTTCAAATTTTCATCGAAATTTTACTAAGGGTCTAGACCCCCCAAAAACGCTATATTTGGCTTATTTCAAAGAATTCAGGGGTACCCGAGCGTAGTTTTTCGATGTGAAGTTCTTGAGCTCGTTAGTGTGAATGATAAGAAGCAATAATAGAATCACCCACTCATCAATTCTTCCTTGTAGAGCCCTTCAAACAAAACTCGGAAACGAAAAACGCGAAAGTTTCAAATTGAAATAGTTTCGAGAATACCAGAGTTACCGGCCAAGTTTGGTATGCAAACATAGGTTTGCGAGGTCGCTGAACATGACTAAGACATTATCTCATCGATATCTCCTACCGTTTAGATTTTCACCTGTCAAATGAGAAATTTCCAAAATGTGAAATTTCAAAATCATTTATTTTCCCTGTCAACTGACGGAATCAACTGGGAATTGCAGATTATAATTCATCATCGAACCCTCTTCGATTATACCAATTTTGAAGGAAATCTATTTTTTCAAATTTTCATCGAAATTTTACTAAGGGTCTAGACCCCCCAAAAACGCTATATTTGGCTTATTTTAAAGAATTCAGGTGTACCCGAGCGTAGTTTTTCGATGTGAAGTTCTTGAGCTCGTTAGTGTGAATGATAAGAAGCAATAATAGAATCACCCACTCATCAATTCTTCCTTGTAGAGCCCTTCAAACAAAACTCGGAAACGAAAAACGCGAAAGTTTCAAATTGAAATAGTTTCGAAAATACCAGAGTTACCGGCCAAGTTTGGTATGCAAACATAGGTTTGCGAGGTCGCTGAACATGACTTAGACATTATCTCATCGATATCTCCTACCGTTTAGATTTTCACCTGTCAAATGGGAAATTTCCAAAATGTGAAATTTCAAAATCATTTATTTTCCCTGTCAACTGACGGAATCAACTGGGAATTGCAGATTATAATTCATCATCGAACCCTCTTCGATTATACCAATTTTGAAGGAAATCTATTTTTTCAAATTTTCATCGAAATTTTACTAAGGGTCTAGACCCCCCAAAAACGCTATATTTGGCTTATTTTAAAGAATTCAGGGGTACCCGAGCGTAGTTTTTCGATGTGAAGTTCTTGAGCTCGTTAGTGTGAATGATAAGAAGCAATAACAGAATCACCCACTCATCAATTCTTCCTTGTAGAGCCCTTCAAACAAAACTCGGAAACGAAAAACGCGAAAGATTCAAATTGAAATAGTTTCGAAAATACCAGAGTTACCGGCCAAGTTTGGTATGCAAACATAGGTTTGCGAGGTCGCTGAACATGACTAAGACATTATCTCATCGATATCTCCTACCGTTTAGATTTTCACCTGTCAAATGGGAAATTTCCAAAATGTGAAATTTCAAAATCATTTATTTTCCCTGTCAACTGACGGAATCAACTGGGAATTGCAGATTATAATTCATCATCGAACCCTCTTCGATTGTACCAATTTTGAAGGAAATCTATTTTTTCAAATTTTCATCGAAATTTTACTAAGGGTCTAGACCCCCCAAAAACGCTATATTTGGCTTATTTTAAAGAATTCAGGGGTACCCAAGCGTAGTTTTTCGATGTGAAGTTCTTGAGCTCGTTAGTGTGAATGATAGGAAGCAATAATAGAATCACCCACTCATCAATTCTTCCTTGTAGAGCCCTTCAAACAAAACTCGGAAACGAAAAACGCGAAAGTTTCAAATTGAAATAGTTTCGAAAATACCAGAGTTACCGGCCAAGTTTGGTATGCAAACATAGGTTTGCGAGGTCGCTGAACATGACTAAGACATTATCTCATCGATATCTCCTACCGTTTAGATTTTCACCTGTCAAATGGGAAATTTCCAAAATGTGAAATTTCAAAATCATTTATTTTCCCTGTCAACTGACGGAATCAACTGGGAATTGCAGATTATAATTCATCATCGAACCCTCTTCGATTATACCAATTTTGAAGGAAATCTATTTTTTCAAATTTTCATCGAAATTTTACTAAGGGTCTAGACCCCCCAAAAACGCTATATTTGGCTTATTTCAAAGAATTCAGGGGTACCCGAGCGTAGTTTTTCGATGTGAAGTTCTTGAGCTCGTTAGTGTGAATGATAAGAAGCAATAATAGAATCACCCACTCATCAATTCTTCCTTGTAGAGCCCTTCAAACAAAACTCGGAAACGAAAAACGCGAAAGTTTCAAATTGAAATAGTTTCGAGAATACCAGAGTTACCGGCCAAGTTTGGTATGCAAACATAGGTTTGCGAGGTCGCTGAACATGACTAAGACATTATCTCATCGATATCTCCTACCGTTTAGATTTTCACCTGTCAAATGGGAAATTTCCAAAATGTGAAATTTCAAAATCATTTATTTTCCCTGTCAACTGACGGAATCAACTGGGAATTGCAGATTATAATTCATCATTGAACCCTCTTCGATTATACCAATTTTGAAGGAAATCTATTTTTTCAAATTTTCATCGAAATTTTACTAAGGGTCTAGACCCCCCAAAAACGCTATATTTGGCTTATTTTAAAGAATTCAGGGGTACCCGAGCGTAGTTTTTCGATGTGAAGTTCTTGAGCTCGTTAGTGTGAATGATAAGAAGCAATAATAGAATCACCCACTCATCAATTCTTCCTTGTAGAGCCCTTCAAACAAAACTCGGAAACGAAAAACGCGAAAGTTTCAAATTGAAATAGTTTCGAAAATACCAGAGTTACCGGCCAAGTTTGGTATGCAAACATAGGTTTGCGAGGTCGCTGAACATGACTAAGACATTATCTCATCGATATCTCCTACCGTTTAGATTTCCACCTGTCAAATGGGAAATTTCCAAAATGTGAAATTTCAAAATCATTTATTTTCCCTGTCAACTGACGGAATCAACTGGGAATTGCAGATTATAATTCATCATCGAACCCTCTTCGATTATACCAATTTTGAAGGAAATCTATTTTTTCAAATTTTCATCGAAATTTTACTAAGGGTCTAGACCCCCCAAAAACGCTATATTTGGCTTATTTTAAAGAATTCAGGGGTACCCGAGCGTAGTTTTTCGATGTGAAGTTCTTGAGCTCGTTAGTGTGAATGATAAGAAGCAATAATAGAATCACCCACTCATCAATTCTTCCTTGTAGAGCCCTTCAAACAAAACTCGGAAACGAAAAACGCGAAAGTTTCAAATTGAAATAGTTTCGAAAATACCAGAGTTACCGGCCAAGTTTGGTATGCAAACATAGGTTTGCGAGATCGCTGAACATGACTAAGACATTATCTCATCGATATCTCCTACCGTTTAGATTTTCACCTGTCAAATGGGAAATTTCCAAAATGTGAAATTTCAAAATCATTTATTTTCCCTGTCAACTGACGAAATCAACTGGGAATTGCAGATTATAATTCATCATCGAACCCTCTTCGATTATACCAATTTTGAAGGAAATCTATTTTTTCAAATTTTCATCGAAATTTTACTAAGGGTCTAGACCCCCCAAAAACGCTATATTTGGCATATTTTAAAGAATTCAGGGGTACCCGAGCGTAGTTTTTCGATGTGAAATTCTTGAGCTCGTTAGTGTGAATGATAAGAAGCAATAATAGAATCACCCACTCATCAATTCTTCCTTGTAGAGCCCTTCAAACAAAACTCGGAAACGAAAAACGCGAAAGTTTCAAATTGAAATAGTTTCGAAAATACCAGAGTTACCGGCCAAGTTTGGTATGCAAACATAGGTTTGCGAGGTCGCTGAACATGACTAAGACATTATCTCATCGATATCTCCTACCGTTTAGATTTTCACCTGTCAAATGGGAAATTTCCAAAATGTGAAATTTCAAAATCATTTATTTTCCCTGTCAATTGACGGAATCAACTGGGAATTGCAGATTATAATTCATCATCGAACCCTCTTCGATTATACCAATTTTGAAGGAAATCTATTTTTTCAAATTTTCATCGAAATTTTACTAAGGGTCTAGACCCCCCAAAAACGCTATATTTGGCTTATTTTAAAGAATTCAGGGGTACCCGAGCGTAGTTTTTCGATGTGAAGTTCTTGAGCTCGTTAGTGTGAATGATAAGAAGCAATAATAGAATCACCCACTCATCAATTCTTCCTTGTAGAGCCCTTCAAACAAAACTCGGAAACGAAAAACGCGAAAGTTTCAAATTGAAATAGTTTCGAAAATACCAGAGTTACCGGCCAAGTTTGGTATGCAAACATAGGTTTGCGAGGTCGCTGAACATGACTAAGACATTACCTCATCGATATCTCCTACCGTTTAGATTTTCACCTGTCAAATGGGATATTTCCAAAATGTGAAATTTCAAAATCATTTATTTTCCCTGTCAACTGACGGAATCAACTGGGAATTGCAGATTATAATTCATCATCGAACCCTCTTCGATTATACCAATTTTGAAGGAAATCTATTTTTTCAAATTTTCATCGAAATTTTACTAAGGGTCTAGACCCCCCAAAAACGCTATATTTGGCTTATTTTAAAGAATTCAGGGGTACCCGAGAGTAGTTTTTCGATGTGAAGATCTTGAGCTCGTTAGTGTGAATGATAAGAAGCAATAATAGAATCACCCACTCATCAATTCTTCCTTGTAGAGCCCTTCAAACAAAACTCGGAAACGAAAAACGCGAAAGTTTCAAATTGAAATAGTTTCGAAAATACCAGAGTTACCGGCCAAGTTTGGTATGCAAACATAGGTTTGCGAGGTCGCTGAACATGACTAAGACATTATCTCATCGATATCTCCTACCGTTTAGATTTTCACCTGTCAAATGGGAAATTTCCAAAATGTGAAATTTCAAAATCATTTATTTTTCCTGTCAACTGACGGAATCAACTGGGAATTGCAGATTATAATTCATCATCGAACCCTCTTCGATTATACCAATTTTGAAGGAAATCTATTTTTTCAAATTTTCATCGAAATTTTACTAAGGGTCTAGACCCCCCAAAAACGCTATATTTGGCTTATTTTAAAGAATTCAGGGGTATCCGAGCGTAGTTTTTCGAAGTGAAGTTCTTGAGCTCGTTAGTGTGAATGATAAGAAGCAATAATAGAATCACCCACTCATCAATTCTTCCTTGTAGAGCCCTTCAAACAAAACTCGGAAACGAAAAACGCGAAAGATTCAAATTGAAATAGTTTCGAAAATACCAGAGTTACCGGCCAAGTTTGGTATGCAAACATAGGTTTGCGAGGTCGCTGAACATGACTAAGACATTATCTCATCGATATCTCCTACCGTTTAGATTTTCACCTGTCAAATGGGAAATTTCCAAAATGTGAAATTTCAAAATCATTTATTTTCCCTGTCAACTGACGGAATCAACTGGGAATTGCAGATTATAATTCATCATCGAACCCTCTTCGATTATACCAATTTTGAAGGAAATCTATTTTTTCAAATTTTCATCGAAATTTTACTAAGGGTCTAGACCCCCCAAAAACGCTATATTTGGCTTATTTTAAAGAATTCAGGGGTACCCGAGCGTAGTTTTTCGATGTGAAGTTCTTGAGCTCGTTAGTGTGAATGATAGGAAGCAATAATAGAATCACCCACTCATCAATTCTTCCTTGTAGAGCCCTTCAAACAAAACTCGGAAACGAAAAACGCGAAAGTTTCAAATTGAAATAGTTTCGAAAATACCAGAGTTACCGGCCAAGTTTGGTATGCAAACATAGGTTTGCGAGGTCGCTGAACATGACTAAGACATTATCTCATCGATATCTCCTACCGTTTAGATTTTCACCTGTCAAATGGGAAATTTCCAAAATGTGAAATTTCAAAATCATTTATTTTCCCTGTCAACTGACGGAATCAACTGGGAATTGCAGATTATAATTCATCATCGAACCCTCTTCGATTGTACCAATTTTGAAGGAAATCTATTTTTTCAAATTTTCATCGAAATTTTACTAAGGGTCTAGACCCCCCAAAAACGCTATATTTGGCTTATTTTAAAGAATTCAGGGGTACCCGAGCGTAGTTTTCCGATGTGAAGTTCTTTAGCTCGTTAGTGTGAATGATAGGAAGCAATAATAGAATCACCCACTCATCAATTCTTCCTTGTAGAGCCCTTCAAACAAAACTCGGAAACGAAAAACGCGAAAGTTTCAAATTGAAATAGTTTCGAAAATACCAGAGTTACCGGCCAAGTTTGGTATGCAAACATAGGTTTGCGAGGTCGCTGAACATGACTAAGACATTATCTCATCGATATCTCCTACCGTTTAGATTTTCACCTGTCAAATGGGAAATTTCCAAAATGTGAAATTTCAAAATCATTTATTTTCCCTGTCAACTGACGGAATCAACTGGGAATTGCAGATTAAAATTCATCATCGAACCCTCTTCGATTATACCAATTTTGAAGGAAATCTATTTTTTCAAATTTTCATCGAAATTTTACTAAGGGTCTAGACCCCCCAAAAACGCTATATTTGGCTTATTTCAAAGAATTCAGGGGTACCCGAGCGTAGTTTTTCGATGTGAAGTTCTTGAGCTCGTTAGTGTGAATGATAAGAAGCAATAATAGAATCACCCACTCATCAATTCTTCCTTGTAGAGCCCTTCAAACAAAACTCGGAAACGAAAAACGCGAAAGTTTCAAATTGAAATAGTTTCGAGAATACCAGAGTTACCGGCCAAGTTTGGTATGCAAACATAGGTTTGCGAGGTCGCTGAACATGACTAAGACATTATCTCATCGATATCTCCTACCGTTTAGATTTTCACCTGTCAAATGGGAAATTTCCAAAATGTGAAATTTCAAAATCATTTATTTTCCCTGTCAACTGACGGAATCAACTGGGAATTGCAGATTATAATTCATCATCGAACCCTCTTCGATTATACCAATTTTGAAGGAAATCTATTTTTTCAAATTTTCATCGAAATTTTACTAAGGGTCTAGACCCCCCAAAAACGCTATATTTGGCTTATTTTAAAGAATTCAGGGGTACCCGAGCGTAGTTTTTCGATGTGAAGTTCTTGAGCTCGTTAGTGTGAATGATAAGAAGCAATAATAGAATCACCCACTCATCAATTCTTCCTTGTAGAGCCCTTCAAACAAAACTCGGAAACGAAAAACGCGAAAGTTTCAAATTGAAATAGTTTCGAAAATACCAGAGTTACCGGCCAAGTTTGGTATGCAAACATAGGTTTGCGAGGTCGCTGAACATGACTAAGACATTATCTCATCGATATCTCCTACCGTTTAGATTTTCACCTGTCAAATGGGAAATTTCCAAAATGTGAAATTTCAAAATCATTTATTTTCCCTGTCAACTGACGGAATCAACTGGGAATTGCAGATTATAATTCATCATCGAACCCTCTTCGATTATACCAATTTTGAAGGAAATCTATTTTTTCAAATTTTCATCGAAATTTTACTAAGGGTCTAGACCCCCCAAAAACGCTATATTTGGCTTATTTTAAAGAATTCAGGGGTACCCGAGCGTAGTTTTTCGATGTGAAGTTCTTGAGCTCGTTAGTGTGAATGATAAGAAGCAATAATAGAATCACCCACTCATCAATTCTTCCTTGTAGAGCCCTTCAAACAAAACTCGGAAACGAAAAACGCGAAAGTTTCAAATTGAAATAGTTTCGAAAATACCAGAGTTACCGGCCAAGTTTGGTATGCAAACATAGGTTTGCGAGATCGCTGAACATGACTAAGACATTATCTCATCGATATCTCCTACCGTTTAGATTTTCACCTGTCAAATGGGAAATTTCCAAAATGTGAAATTTCAAAATCATTTATTTTCCCTGTCAACTGACGGAATCAACTGGGAATTGCAGATTATAATTCATCATCGAACCCTCTTCGATTATACCAATTTTGAAGGAAATCTATTTTTTCAAATTTTCATCGAAATTTTACTAAGGGTCTAGACCCCCCAAAAACGCTATATTTGGCATATTTTAAAGAATTCAGGGGTACCTGAGCGTAGTTTTTCGATGTGAAATTCTTGAGCTCGTTAGTGTGAATGATAAGAAGCAATAATAGAATCACCCACTCATCAATTCTTCCTTGTAGAGCCCTTCAAACAAAACTCGGAAACGAAAAACGCGAAAGTTTCAAATTGAAATAGTTTCGAAAATACCAGAGTTACCGGCCAAGTTTGGTATGCAAACATAGGTTTGCGAGGTCGCTGAACATGACTAAGACATTATCTCATCGATATCTCCTACCGTTTAGATTTTCACCTGTCAAATGGGAAATTTCCAAAATGTGAAATTTCAAAATCATTTATTTTCCCTGTCAATTGACGGAATCAACTGGGAATTGCAGATTATAATTCATCATCGAACCCTCTTCGATTATACCAATTTTGAAGGAAATCTATTTTTTCAAATTTTCATCGAAATTTTACTAAGGGTCTAGACCCCCCAAAAACGCTATATTTGGCTTATTTTAAAGAATTCAGGGGTACCCGAGCGTAGTTTTTCGATGTGAAGTTCTTGAGCTCGTTAGTGTGAATGATAAGAAGCAATAATAGAATCACCCACTCATCAATTCTTCCTTGTAGAGCCCTTCAAACAAAACTCGGAAACGAAAAACGCGAAAGTTTCAAATTGAAATAGTTTCGAAAATACCAGAGTTACCGGCCAAGTTTGGTATGCAAACATAGGTTTGCGAGGTCGCTGAACATGACTAAGACATTACCTCATCGATATCTCCTACCGTTTAGATTTTCACCTGTCAAATGGGATAATTCCAAAATGTGAAATTTCAAAATCATTTATTTTCCCTGTCAACTGACGGAATCAACTGGGAATTGCAGATTATAATTCATCATCGAACCCTCTTCGATTATACCAATTTTGAAGGAAATCTATTTTTTCAAATTTTCATCGAAATTTTACTAAGGGTCTAGACCCCCCAAAAACGCTATATTTGGCTTATTTTAAAGAATTCAGGGGTACCCGAGAGTAGTTTTTCGATGTGAAGTTCTTGAGCTCGTTAGTGTGAATGATAAGAAGCAATAATAGAATCACCCACTCATCAATTCTTCCTTGTAGAGCCCTTCAAACAAAACTCGGAAACGAAAAACGCGAAAGTTTCAAATTGAAATAGTTTCGAAAATACCAGAGTTACCGGCCAAGTTTGGTATGCAAACATAGGTTTGCGAGGTCGCTGAACATGACAAAGACATTATCTCATCGATATCTCCTACCGTTTAGATTTTCACCTGTCAAATGGGAAATTTCCAAAATGTGAAATTTCAAAATCATTTATTTTTCCTGTCAACTGACGGAATCAACTGGGAATTGCAGATTATGATTCATCATCGAACCCTCTTCGATTATACCAATTTTGAAGGAAATCTATTTTTTCAAATTTTCATCGAAATTTTACTAAGGGTCTAGACCCCCCAAAAACGCTATATTTGGCTTATTTTAAAGAATTCAGGGGTACCCGAGCGTAGTTTTCCGAAGTGAAGATCTTGAGCTCGTTAGTGTGAATGATAAGAAGCAATAATAGAATCACCCACTCATCAATTCTTCCTTGTAGAGCCCTTCAAACAAAACTCGGAAACGAAAAACGCGAAAGATTCAAATTGAAATAGTTTCGAAAATACCAGAGTTACCGGCCAAGTTTGGTATGCAAACATAGGTTTGCGAGGTCGCTGAACATGACTAAGACATTATCTCATCGATATCTCCTACCGTTTAGATTTTCACCTGTCAAATGGGAAATTTCCAAAATGTGAAATTTCAAAATCATTTATTTTCCCTGTCAACTGACGGAATCAACTGGGAATTGCAGATTATAATTCATCATCGAACCCTCTTCGATTATACCAATTTTGAAGGAAATCTATTTTTTCAAATTTTCATCGAAATTTTACTAAGGGTCTAGACCCCCCAAAAACGCTATATTTGGCTTATTTTAAAGAATTCAGGGGTACCCGAGCGTAGTTTTTCGATGTGAAGTTCTTGAGCTCGTTAGTGTGAATGATAGGAAGCAATAATAGAATCACCCACTCATCAATTCTTCCTTGTAGAGCCCTTCAAACAAAACTCGGAAACGAAAAACGCGAAAGTTTCAAATTGAAATAGTTTCGAAAATACCAGAGTTACCGGCCAAGTTTGGTATGCAAACATAGGTTTGCGAGGACGCTGAACATGACTAAGACATTATCTCATCGATATCTCCTACCGTTTAGATTTTCACCTGTCAAATGGGAAATTTCCAAAATGTGAAATTTCAAAATCATTTATTTTCCCTGTCAACTGACGGAATCAACTGGGAATTGCAGATTATAATTCATCATCGAACCCTCTTCGATTATACCAATTTTGAAGGAAATCTATTTTCTCAAATTTTCATCGAAATTTTACTAAGGGTCTAGACCCCCCAAAAACGCTATATTTGGCTTATTTCACAGAATTCAGGGGTACCCGAGCGTAGTTTTTCGATGTGAAGTTCTTGAGCTCGTTAGTGTGAATGATGAGAAGCAATAATAGAATCACCCACTCATCAATTCTTCCTTGTAGAGCCCTTCAAACAAAACTCGGAAACGAAAAACGCGAAAGTTTCAAATTGAAATAGTTTCGAGAATACCAGAGTTACCGGCCAAGTTTGGTATGCAAACATAGGTTTGCGAGGTCGCTGAACATGACTAAGACATTATCTCATCGATATCTCCTACCGTTTAGATTTTCACCTGTCAAATGGGAAATTTCCAAAATGTGAAATTTCAAAATCATTTATTTTCCCTGTCAACTGACGGAATCAACTGGGAATTGCAGATTATAATTCATCATCGAACCCTCTTCGATTAAACCAATTTTGAAGGAAATCTATTTTTTCAAATTTTCATCGAAATTTTACTAAGGGTCTAGACCCCCCAAAAACGCTATATTTGGCTTATTTTAAAGAATTCAGGGGTACCCGAGCGTAGTTTTTCGATGTGAAGTTCTTGAGCTCGTTAGTGTGAATGATAAGAAGCAATAATAGAATCACCCACTCATCAATTCTTCCTTGTAGAGCCCTTCAAACAAAACTCGAAAACGAAAAACGCGAAAGTTTCAAATTGAAATAGTTTCGAAAATACCAGAGTTACCGGCCAAGTTTGGTATGCAAACATAGGTTTGCGAGGTCGTTGAACATGACTTAGACATTATCTCATCGATATCTCCTACTGTTTAGATTTTCACCTGTCAAATGGGAAATTTCCAAAATGTGAAATTTCAAAATCATTTATTTTCCCTGTCAACTGACGGAATCAACTGGGAATTGCAGATTATAATTCATCATCGAACCCTCTTCGATTATACCAATTTTGAAGGAAATCTATTTTTTCAAATTTTCATCGAAATTTTACTAAGGGTCTAGACCCCCCAAAAACGCTATATTTGGCTTATTTTAAAGAATTCAGGGGTACCCGAGCGTAGTTTTTCGATGTGAAGTTCTTGAGCTCGTTAGTGTGAATGATAGGAAGCAATAATAGAATCACCCACTCATCAATTCTTCCTTGTAGAGCCCTTCAAACAAAACTCGGAAACGAAAAACGCGAAAGTTTCAAATTGAAATAGTTTCGAAAATACCAGAGTTACCGGCCAAGTTTGGTATGCAAACATAGGTTTGCGAGGTCGCTGAACATGACTAAGACATTATCTCATCGATATCTCCTACCGTTTAGATTTTCACCTGTCAAATGGGAAATTTCTAAAATGTGAAATTTCAAAATCATTTATTTTCCCTGTCAACTGACGGAATCAACTGGGAATTGCAGATTATAATTCATCATCGAACCCTCTTCGATTATACCAATTTTGAAGGAAATCTATTTTCTCAAATTTTCATCGAAATTTTACTAAGGGTCTAGACCCCCCAAAAACGCTATATTTGGCTTATTTCAAAGAATTCAGGGGTACCCGAGCGTAGTTTTTCGATGTGAAGTTCTTGAGCTCGTTAGTGTGAATGATAAGAAGCAATAATAGAATCACCCACTCATCAATTCTTCCTTGTAGAGCCCTTCAAACAAAACTCGGAAACGAAAAACGCGAAAGTTTCAAATTGAAATAGTTTCGAGAATACCAGAGTTACCGGCCAAGTTTGGTATGCAAACATAGGTTTGCGAGGTCGCTGAACATGACTAAGACATTATCTCATCGATATCTCCTACCGTTTAGATTTTCACCTGTCAAATGGGAAATTTCCAAAATGTGAAATTTCAAAATCATTTATTTTCCCTGTCAACTGACGGAATCAACTGGGAATTGCAGATTATAATTCATCATCGAACCCTCTTCGATTATACCAATTTTGAAGGAAATCTATTTTTTCAAATTTTCATCGAAATTTTACTAAGGGTCTAGACCCCCCAAAAACGCTATATTTGGCTTATTTTAAAGAATTCAGGGGTACCCGAGCGAAGTTTTTCGACGTGAAGTTCTTGAGCTCGTTAGTGTGAATGATAAGAAGCAATAATAGAATCACCCACTCATCAATTCTTCCTTGTAGAGCCCTTCAAACAAAACTCGGAAACGAAAAACGCGAAAGTTTCAAATTGAAATAGTTTCGAAAATACCAGAGTTACCGGCCAAGTTTGGTATGCAAACATAGGTTTGCGAGGTCGCTGAACATGACTAAGACATTATCTCATCGATATCTCCTACCGTTTAGATTTTCACCTGTCAAATGGGAAATTTCCAAAATGTGAAATTTCAAAATCATTTATTTTCCCTGTCAACTGACGGAATCAACTGGGAATTGCAGATTATAATTCATCATCGAACCCTCTTCGATTATACCAATTTTGAAGGAAACCTATTTTTTCAAATTTTCATCGAAATTTTACTAAGGGTCTAGACCCCCCAAAAACGCTATATTTGGCTTATTTTAAAGAATTCAGGGGTACCCGAGCGTAGTTTTTCGATGTGAAGTTCTTGAGCTCGTTAGTGTGAATGATAAGAAGCAATAATAGAATCACCCACTCATCAATTCTTCCTTGTAGAGCCCTTCAAACAAAACTCGGAAACGAAAAACGCGAAAGTTTCAAATTGAAATAGTTTCGAAAATACCAGAGTTACCGGCCAAGTTTGGTATGCAAACATAGGTTTGCGAGGTCGCTGAACATGACTAAGACATTATCTCATCGATATCTCCTACCGTTTAGATTTTCACCTGTCAAACGGGAAATTTCCAAAATGTGAAATTTCAAAATCATTTATTTTCCCTGTCAACTGACGGAATCAACTGGGAATTGCAGATTATAATTCATCATCGAACCCTCTTCGATTATACCAATTTTGAAGGAAATCTATTTTTTCAAATTTTCATCGAAATTTTACTAAGGGTCTAGACCCCCCAAAAACGCTATATTTGGCTTATTTTAAAGAATTCAGGGGTACCCGAGCGTAGTTTTTCGATGTGAAGTTCTTGAGCTCGTTAGTGTGAATGATAAGAAGCAATAATAGAATCACCCACTCATCAATTCTTCCTTGTAGAGCCCTTCAAACAAAACTCGGAAACGAAAAACGCGAAAGTTTCAAATTGAAATAGTTTCGAAAATACCAGAGTTACCGGCCAAGTTTGGTATGCAAACATAGGTTTGCGAGGTCGCTGAACATGACTAAGACATTATCTCATCGATATCTCCTACCGTTTAGATTTTCACCTGTCAAATGGGAAATTTCCAAAATGTGAAATTTCAAAATCATTTATTTTCCCTGTCAACTGACGGAATCAACTGGAAATTGCAGATTATAATTCATCATCGAACCCTCTTCGATTATACCAATTTTGAAGGAAATCTATTTTTTCAAATTTTCATCGAAATTTTACTGAGGGTCTAGACCCCCCAAAAACGCTATATTTGGCTTATTTTAAAGAATTCAGGGGTACCCGAGCGTAGTTTTTCGATGTGAAGTTCTTGAGCTCGTTAGTGTAAATGATAAGAAGTAATAATAGAATCATCCAATCATCAATTCTTCCTTGTAGAGCCCTTCAAACAAAACTCGGAAACGAAAAACGCGAAAGTTTCAAATTGAAATAGTTTCGAAAATACCAGAGTTACCGGCCAAGTTTGGTATGCAAACATAGGTTTGCGAGGTCTCTGAACATGACTAAGACATTATCTCATCGATATCTCCAACCGTTTAGATTTTCACCTGTCAAATGGGAAATTTCCAAAATGTGAAATTTCAAAATCATTTATTTTCCCTGTCAACTGACGGAATCAACTGGGAGTTGCAGATTATAATTCATCATCGAACCCTCTTCGATTATACCAATTTTGAAGGAAATCAATTTTTTCAAATTTTCATCGAAATTTTACTAAGGGTCTAGACTCCCCAAAAACGCTATATTTGGCTTATTTTAAAGAATTCAGGGGTACCCAAGCGTAGTTTTTCGATGTGAAGTTCTTGAGCTCGTTAGTGTGAATGATAAGAAGCAATAATAGAATCACCCACTCATCAATTCTTCCTTGTAGAGCCCTTCAAACAAAACTCGGAAACGAAAAACGCGAAAGTTTCAAATTGAAATAGTTTCGAAAATACCAGAGTTACCGGCCAAGTTTGGTATGCAAACATAGGTTTGCGAGGTCGCTGAACATGACTAAGACATTATCTCATCGATATCTCCTATCGTTTAGATTTTCACCTGTCAAATGGGAAATTTCCAAAATGTGAAATTTCAAAATCATTTATTTTCCCTGTCAACTGACGGAATCAACTGGGAATTGCAGATTATAATTCATCATCGAACCCTCTTCGATTATACCAATTTTGAAGGAAATCTATTTTTTCAAATTTTCATCGAAATTTTACTAAGGGTCTAGACCCCCCAAAAACGCTATATTTGGCTTATTTTAAAGAATTCAGGGGTACCCGAGCGTAGTTTTTCGATGTGAAGTTCTTGAGCTCGTTAGTGTGAATGATAAGAAGCAATAATAGAATCACCCACTCATCAATTCTTCCTTGTAGAGCCCTTCAAACAAAACTCGGAAACGAAAAACGCGAAAGTTTCAAATTGAAATAGTTTCGAAAATACCAGAGTTACCGGCCAAGTTTGGTATGCAAACATAGGTTTGCGAGGTCGCTGAACATGACTAAGACATTATCTCATCGATATCTCCTACCGTTTAGATTTTCACCTGTCAAATGGGAAATTTCCAAAATGTGAAATTTCAAAATCATTTATTTTCCCTGTCAACTGACGGAATCAACTGGGAATTGCAGATTATAATTCATCATCGAACCCTCTTTGATTATACCAATTTTGAAGGAAATCTATTTTTTCAAATTTTCATCGAAATTTTACTAAGGGTCTAGACCCCCCAAAAACGCTATATTTGGCTTATTTTAAAGAATTCAGGGGTACCCGAGCGTAGTTTTTCGATGTGAAGTTCTTGAGCTCGTTAGTGTGAATGATAAGAAGCAATAATAGAATCACCCACTCATCAATTCTTCCTTGTAGAGCCCTTCAAACTAAACTCGGAAACGAAAAACGCGAAAGTTTCAAATTGAAATAGTTTCGAAAATACCAGAGTTACCGGCCAAGTTTGGTATGCAAACATAGGTTTGCGAGGTTGCTGAACATGACTAAGACATTATCTCATCGATATCTCCTACCGTTTAGATTTTCACCTGTCAAATGGGAAATTTCCAAAATGTGAAATTTCAAAATCATTTATTTTCCCTGTCAACTGACGGAATCAACTGGGAATTGCAGATTATAATTCATCATCGAACCCTCTTCGATTATACCAATTTTGAAGGAAATCTATTTTTTCAAATTTTCATCGAAATTTTACTAAGGGTCTAGACCCCTCAAAAACGCTATATTTGGCTTATTTTAAAGAATTCAGGGGTACCCGAGCGTAGTTTTTCGATGTGAAGTTCTTGAGCTCGTTAGTGTGAATGATAAGAAGCAATAATAGAATCACCCACTCATCAATTCTTCCTTGTAGAGCCCTTCAAACAAAACTCGGAAACGAAAAACGCGAAAGTTTCAAATTGAAATAGTTTCGAAAATACCAGAGTAACCGGCCAAGTTTGGTATGCAAACATAGGTTTGCGAGTTCGCTGAACATGACTAAGACATTATCTCATCGATATCTCCTACCGTTTAGATTTTCACCTGTCAAATGGGAAATTTCCAAAATGTGAAATTTCAAAATCATTTATTTTCCCTGTCAACTGACGGAATCAACTGGGAATAGCAGATTATAATTCATCATCGAACCCTCTTCGATTATACCAATTTTGAAGGAAATCTATTTTTTCAAATTTTCATCGAAATTTTACTAAGGGTCTAGACCCCCCAAAAACGCTATATTTGGCTTATTTTAAAGAATTCAGGGGTACCCAAGCGTAGTTTTTCGATGTGAAGTTCTTGAGCTCGTTAGTGTGAATGATAAGAAGCAATAATAGAATCACCCACTCATCAATTCTTCCTTGTAGAGCCCTTCAAACAAAACTCGGAAACGAAAAACGCGAAAGTTTCAAATTGAAATAGTTTCGAAAATACCAGAGTTACCGGCCAAGTTTGGTTTGCAAACATAGGTTTGCGAGGTCGCTGAACATGACTAAGACATTATCTCATCGATATCTCCTTCCGTTTAGATTTTCACCTGTCAAATGGGAAATTTCCAAAATGTGAAATTTCAAAGTCAATTATTTCATCTCTCAATTGACGGAATCGATTAGGAATTGCAGATTATAATTCAGCATTGAACCCTCTCCGATTATACCGACTTTGAAGGAAATCTATTTTTTCGAATTTCCATCGAAATTTTACTAAGGGTCTAGACCCCCCAAAAACGCTATATTTGGCTTATTTTAAAGAATTCAGGGGTACCCGAGCGTAGTTTTTCGATGTGAAGTTCTTGAGCTCGTTAGTGTGAATGATAAGAAGCAATAATAGAATCACCCACTCATCAATTCTTCCTTGTAGAGCCCTTCAAACAAAACTCGGAAACGAAAAACGCGAAAGTTTCAAATTGAAATAGTTTCGAAAATACCAGAGTTACCGGCCAAGTTTGGTATGCAAACATAGGTTTGCGAGGTCGCTGAACATGACTAAGACATTATCTCATCGATATCTCCTACCGTTTAGATTTTCACCTGTCAAATGGGAAATTTCCAAAATGTGAAATTTCAAAATCATTTATTTTCCCTGTCAACTGACGGAATCAACTGGGAATTGCAGATTATAATTCATCATCGAACCCTCTTCGATTATACCAATTTTGAAGGAAATCTATTTTTTCAAATTTTCATCGAAATTTTACTAAGGGTCTAGACCCCCAAAAACGCTATATTTGGCTTATTTTAAAGAATTCAGGGGTACCCGAGCGTAGTTTTTCGATGTGAAGTTCTTGAGCTCGTTAGTGTGAATGATAAGAAGCAATAATAGAATCACCCACTCATCAATTCTTCCTTGTAGAGCCCTTCAAACTAAACTCGGAAACGAAAAACGCGAAAGTTTCAAATTGAAATAGTTTCGAAAATACCAGAGTTACCGGCCAAGTTTGGTATGCAAACATAGGTTTGCGAGGTCGCTGAACATGACTAAGACATTATCTCATCGATATCTCCTACCGTTTAGATTTTCACCTGTCAAATGGGAAATTTCCAAAATGTGAAATTTCAAAATCATTTATTTTCCCTGTCAACTGACGGAATCAACTGGGAATTGCAGATTATAATTCATCATCGAACCCTCTTCGATTATACCAATTTTGAAGGAAATCTATTTTTTCAAATTTTCATCGAAATTTTACTAAGGGTCTAGACCCCTCAAAAACGCTATATTTGGCTTATTTTAAAGAATTCAGGGGTACCCGAGCGTAGTTTTTCGATGTGAAGTTCTTGAGCTCGTTAGTGTGAATGATAAGAAGCAATAATAGAATCACCCACTCATCAATTCTTCCTTGTAGAGCCCTTCAAACAAAACTCGGAAACGAAAAACGCGAAAGTTTCAAATTGAAATAGTTTCGAAAATACCAGAGTAACCGGCCAAGTTTGGTATGCAAACATAGGTTTGCGAGTTCGCTGAACATGACTAAGACATTATCTCATCGATATCTCCTACCGTTTAGATTTTCACCTGTCAAATGGGAAATTTCCAAAATGTGAAATTTCAAAATCATTTATTTTCCCTGTCAACTGACGGAATCAACTGGGAATAGCAGATTATAATTCATCATCGAACCCTCTTCGATTATACCAATTTTGAAGGAAATCTATTTTTTCAAATTTTCATCGAAATTTTACTAAGGGTCTAGACCCCCCAAAAACGCTATATTTGGCTTATTTTAAAGAATTCAGGGGTACCCAAGCGTAGTTTTTCGATGTGAAGTTCTTGAGCTCGTTAGTGTGAATGATAAGAAGCAATAATAGAATCACCCACTCATCAATTCTTCCTTGTAGAGCCCTTCAAACAAAACTCGGAAACGAAAAACGCGAAAGTTTCAAATTGAAATAGTTTCGAAAATACCAGAGTTACCGGCCAAGTTTGGTTTGCAAACATAGGTTTGCGAGGTCGCTGAACATGACTAAGACATTATCTCATCGATATCTCCTTCCGTTTAGATTTTCACCTGTCAAATGGGAAATTTCCAAAATGTGAAATTTCAAAGTCAATTATTTCATCTCTCAATTGACGGAATCGATTAGGAATTGCAGATTATAATTCAGCATTGAACCCTCTCCGATTATACCGACTTTGAAGGAAATCTATTTTTTCGAATTTCCATCGAAATTTTACTAAGGGTCTAGACCCCCCAAAAACGCTATATTTGGCTTATTTTAAAGAATTCAGGGGTACCCGAGCGTAGTTTTTCGATGTGAAGTTCTTGAGCTCGTTAGTGTGAATGATAAGAAGCAATAATAGAATCACCCACTCATCAATTCTTCCTTGTAGAGCCCTTCAAACAAAACTCGGAAACGAAAAACGCGAAAGTTTCAAATTGAAATAGTTTCGAAAATACCAGAGTTACCGGCCAAGTTTGGTATGCAAACATAGGTTTGCGAGGTCGCTGAACATGACTAAGACATTATCTCATCGATATCTCCTACCGTTTAGATTTTCACCTGTCAAATGGGAAATTTCCAAAATGTGAAATTTCAAAATCATTTATTTTCCCTGTCAACTGACGGAATCAACTGGGAATTGCAGATTATAATTCATCATCGAACCCTCTTCGATTATACCAATTTTGAAGGAAATCTATTTTTTCAAATTTTCATCGAAATTTTACTAAGGGTCTAGACCCCCAAAAACGCTATATTTGGCTTATTTTAAAGAATTCAGGGGTACCCGAGCGTAGTTTTTCGATGTGAAGTTCTTGAGCTCGTTAGTGTGAATGATAAGAAGCAATAATAGAATCACCCACTCATCAATTCTTCCTTGTAGAGCCCTTCAAACTAAACTCGGAAACGAAAAACGCGAAAGTTTCAAATTGAAATAGTTTCGAAAATACCAGAGTTACCGGCCAAGTTTGGTATGCAAACATAGGTTTGCGAGGTCGCTGAACATGACTAAGACATTATCTCATCGATATCTCCTACCGTTTAGATTTTCACCTGTCAAATGGGAAATTTCCAAAATGTGAAATTTCAAAATCATTTATTTTCCCTGTCAACTGACGGAATCAACTGGGAATTGCAGATTATAATTCATCATCGAACCCTCTTCGATTATACCAATTTTGAAGGAAATCTATTTTTTCAAATTTTCATCGAAATTTTACTAAGGGTCTAGACCCCTCAAAAACGCTATATTTGGCTTATTTTAAAGAATTCAGGGGTACCCGAGCGTAGTTTTTCGATGTGAAGTTCTTGAGCTCGTTAGTGTGAATGATAAGAAGCAATAATAGAATCACCCACTCATCAATTCTTCCTTGTAGAGCCCTTCAAACAAAACTCGGAAACGAAAAACGCGAAAGTTTCAAATTGAAATAGTTTCGAAAATACCAGAGTAACCGGCCAAGTTTGGTATGCAAACATAGGTTTGCGAGTTCGCTGAACATGACTAAGACATTATCTCATCGATATCTCCTACCGTTTAGATTTTCACCTGTCAAATGGGAAATTTCCAAAATGTGAAATTTCAAAATCATTTATTTTCCCTGTCAACTGACGGAATCAACTGGGAATTGCAGATTATAATTCATCATCGAACCCTCTTCGATTATACCAATTTTGAAGGAAATCTATCTTTTCAAATTTTCATCGAAATTTTACTAAGGGTCTAGACCCCCCAAAAACGCTATATTTGGCTTATTTTAAAGAATTCAGGGGTACCTGAGCGTAGTTTTTCGATGTGAAGTTCTTGAGCTCGTTAGTGTGAATGATAAGAAGCAATAATAGAATCACCCACTCATCAATTCTTCCTTGTAGAGCCCTTCAAACAAAACTCGGAAACGAAAAACGCGAAAGTTTCAAATTGAAATAGTTTCGAAAATACCAGAGCTACCGGCCAAGTTTGGTATGCAAACATAGGTTTGCGAGGTCGCTGAACATGACTAAGACATTATCTCATCGATATCTCCTACCGTTTAGATTTTCACCTGTCAAATGGGAAATTTCCAAAATGTGAAATTTCAAAATCATTTATTTTCCCTGTCAACTGACGGAATCAACTGGGAATTGCAGATTATAATTCATCATCGGACCCTCTTCGATTATACCAATTTTGAAGGAAATCTATTTTTTCAAATTTTCATCGAAATTTTACTAAGGGTCTAGACCCCCCAAAAACGCTATATTTGGCTTATTTTAAAGAATTCAGGGGTACCCGAGCGTAGTTTTTCGATGTGAAGTTCTTGAGCTCGTTAGTGTGAATGATAAGAAGCAATAATAGAATCACCCACTCATCAATTCTTCCTTGTAGAGCCCTTCAAACAAAACTCGGAAACGAAAAACGCGAAAGTTACAAATTGAAATAGTTTCGAAAATACCAGAGTTACCGGCCAAGTTTGGTATGCAAACATAGGTTTGCGAGGTCGCTGAACATGACTAAGACATTATCTCATCGATATCTCCTACCGTTTAGATTTTCACCTGTCAAATGGGAAATTTCCAAAATGTGAAATTTCAAAATCATTTATTTTCCCTGTCAACTGACGGAATCAACTGGGAATTGCAGATTATAATTCATCGTCGAACCCTCTTCGATTATACCAATTTTGAAGGAAATCTATTTTTTCAAATTTTCATCGAAATTTTACTAAGGGTCTAGACCCCCCAAAAACGCTATATTTGGCTTATTTTAAAGAATTCAGGGGTACCCGAGCGTAGTTTTTCGATGTGAAGTTCTTGAGCTCGTTAGTGTGAATGATAAGAAGCAATAATAGAATCACCCACTCATCAATTCTTCCTTGTAGAGCCCTTCAAACAAAACTCGGAAACGAAAAACGCGAAAGTTTCAAATTGAAATAGTTTCGAAAATACCAGAGTTACCGGCCAAGTTTGGTATGCAAACATAGGTTTTTGAGGCCGCTGAACATGACTAAGACATTATCTCATCGATATCTTCTACCGTTTAGATTTTCACCTGTCAAATGGGAAATTTCCAAAATGTGAAATTTCAAAATCATTTATTTTCCCTGTCAACTGACGGAATCAACTGGGAATTGCAGATTATAATTCATCATCGAACCCTCTTCGATTATACCAATTTTGAAGGAAATCTATTTTTTCAAATTTTCATCGAAATTTTACTAAGGGTCTAGACCCCCCAAAAACGCTATATTTGGCTTATTTTAAAGAATTCAGGGGTACCCGAGCGTAGTTTTTCGATGTGAAGTCCTTGAGCTCGTTAGTGTGAATGATAAGAAGCAATAATAGAATCACCCACTCATCAATTCTTCCTTGTAGAGCCCTTCAAACAAAACTCGGAAACGAAAAACGCGAAAGTTTCAAATTGAAATAGTTTCGAAAATACCAGAGTTACCGGCCAAGTTTGGTATGCAAACATAGGTTTGCGAGGTCGCTGAACATGACTAAGACATTATCTCATCGATATCTCCTACCGTTTAGATTTTCACCTGTCAAATGGGAAATTTCCAAAATGTGAAATTTCAAAATCATTTATTTTCCCTGTCAACTGACGGAATCAACTGGGAATTGCAGATTATAATTCATCATCGAACCCTCTTCGATTATGCCAATTTTGAAGGAAATCTATTTTTTCAAATTTTCATCGAAATTTTACTAAGGGTCTAGACCCCCCAAAAACGCTATATTTGGCTCATTTTAAAGAATTCAGGGGTACCCGAACGTAAATTTTCGATGTGAAGTTCTTGAGGTCGTTAGTGTGAATGATAAGAAGCAATAATAGAATCACCCACTCATCAATTCTTCCTTGTAGAGCCCTTCAAACAAAACTCGGAAACGAAAAACGCGAAAGTTTCAAATTGAAATAGTTTCGAAAATACCAGAGTTACCGGCCAAGTTTGGTATGCAAACATAGGTTTGCGAGGTCGCTGAACATGACTAAGACATTATCTCATCGATATCTCCTACCGTTTAGATTTTCACCTGTCAAATGGGAAATTTCCAAAATGTGAAATTTCAAAATCATTTATTTTCCCTGTCAACTGACGGAATCAACTGGGAATTGCAGATTATGATTCATCACCGAACCCTCTTCGATTATACCAATTTTGAAGGAAAACTATTTTTTCAAATTTTCATCGAAATTTTACTAAGGGTCTAGACCCCCCAAAAACGCTATATTTGGCTTATTTTAAAGAATTCAGGGGTACCCGAGCGTAGTTTTTCGATGTGAAGTTCTTGAGCTCGTTAGTGTGAATGATAAGAAGCAATAATAGAATCACCCACTCCTCAATTCTTCCTTGTAGAGCCCTTCAAACAAAACTCGGAAACGAAAAACGCGAAAGTTTCAAATTGAAATAGTTTCGAAAATACCAGAGTTACCGGCCAAGTTTGGTATGCAAACATAGGTTTGCAAGGTCGCTGAACATGACTAAGACATTATCTCATCGATATCTCCTACCGTTTAGATTTTCACCTGTCAAATGGGAAATTTCCAAAATGTGAAATTTCAAAATCATTTATTTTCCCTGTCAACTGACGGAATCAACTGGGAATTGCAGATTATAATTCATCATCGAAACCTCTTCGATTATACCAATTTTGAAGGAAATCTATTTTTTCAAATTTTCATCGAAATTTTACTAAGGGTCTAGACCCCCCAAAAACGCTATATTTGGCTTATTTTAAAGAATTCAGGGGTACTTGAGCGTAGTTTTTCGATGTGAAGTTCTTGAGCTCGTTAGTGTGAATGATAAGAAGCAATAATAGAATCACCCACTCATCAATTCTTCCTTGTAGAGCCCTTCAAACAAAACTCGGAAACGAAAAACGCGAAAGTTTCAAATTGAAATAGTTTCGAAAATACCAGAGTTACCGGCCAAGTTTGGTATGCAAACATAGGTTTGCGAGGTCGCTGAACATGACTAAGACATTATCTCATCGATATCTCCTACCGTTTAGATTTTCACCTGTCAAATGGGAAATTTCCAAAATGTGAAATTTCAAAATCATTTATTTTCCCTGTCAACTGACGGAATCAACTGGGAATTGCAGATTATAATTCATCATCGAACCCTCTTCGATTATACTAATTTTGAAGGAAATCTATTTTTTCAAATTTTCATCGAAATTTTACTAAGGGTCTAGACCCCCAAAAACGCTATATTTGGCTTATTTTAAAGAATTCAGGGGTACCCGAGCGTAGTTTTTCGATGTGAAGTTCTTGAGCTCGTTAGTGTGAATGATAAGAAGCAATAATAGAATCACCCACTCATCAATTCTTCCTTGTAGAGCCCTTCAAACAAAACTCGGAAACGAAAAACGCGAAAGTTTCAAATTGAAATAGTTTCGAAAATACCAGAGTTACCGGCCAAGTTTGGTATGCAAACATAGGTTTGCGAGGTCGCTGAACATGACTAAAACATTATCTCATCGATATCTCCTACCGTTTAGATTTTCACCTGTCAAATGGGAATTTTCCAAAATGTGAAATTTCAAAATCATTTATTTTCCCTGTCAACTGACGGAATCAACTGGGAATTGCAGATTATGATTCATCACTGAACCCTCTTCGAGTATACCAATTTTGAAGGAAATCTATTTTTTCAAATTTTCATCGAAATTTTACTAAGGGTCTAGACCCCCCAAAAACGCTATATTTGGCTCATTTTAAAGAATTCAGGGGTACCCGAGCGTAGTTTTTCGATGTGAAGTTCTTGAGGTCGTTAGTGTGAATGATAAGAAGCAATAATAGAATCACCCACTCATCAATTCTTCCTTGTAGAGCCCTTCAAACAAAACTCGGAAACGAAAAACGCGAAAGTTTCAAATTGAAATAGTTTCGAAAATACCAGAGTTACCGGCCAAGTTTGGTATGCAAACATAGGTTTGCGAGGTCGCTGAACATGACTAAGACATTATCTCATCGATATCTCCTACCGTTTAGATTTTCACCTGTCAAATGGGAAATTTCCAAAATGTGAAATTTCAAAATCATTTATTTTCCCTGTCAACTGACGGAATCAACTGGGAATTGCAGATTATGATTCATCACCGAACCCTCTTCGATTATACCAATTTTGAAGGAAATCTATTTTTTCAAATTTTCATCGAAATTTTACTAAGGGTCTAGACCCCCCAAAAACGCTATATTTGGCTTATTTTAAAGAATTCAGGGGTACCCGAGCGTAGTTTTTCGATGTGAAGTTCTTGAGCTCGTTAGTGTGAATGATAAGAAGCAATAATAGAATCACCCACTCATCAATTCTTCCTTGTAGAGCCCTTCAAACAAAACTCGGAAACGAAAAACGCGAAAGTTACAAATTGAAATAGTTTCGAAAATACCAGAGTTACCGGCCAAGTTTGGTATGCAAACATAGGTTTGCGAGGTCGCTGAACATGACTAAGACATTATCTCATCGATATCTCCTACCGTTTAGATTTTCACCTGTCAAATGGGAAATTTCCAAAATGTGAAATTTCAAAATCATTTATTTTCCCTGTCAACTAACGGAAACAACTGGGAATTGCAGATTATAATTCATCATCGAACCCTCTTCGATTATACCAATTTTGAAGGAAATCTATTTTTTCAAATTTTCATCGAAATTTTACTAAGGGTCTAGACCCCCCAAAAACGCTATATTTGGCTTATTTTAAAGAATTCAGGGGTACCCGAGCGTAGTTTTTCGATGTGAAGTTCTTGAGCTCGTTAGTGTGAATGATAAGAAGCAATAATAGAATCACCCACTCATCAATTCTTCCTTGTAGAGCCCTTCAAACAAAACTCGGAAACGAAAAACGCGAAAGTTTCAAATTGAAATAGTTTCGAAAATACCAGAGTTACCGGCCAAGTTTGGTATGCAAACATAGGTTTGCGAGGTCGCTGAACATGACTAAAACATTATCTCATCGATATCTCCTACCGTTTAGATTTTCACCTGTCAAATGGGAATTTTCCAAAATGTGAAATTTCAAAATCATTTATTTTCCCTGTCAACTGACGGAATCAACTGGAAATTGCAGATTATGATTCATCACCGAACCCTCTTCGAGTATACCAATTTTGAAGGAAATCTATTTTTTCAAATTTTCATCGAAATTTTACTAAGGGTCTAGACCCCCCAAAAACGCTATATTTGGCTCATTTTAAAGAATTCAGGGGTACCCGAGCGTAGTTTTTCGATGTGAAGTTCTTGAGGTCGTTAGTGTGAATGATAAGAAGCAATAATAGAATCACCCACTCATCAATTCTTCCTTGTAGAGCCCTTCAAACAAAACTCGGAAACGAAAAACGCGAAAGTTTCAAATTGAAATAGTTTCGAAAATACCAGAGTTACCGGCCAAGTTTGGTATGCAAACATAGGTTTGCGAGGTCGCTGAACATGACTAAGACATTATCTCATCGATATCTCCTACCGTTTAGATTTTCACCTGTCAAATGGGAAATTTCCAAAATGTGAAATTTCAAAATCATTTATTTTCCCTGTCAACTGACGGAATCAACTGGGAATTGCAGATTATGATTCATCACCGAACCCTCTTCGATTATACCAATTTTGAAGGAAATCTATTTTTTCAAATTTTCATCGAAATTTTACTAAGGGTCTAGACCCCCCAAAAACGCTATATTTGGCTTATTTTAAAGAATTCAGGGGGACCCGAGCGTAGTTTTTCGATGTGAAGTTCTTGAGCTCGTTAGTGTGAATGATAAGAAGCAATAATAGAATCACCCACTCATCAATTCTTCCTTGTAGAGCCCTTCAAACAAAACTCGGAAACGAAAAACGCGAAAGTTACAAATTGAAATAGTTTCGAAAATACCAGAGTTACCGGCCAAGTTTGGTATGCAAACATAGGTTTGCGAGGTCGCTGAACATGACTAAGACATTATCTCATCGATATCTCCTACCGTTTAGATTTTCACCTGTCAAATGGGAAATTTCCAAAATGTGAAATTTCAAAATCATTTATTTTCCCTGTCAACTGACGGAATCAACTGGGAATTGCAGATTATAATTCATCATCGAACCCTCTTCGATTATACCAATTTTGAAGGAAATCTATTTTTTCAAATTTTCATCGAAATTTTACTAAGGGTCTAGACCCCCCAAAAACGCTATATTTGGCTTATTTTAAAGAATTCAGGGGTACCCGAGCGTAGTTTTTCGATGTGAAGTTCTTGAGCTCGTTAGTGTGAATGATAAGAAGCAATAATAGAATCACCCACTCATCAATTCTTCCTTGTAGAGCCCTTCAAACAAAACTCGGAAACGAAAAACGCGAAAGTTTCAAATTGAAATAGTTTCGAAAATACCAGAGTTACCGGCCAAGTTTGGTATGCAAACATAGGTTTTTGAGGCCGCTGAACATGACTAAGACATTATCTCATCGATATCTTCTACCGTTTAGATTTTCACCTGTCAAATGGGAAATTTCCAAAATGTGAAATTTCAAAATCATTTATTTTCCCTGTCAACTGACGGAATCAACTGGGAATTGCAGATTATAATTCATCATCGAACCCTCTTCGATTATACCAATTTTGAAGGAAATCTATTTTTTCAAATTTTCATCGAAATTTTACTAAGGGTCTAGACCCCCCAAAACGCTATATTTGGCTTATTTTAAAGAATTCAGGGGTACCCGAGCGTAGTTTTTCGATGTGAAGTCCTTGAGCTCGTTAGTGTGAATGATAAGAAGCAATAATAGAATCACCCACTCATCAATTCTTCCTTGTAGAGCCCTTCAAACAAAACTCGGAAACGAAAAACGCGAAAGTTTCAAATTGAAATAGTTTCGAAAATACCAGAGTTACCGGCCAAGTTTGGTATGCAAACATAGGTTTGCGAGGTCGCTGAACATGACTAAGACATTATCTCATCGATATCTCCTACCGTTTAGATTTTCACCTGTCAAATGGGAAATTTCCAAAATGTGAAATTTCAAAATCATTTATTTTCCCTGTCAACTGACGGAATCAACTGAGAATTGCAGATTATAATTCATCATCGAACCCTCTTCGATTATGCCAATTTTGAAGGAAATCTATTTTTTCAAATTTTCATCGAAATTTTACTAAGGGTCTAGACCCCCCAAAAACGCTATATTTGGCTCATTTTAAAGAATTCAGGGGTACCCGAACGTAGTTTTTCGATGTGAAGTTCTTGAGGTGGTTAGTGTGAATGATAAGAAGCAATAATAGAATCACCCACTCATCAATTCTTCCTTGTAGAGCCCTTCAAACAAAACTCGGAAACGAAAAACGCGAAAGTTTCAAATTGAAATAGTTTCGAAAATACCAGAGTTACCGGCCAAGTTTGGTATGCAAACATAGGTTTGCGAGGTCGCTGAACATGACTAAGACATTATCTCATCGATATCTCCTACCGTTTAGATTTTCACCTGTCAAATGGGAAATTTCCAAAATGTGAAATTTCAAAATCATTTATTTTCCCTGTCAACTGACGGAATCAACTGGGAATTGCAGATTATGATTCATCACCGAACCCTCTTCGATTATACCAATTTTGAAGGAAATCTATTTTTTCAAATTTTCATCGAAATTTTACTAAGGGTCTAGACCCCCCAAAAACGCTATATTTGGCTTATTTTAAAGAATTCAGGGGTACCCGAGCGTAGTTTTTCGATGTGAAGTTCTTGAGCTCGTTAGTGTGAATGATAAGAAGCAATAATAGAATCACCCACTCCTCAATTCTTCCTTGTAGAGCCCTTCAAACAAAACTCGGAAACGAAAAACGCGAAAGTTTCAAATTGAAATAGTTTCGAAAATACCAGAGTTACCGGCCAAGTTTGGTATGCAAACATAGGTTTGCGAGGTCGCTGAACATGACTAAGACATTATCTCATCGATATCTCCTACCGTTTAGATTTTCACCTGTCAAATGGGAAATTTCCAAAATGTGAAATTTCAAAATCATTTATTTTCCCTGTCAACTGACGGAATCAACTGGGAATTGCAGATTATAATTCATCATCGAAACCTCTTCGATTATACCAATTTTGAAGGAAATCTATTTTTTCAAA
Source organism: Myrrha octodecimguttata (assembly GCA_958510865.1). Classification (NCBI taxonomy): domain Eukaryota; kingdom Metazoa; phylum Arthropoda; class Insecta; order Coleoptera; family Coccinellidae; genus Myrrha; species Myrrha octodecimguttata. Next base: position 134,446 of record CAUEHS010000663.1, read on the forward strand.
TTTTCATCGAAATTTTACTAAGGGTCTAGACCCCCCAAAAACGCTATATTTGGCTTATTTTAAAGAATTCAGGGGTACTTGAGCGTAGTTTTTCGATGTGAAGTTCTTGAGGTCGTTAGTGTGAATGATAAGAAGCAATAATAGAATCACCCACTCATCAATTCTTCCTTGTAGAGCCCTTCAAACAAAACTCGGAAACGAAAAACGCGAAAGTTTCAAATTGAAATAGTTTCGAAAATACCAGAGTTACCGGCCAAGTTTGGTATGCAAACATAGGTTTGCGAGGTCGCTGAACATGACTAAGACATTATCTCATCGATATCTCCTACCGTTTAGATTTTCACCTGTCAAATGGGAAATTTCCAAAATGTGAAATTTCAAAATCATTTATTTTCCCTGTCAACTGACGGAATCAACTGGGAATTGCAGATTATGATTCATCACCGAACCCTCTTCGATTATACCAATTTTGAAGGAAATCTATTTTTTCAAATTTTCATCGAAATTTTACTAAGGGTCTAGACCCCCCAAAAACGCTATATTTGGCTTATTTTA
>CAUEHS010000664.1:0-20032 GCA_958510865.1 Myrrha octodecimguttata
GGTAAGGGTAAGGGTAAGGGTAAGCTTAAGGGTAAGGGTAAGGGTAAGGGTAAGCTTAAGGGTAAAAGCAAGGGTAAGGGTAAGGGTAAGGGTAAGGGTAAGGGTAAGGGTAAGGGTAAGGGTAAGGGTAAGGGTAAGGGTAAGGGTAAGGGTAAGGGTAAGGGTAAGGGTAAGGGTAAGGGAAAGCTTAAGGGTAAGGGTAAGGGTAAGGGTAAGGGTAAGCTTAAGGGTAAAAGCAAGGGTAAGGGTAAGGGTAAGGGTAAGGGTAAGGGTAAGCTTAAGGGTAAAAGCAAGGGTAAGGGTAAGGGTAAGGGTAAGGGTAAGGGTAAGGGTAAGGGTAAGGGTAAGGGTAAGGGTAAGGGTAAGGGTAAGGGTAAGGGTAAGCTTAAGGGTAAGGGTAAGGGTAAGGGTAAGGGTAAGCTTAAGGGTAAAAGCAAGGGTAAGGGTAAGGGTAAGTGTAAGGGTAAGGGTAAAGGTAAGGGTAAGCCTAAGGGTAAAAGCAAGGATAAGGGTAAGGGTAAGGGTAAGGTAAGGGTAAGGGTAAGGGTAAGGGTAAGGGTAAGCTTAAGGGTAAAAGCAAGGGTAAGGGTAAGGGTAAGGGTAAGGGTAAGGGTAAGGGTAAGGGTAAGGGTAAGGGTAAGGGTAAGGGTAAGGGTAAGCTTAAGGGTAAAAGCAAGGGTAAGGGTAAGGGTAAGGGTAAGGGTAAGGGTAAGGGTAAGGGTAAGCTTAAGGGTAAAAGCAAGGGTAAGGGTAAGGGTAAGGGTAAGGGTAAGGGTTGGGGTAAGGGTAAAGGTAAGGGTAAGCCTAAGGGTAAAAGCAAGGGTAAGGGTAAGGGTAAGGGTAAGGGTGAGGGTAAGGGTAAGGGTAAGGGTAAGGGTAAGGGTAAGGGTAAGGGTAAGGGTAAGGGTAAGGGTAAGAGTAAGGGTAAGGGTAAGGGTAAGCTTAAGGGTAAAAGCAAGGGTAAGGGTAAGGGTAAGGGTAAGGGTAAGCCTAAGGGTAAAAGCAAGGGTAAGGGTAAGGGTAAGGGTAAGGGTAAGGGTAAGGGTAAGCTTAAGGGTAAAAGCAAGGGTAAGGGTAAGGGTAAGGGTAAGGGTAAGGGTTATGGTAAGCTTAAGGGTAAAAGCAAGGGTAAGGGTAAGGGTAAGGGTAAGGGTAAGGGTAAGGGTAAGGGTAAGGGTAAAGGTAAGGGAAAGCCTAAGGGTAAAAGCAAGGGTAAGGGTAAGGGTAAGGGTAAGGGTAAGGGTAAGGGTAAGTGTAAGGGTAAGCTTAAGGGTAAAAGCAAGGGTTAGGGTAAGGGTAAAAGTAAGGGTAAGGGTAAGGGTAAGGGTAAGGGTAAGGGTAAGCTTAAGGGTAAAAGCAAGGGTAAGGGTAAGGGTAAGGGTAAGGGTAAGGGTAAGGGTAAGGGTAAGGGTAAGGGTAAAGGTAAGGGTAAGGGTAAGGGTAAGGGTAAGGGTAAGGGTAAGGGTAAGCTTAAGGGTAAAAGCAAGGGTAAGGGTTAGGGTAAGGGTAAGGGTAAGGGTAAGGGTAAGGGTAAGCTTAAGGGTAAAAGCAAGGGAAAGGGTAAGGGTAAGGGTAAGGGTAAGGGTAAGGGTAAGGGTAAGGGTAAGGGTAAGGGTAAGGGTAAGGGTAAGGGTAAGGGTAAGGGTAAGGGTAAGGGTAAGGGTAAGGGTAAGCTTAAGGGTAAAAGCAAGGGTAAGGGTAAGGGTAAGGGTAAGCGTAAGGGTAAGGGTAAGGGTAAGGGTAAGCTTAAGGGTGAAAGCAAGGGTAAGGGTAAGGGTAAGGGTAAGGGTAAGGGTAAGGGTAAGGGTAAGGGTAAGGGTAAGCTTAAGGGTAAAAGCAAGGGTAAGGGTAAGGGTAAGGGTAAGGGTAAGCCTAAGGGTAAAAGCAAGGGTAAGGGTAAGGGTAAGGGTAAGGGTAAGGGTAAGGGTAAGCTTAAGGGTAAAAGCAAGGGTAAGGGTAAGGGTAAGGGTAAGGGTAAGGGTAAGGGTAAGCTTAAGGGTAAAAGCAAGGGTGAGGGTAAGGGTAAGGGTAATGGTAAGGGTAAGGGTAAGGGTAAGGGTAAGGGTAAGCTTAAGGGTAAAAGCAAGGGTAAGGGTAAGGGTAAGGGTAAGGGTAAGGGTAAGGGTAAGGGTAAGGGTAAGGGTAAGCTTAAGGGTAAAAGCAAGGGTAAGGGTAAGGGTAAGGGTAAGGGTAAGGGTAAAGGTAAGGGTAAGCCTAAGGGTAAAAGCAAGGGTAAGGGTAAGGGTAAGGGTAAGGGTAGGGTTAGGGTAAGGGTAAGGGTAAGGGTAAGGGTAAGGGTAAGGCTAAGGGTAAGGGTAAGGGTAAGGGTAAGCTTAAGGGTAAAAGCAAGGGTAAGGGTAAGGGAAGGGGTAAGGGTAAGCCTAAGGGTAAAAGCGAGGGTAAGGGTAAGGGTAAGGGTAAGGGTAAGGGTAAGCTTAAGGGTAAAAGCAAGAGTAAGGGTAAGGGTAAGGGTAAGGGTAAGGGTAAGGGTAAGGGTAAGCTTAAGGGTGAAAGCAAGGGTAAGGGTAAGGGTAAGGGTAAGGGTAAGGTTAAGGGTAAGGGTAAGGTTAAGGGTAAGGGTAAGGGTAAGCTTAAGGGTAAAAGCAAGGGTAAGGGTAAGGGTAAGGGTAAGGGTAAGGGTAAGGGTAATGGTAAGGGTAAGGGTAAGGGTAAGGGTAAGCTTAAGGTTAAGGGTAAGGGTAAGGGTAAGCTTAAGGGTGAAAGCAAGGGTAAGGGTAAGGGTAAGGGTAAGGGTAAGCTTAAGGGTAAAAGCAAGGGTAAGGGTAAGGGTAAGGGTAAGGGTAAGGGTAAGGGTAAGGGTAAGGGTAAGGGTAAGGGTAAGGGTAAGGGTAAGGGTAAGCTTAAGGGTAAGGGTAAGGGTAAGGGTAAGGGTAAGCTTAAGGGTAAAAGCAAGGGTAAGGGTAAGGGTAAGGGTAAGGGTAAGGGTAAGGGTAAGCTTAAGGGTAAGGGTAAGGGTAAGGGTAAGGGTAAGCTTAAGGGTAAAAGCAAGGGTAAGGGTAAGGGTGAGGGTAAGGGTAAGGGTAAGGGTAAGGGTAAGCTTAAGGGTAAGGGTAAGGGTAAGGGTAAGCTTAAGGGTAAAAGCAAGGGTAAGGGTAAGGGTAAGGGTAAGGGTAAGGGTAAGGGTAAGGGTAAGGGTAAGGGTAAGGGTAAGGGTAAGGGTAAGGGTAAGGGTAAGGGTAAGGGTAAGGGAAAGCTTAAGGGTAAGGGTAAGGGTAAGGGTAAGGGTAAGCTTAAGGGTAAAAGCAAGGGTAAGGGTAAGGGTAAGGGTAAGGGTAAGGGTAAGGGTAAGCTTAAGGGTAAAAGCAAGGGTAAGGGTAAGGGTAAGGGTAAGGGTAAGGGTAAGGGTAAGGGTAAGGGTAAGGGTAAGCTTAAGGGTAAGGGTAAGGGTAAGGGTGAGGGTAAGCTTAAGGGTAAAAGCAAGGGTAAGGGTAAGGGTAAGGGTAAGGGTAAGGGTAAAGGTAAGGGTAAGCCTAAGGGTAAAAGCAAGGATAAGGGTAAGGGTAAGGGTAAGGTAAGGGTAAGGGTAAGGGTAAGGGTAAGGGTAAGCTTAAGGGTAAAAGCAAGGGTAAGGGTAAGGGTAAGGGTAAGGGTAAGGGTAAGGGTAAGGGTAAGGGTAAGGGTAAGGGTAAGGGTAAGGGTAAGCTTAAGGGTAAAAGCAAGGGTAAGGGTAAGGGTAAGGGTAAGGGTAAGGGTAAGGGTAAGGGTAAGGGTAAGCTTAAGGGTAAAAGCAAGGGTAAGGGTAAGGGTAAGGGTAAGGGTAAGGGTTGGGGTAAGGGTAAAGGTAAGGGTAAGCCTAAGGGTAAAAGCAAGGGTAAGGGTAAGGGTAAGGGTAAGGGTAAGGGTAAGGGTAAGGGTAAGGGTAAGGGTAAGGGTAAGGGTAAGGGTAAGAGTAAGGGTAAGGGTAAGGGTAAGCTTAAGGGTAAAAGCAAGGGTAAGGGTAAGGGTAAGGGTAAGGGTAAGCCTAAGGGTAAAAGCAAGGGTAAGGGTAAGGGTAAGGGTAAGGGTAAGGGTGAGCTTAAGGGTAAAAGCAAGGGTAAGGGTAAGGGTAAGGGTAAGGGTAAGGGTTATGGTAAGCTTAAGGGTAAAAGCAAGGGTAAGGGTAAGGGTAAGGGTAAGGGTAAGGGTAAGGGTAAGGGTAAGGGTAAGGGTAAGGGTAAGGGTAAAGGTAAGGGAAAGCCTAAGGGTAAAAGCAAGGGTAAGGGTAAGGGTAAGGGTAAGGGTTAGGGTAAGGGTAAGTGTAAGGGTAAGCTTAAGGGTAAAAGCAAGGGTTAGGGTAAGGGTAAAAGTAAGGGTAAGGGTAAGGGTAAGGGTAAGGGTAAGCTTAAGGGTAAAAGCAAGGGTAAGGGTAAGGGTAAGGGTAAGGGTAAGGGTAAGGGTAAGGGTAAGGGTAAGGGTAAAGGTAAGGGTAAGGGTAAGGGTAAGGGTAAGGGTAAGGGTAAGGGTAAGCTTAAGGGTTAAAGCAAGGGTAAGGGTTAGGGTAAGGGTAAGGGTAAGGGTAAGGGTAAGGGTAAGCTTAAGGGTAAAAGCAAGGGAAAGGGTAAGGGTAAGGGTAAGGGTAAGGGTAAGGGTAAGGGTAAGGGTAAGGGTAAGGGTAAGGGTAAGGGTAAGGGTAAGGGTAAGGGTAAGGGTAAGCTTAAGGGTAAAAGCAAGGGTAAGGGTAAGGGTAAGGGTAAGCGTAAGGGTAAGGGTAAGGGTAAGGGTAAGCTTAAGGGTGAAAGCAAGGGTAAGGGTAAGGGTAAGGGTAAGGGTAAGGGTAAGGGTAAGGGTAAGGGTTAGGGTAAGGGTAAGCCTAAGGGTAAAAGCAAGGGTAAGGGTAAGGGTAAGGGTAAGGGTAAGGGTAAGGGTAAGGGTAAGGGTAAGGGTAAGGGTAAGGGTAAGCTTAAGGGTAAGGGTAAGGGTAAGGGTAAGCTTAAGGGTAAAAGCAAGGGTAAGGGTAAGGGTAAGGGTAAGGGTAAGGGTAAGCTTAAGGGTAAGGGTAAGGGTAAGGGTAAGCTTAAGGGTAAAAGCAAGGGTAAGGGTAAGGGTAAGGGTAAGGGTAAGGGTAAGGGTAAGGGTAAGGGTAAGGGTAAGGGTAAGGGTAAGGGTAAGGGTAAGGGTAAGGGTAAGGGTAAGGGAAAGCTTAAGGGTAAGGGTAAGGGTAAGGGTAAGGGTAAGCTTAAGGGTAAAAGCAAGGGTAAGGGTAAGGGTAAGGGTAAGGGTAAGGGTAAGGGTAAGCTTAAGGGTAAAAGCAAGGGTAAGGGTAAGGGTAAGGGTAAGGGTAAGGGTAAGGGTAAGGGTAAGGGTAAGGGTAAGCTTAAGGGTAAGGGTAAGGGTAAGGGTAAGGGTAAGCTTAAGGGTAAAAGCAAGGGTAAGGGTAAGGGTAAGGGTAAGGGTAAGGGTAAAGGTAAGGGTAAGCCTAAGGGTAAAAGCAAGGATAAGGGTAAGGGTAAGGGTAAGGTAAGGGTAAGGGTAAGGGTAAGGGTAAGGGTAAGCTTAAGGGTAAAAGCAAGGGTAAGGGTAAGGGTAAGGGTAAGAGTAAGGGTAAGGGTAAGGGTAAGGGTAAGGGTAAGGGTAAGGGTAAGGGTAAGCTTAAGGGTAAAAGCAAGGGTAAGGGTAAGGGTAAGGGTAAGGGTAAGGGTAAGGGTAAGGGTAAGGGTAAGCTTAAGGGTAAAAGCAAGGGTAAGGGTAAGGGTAAGGGTAAGGGTAAGGGTTGGGGTAAGGGTAAAGGTAAGGGTAAGCCTAAGGGTAAAAGCAAGGGTAAGGGTAAGGGTAAGGGTAAGGGTAAGGGTAAGGGTAAGGGTAAGGGTAAGGGTAAGGGTAAGGGTAAGGGTAAGGGTAAGAGTAAGGGTAAGGGTAAGGGTAAGCTTAAGGGTAAAAGCAAGGGTAAGGGTAAGGGTAAGGGTAAGGGTAAGCCTAAGGGTAAAAGCAAGGGTAAGGGTAAGGGTAAGGGTAAGGGTAAGGGTGAGCTTAAGGGTAAAAGCAAGGGTAAGGGTAAGGGTAAGGGTAAGGGTAAGGGTTATGGTAAGCTTAAGGGTAAAAGCAAGGGTAAGGGTAAGGGTAAGGGTAAGGGTAAGGGTAAGGGTAAGGGTAAGGGTAAGGGTAAGGGTAAGGGTAAAGGTAAGGGAAAGCCTAAGGGTAAAAGCAAGGGTAAGGGTAAGGGTAAGGGTAAGGGTTAGGGTAAGGGTAAGTGTAAGGGTAAGCTTAAGGGTAAAAGCAAGGGTTAGGGTAAGGGTAAAAGTAAGGGTAAGGGTAAGGGTAAGGGTAAGGGTAAGCTTAAGGGTAAAAGCAAGGGTAAGGGTAAGGGTAAGGGTAAGGGTAAGGGTAAGGGTAAGGGTAAGGGTAAGGGTAAAGGTAAGGGTAAGGGTAAGGGTAAGGGTAAGGGTAAGGGTAAGGGTAAGCTTAAGGGTTAAAGCAAGGGTAAGGGTTAGGGTAAGGGTAAGGGTAAGGGTAAGGGTAAGGGTAAGCTTAAGGGTAAAAGCAAGGGAAAGGGTAAGGGTAAGGGTAAGGGTAAGGGTAAGGGTAAGGGTAAGGGTAAGGGTAAGGGTAAGGGTAAGGGTAAGGGTAAGGGTAAGGGTAAGCTTAAGGGTAAAAGCAAGGGTAAGGGTAAGGGTAAGGGTAAGCGTAAGGGTAAGGGTAAGGGTAAGGGTAAGCTTAAGGGTGAAAGCAAGGGTAAGGGTGAGGGTAAGGGTAAGGGTAAGGGTAAGGGTAAGGGTAAGGGTTAGGGTAAGGGTAAGCCTAAGGGTAAAAGCAAGGGTAAGGGTAAGGGTAAGGGTAAGGGTAAGGGTAAGGGTAAGGGTAAGGGTAAGGGTAAGGGTAAGGGTAAGAGTAAGGGTAAGGGTAAGGGTAAGCTTAAGGGTAAAAGCAAGGGTAAGGGTAAGGGTAAGGGTAAGGGTAAGCCTAAGGGTAAAAGCAAGGGTAAGGGTAAGGGTAAGGGTAAGGGTAAGGGTAAGCTTAAGGGTAAAAGCAAGGGTAAAGGTAAGGGTAAGGGTAAGGGTAAGGGTAAGGGTAAGCTTAAGGGTAAAAGCAAGGTTAAGGGTAAGGGTAAGGGTAAGGGTAAGGGTAAGCTTAAGGGTAAAAGCAAGGGTAAAGGTAAGGGTAAGGGTAAGGGTAAGGGTAAGGGTAAGCTTAAGGGTAAAAGCAAGGGTAAGGGTAAGGGTAAGGGTAAGGGTAAGGGTAAGGGTAAGGGTAAGGGTAAGGGTAAGGGAAAGGGTAAAGGTAAGGGTAAGCCTAAGGGTAAAAGCAAGGGTAAGGGTAAGGGTAAGGGTAAGGGTAAGGGTAAGGGTAAGGGTAAGGGTAAGGGTAAGGGTAAGGGTAAGGGTAAGGGTAAGGGTAAGGGTAAGGGTAAGGGTAAGGGTAAGGGTAAGGGTAAGGGTAAGGGTAAGGGTAAGGGTAAGGGTAAGGGTAAGGGTAAGGGTAAGGGTAAGGGTAAGGGTAAGGGTAAGGGTAAGGGTAAGGGTAAGGGTAAGGGTAAGCTAAAGGGTAAAAGCAAGGGTAAGGGTTAGGGTAAGGGTAAGGGTAAGGGTAAGGGTAAGGGTAAGCTTAAGGGTAAAAGCAAGGGTAAGGGTAAGGGTAAGGGTAAGGGTAAGGGTAAGGGTAAGGGTAAGGGTAAGGGTAAGGGTAAAGGTAAGGGTAAGCCTAAGGGTAAAAGCAGGGTAAGGGTAAGGGTAAGGGTAAGGGTAAGGGTAAGGGTAAGGGTAAGGGTAAGGGTAAGGGTAAGGGTAAGGGTAAGGGTAAGGGTAAGCTTAAGGGTATAAGCAAGGGTAAGGGTAAGGGTAAGGGTAAGGGTAAGGGTGAGGGTAAGGGTAAGGGTAAGGGTAAGGGTAAGGGTAAGCTTAAGGGTAAAAGCAAGGGTAAGGGTAAGGGTAAGGGTAAGGGTAAGGGTAAGGGTAAGGGTAAGGGTAAGCTTAAGGGTAAAAGCATGGGTAAGGGTAAGGGTAAGGGTAAGGGTAAGGGTAAGGGTAAGGGTAAGGGTAAGGGTAAGGGTAAGGGTAAAGGTAAGGGTAAGCCTAAGGGTAAAAGCAAGGGTGAGGGTAAGGGTAAGGGTAAGGGTAAGGGTAAGGGTAAGGGTAAGGGTAAGGGTAAGGGTAAGGGTAAGTGTAAGGGTAAGCTTAAGGGTAAAAGCAAGGGTAAGGGTAAGGGTAAGGGTAAGGGTAAGCCTAAGGGTAAAAGCAAGGGCAAGGGTAAGGGTAAGGGTAAGGGTAAGCTTAAGGGTAAAAGCAAGGGTAAGGGTAAGGGTAAGGGTAAGGGTAAGGGTAAGGGTAAGCTTAAGGGTAAAAGCAAGGGTAAGGGTAAGGGTATGGGTAAGGGTAAGGGTAAGGGTAAAGGTAAGGGTAAGCCTAAGGGTAAAAGCAAGGGTAAGGGTAACGGTAAGGGTAAGGGTAAGGGTAAGGGTAAGGGTAAGGGTAAGGGTAAGGGTAAGGGTAAGGGTAAGGGTAAGGGTAAGCTTAAGGGTAAAAGCAAGGGTAAGGGTAAGGGTAAGGGAAAGGGTAAGGGTAAGGGTAAGGGTAAGCTTAAGGATAAAAGCAAGGGTAAGGGTAAGGGTAAGGGTAAGGGTAAGGGTAAGGGTAAACTTAAGGGTAAAAGCAAGGGTAAGGGTAAGGGTAAGGGTAAGGGTAAGCTTAAGGGTAAAAGCAAGGGTAAGGGTAAGGGTAAGGGTAAGGGTAAGGGTAAGGGTAAGGGTAAGGGTAAGGGTAAGGGTAAAGGTAAGGGTAAGCCTAAGGGTAAAAGCAAGGGTAAGGGTAAGGGTAAGGGTAAGGGTAAGGGTAAGGGTAAGGGTAAGGGTAAGGGTAAGGGTAAGGGTAAGGGTAAGGGTAAGGGTAAGGGTAAGGGTAAGGGTAAGGGTAAGGGTAAGGGTAAGGGTAAGCTTAAGGGTAAAAGCAAGGGTGAGGGTAAGGGTAAGGGTAAGGGTAAGGGTAAGGGTAAGGGTAAGGGTAAGGGTAAGGGTAAGGGTAAGGGTAAGGGTAAGGGTAAGGGTAAGGGTAAGCCTAAGGGTAAAAGCAAGGGTAAGGGTAAGGGTAAGGGTAAGGGTAAGGGTAAGCTTAAGGGTAAAAGCAAGGGTAAGGGTAAGGGTAAGGGTAAGGGTAAGGGTAAGGGTAAGCTTAAGGGTGAAAGCAAGGGTAAGGGTAAGGGTAAGGGTAAGGGTAAGGGTAAGGGTAAGGGTAAAGGTAAGGGTAAGCCTAAGGGTAAAAGCAAGGGTATGGGTAAGGGTAAGGGTAAGGGTAAGGGTAAGGGTAAGGGTAAGGGTAAGGGTAAGGGTAAGGGTAAGGGTAAGGGTAAGGGTAAGCTTAAGGGTAAAAGCAAGGGTAAGGGTAAGGGTAAGGGTAAGGGTAAGGGTAAGGGTAAGGGTAAGGGTAAGGGTAAGGGTAAGGGTAAGCTTAAGGGTAAAAGCAAGGGTAAGGGTAAGGGTAAGGGTAAGGGTAAGGGTAAGGGTAAGGGTAAGGGTAAGGGTAAGGGTAAGCTTAAGGGTAAAAGCAACGGTAAGGGTAAGGGTAAGGGTAAGGGTAAGGGTAAGGGTAAGGGTAAGGGTAAGGGTAAGGGTAAGGGTAAGGGTAAGGGTAAGGGTAAGGGTAAGCTTAAGGGTAAAAGCAAGGGTAAGGGTAAGGGTAAGGGTAAGGGTAAGGGTAAGGGTAAGGGTAAGGGTAAGCCTAAGGGTAAAAGCAAGGGTAAGGGTAAGGGTAAAAGCAAGGGTAAGGGTAAGGGTAAGGGTAAGGGTAAGGGTAAGGGTAAGGGTAAGGGTAAGGGTAAGGGTAAGGGTAAGGGTAAGCTTAAGGGTAAAAGCAAGGGTAAGGGTAAGGGTAAGGGTAAGGGTAAGGGTAAGTGTAAGCTTAAGGGTAAAAGCAAGGGTAAGGGTAAGGGTAAGGGTAAAGGTAAGCGTAAGCCTTAGGGTAAAAGCAAGGGTAAGGGTAAGGGTAAGGGTAAGGGTAAGGGTAAGGGTAAGGGTAAGGGTAAGCTTAAGGGTAAAAGCAAGGGTAAGGGTAAGGGTAAGGGTAAGGGTAAGGGTAAGGGTAAGGGTAAGGGTAAGGGTAAGGGTAAGCTTAAGGGTAAAAGCAAGGGAAAGGGTAAGGGTAAGGGAAAGGGTAAGGGTAAGGGTAAGGGTAAGGGTAAGGGTAAGCTTAAGGGTAAAAGCAAGGGTAAGGGTTAGGGTAAGGGTAAGGGTAAGGGTAAGGGTAAGCTTGAGGGTAAAAGCAAGGGTAAGGGTAAGGGTAAGGGTAAGGGTAAAGGTAAGGGTAAGCCTAAGGGTAAAAGCAAGGGTAAGGGTAAGGGTAAGGGTAAGGGTAAGGGTAAGGGTAAGGGTAAGGGTAAGGGTAAGGGTAAGGGTAAGGGTAAGGGTAAGGGTAAGGGTAAGGGTAAGGGTAAGCTTAAGGGTATAAGCAAGGGTAAGGGTAAGGGTAAGGGTGAGGGTAAGGGTGAGGGTAAGGGTAAGCTTAAGGGTAAAAGCAAGGGTAAGGGTAAGGGTAAGGCTAAGGGTAAGGGTAAGGGTAAGGGTAAGGGTAAGGGTAAGCTTAAGGGTAAAAGCAAGGGTAAGGGTAAGGGTAAGGGTAAGGGTAAGGGTAAGAGTAAGGGTAAGGGTAAGGGTAAGGGTAAGGGTAAGGGTAAGGGTAAGGGTAAGGGTAAGGGTAAGGGTAAGGGTAAGGGTAAAGGTTAGGGTAAGCCTAAGGGTAAAAGCAAGGGTAAGGGTAAAGGTAAGGGTAAGGGTAAGGGTAAGGGTAAGGGTAAGGGTAAGGGTAAGGGTAAGGGTAAGGGTAAGGGTAAGGGTAAGGGTAAGCTTAACGGTAAAAGCAAGGGTAAGGGTAAGGGTAAGGGTAAGGGTAAGCCTAAGGGTAATACAAGGGTAAGGGTAAGGGTAAGGGTAAGGGTAAGCTTAAGGGTAAAAGCAAGGGTAAGGGTAAGGGTAAGGGTGAGGGTAAGGGTAAGCTTAAGGGTTAAAGCAAGTGTAAGGGTAAGGGTAAGGGTAAGGGTAAGGGTAAGGGTAAAGGTAAGGATAAGCCTAAGGGTAAAAGCAAGGGTAAGGGTAAGGGTAAGGGTAAGGGTAAGGGTAAGGGTAAGGGTAAGGGTAAGGGTAAGGGTAAGGGTAAGGGTAAGGGTAAGGGTAAGGGTAAGGGTAAGGGTAAGCTTAAGGGTAAAAGCAAGGGTAAGGGTAAGGGTAAGGGTAAGGGTAAGGGTAAGGGTAAGGGTAAGGGTAAGGGTAAGGGTAAGGGTAAGCTTAAGGGTAAAAGCAAGGGTAAAAGTAAGGGTAAGGGTGAGGGTAAGGGTAAGGGTAAGGGTAAGGGTAAGCTTAAGGGTAAAAGCAAGGGTAAGGGTAAGGGTAAGGGTAAGGGTAAGGGTAAGGGTAAGGGTAAGGGTAAGCTTAAGGGTAAAAGCAAGGGTAAGGGTAAGGGTAAGGGTAAGGGTAAGGGTAAGGGTAAGGGTAAGGGTAAGGGTAAAGGTAAGGGTAAGCCTAAGGGTAAAAGCAAGGGTAAGGGTAAGGGTTTGGGTTAGGGTAAGGGTAAGGGTAAGGGTAAGGGTAAGGGTAAGGGTAAGGGTAAGTGTAAGGGTAAGGGTAAGGATAAGCTTAAGGGTAAAAGCAAGGGTAAGGGTAAGGGTAAGGGTAAGGGTAAGGGTAAGGGTAAGGGTAAGCTTAAGGGTAAGGGTAAGTGTAAGGGTAAAGGTAAGGGTAAGCCTAAGGCTGAAAGCAAGGGTAAGGGTAAGGGTTAGGGTAAGGGTAAGGGTAAGGGTAAAGGTAAGGGTAAGGGTAAGTGTAAGGGTTAGGGTAAGGGTAAGCTTAAGGGTAAAAGCAAGGGTAAGGCTAAGGGTAAGGGTAAGGGTAAGGGTAAGGGTAAGGGTAAGGGTAAGGGTAAGGGTAAGGGTAAGGGTAAGCTTAAGGGTAAGGGTAAGGGTAAGGGTAAGGGTAAGCCTAAGGGTAAAAGCAAGGGTAAGGGTAAGGGTAAGGGTAAGGGTAAGCTTAAGGGTAAAAGCAAGGGTAAGGGTAAGGGTAAGGGTAAGGGTAAGGGTAAGGGTAAGCTTAAGGGTAAAAGCAAGGGTAAGGGTAAGGGTAAGGGTAAGGGTAAGGGTAAGGGTAAGGGTAAGGGTAAGGGTAAGGGTAAAGGTAAGGGTAAGCCTAAGGGTAAAAGCAAGGGTAAGGGTAAGGGTAAGGGTAAGGGTAAGGGTAAGGGTAAGGGTAAGGGTAAGGGTAAGGGTAAGGGTAAGGGTAAGGGTAAGCTTAAGGGTAAAAGCAAGGGTAAGGGTAAGGGTAAGGGTAAGGGTAAGGGTAAGGGTAAGGGTAAGGGTAAGGGTAAGGGTAAGGGTAAGGGTAAGGGTAAGGGTAAGGGTAAGGGTAAGGGTAAGGGTAAGGGTAAGGGTAAGGGTAAGCTTAAGGGTAAAAGCAAGGGTGAGGGTAAGGGTAAGGGTAAGGGTAAGGGTAAGGGTAAGGGTAAGGGTAAGCTTAAGGGTAGAAGCAAGGGTAAGGGTAAGGGTAAGGGTAAGGGTAAGGGTAAAGGTAAGGGTAAGCCTAAGGGTAAAAGCAAGGGTAAGGGTAAGGGTAAGGGTAAGGGTAAGGGTAAGGGTAAGGGTAAGGGTAAGGGTAAGGGTAAGGGTAAGGGTAAGGGTAAGGGTAAGGGTAAGGGTAAGGGTAAGGGTAAGGGTAAGGGTAAGCTTAAGGGTAAAAGCAAGGGTGAGGGTAAGGGTAAGGGTAAGGGTAAGGGTAAGGGTAAGGGTAAGGGTAAGGGTAAGGGTAAGGGTAAGGGTAAGGGTAAGGGTAAGGGTAAGGGTAAGCCTAAGGGTAAAAGCAAGGGTAAGGGTAAGGGTAAGGGTAAGGGTAAGGGTAAGCTTAAGGGTAAAAGCAAGGGTAAGGGTAAGGGTAAGGGTAAGGGTAAGGGTAAGGGTAAGGGTAAGGGTAAAGGTAAGGGTAAGCCTAAGGGTAAAAGCAAGGGTATGGGTAAGGGTAAGGGTAAGGGTAAGGGTAAGGGTAAGGGTAAGGGTAAGGGTAAGGGTAAGGGTAAGGGTAAGGGTAAGGGTAAGCTTAAGGGTAAAAGCAAGGGTAAGGGTAAGGGTAAGGGTAAGGGTAAGGGTAAGGGTAAGGGTAAGGGTAAGGGTAAGCTTAAGGGTAAAAGCAAGGGTAAGGGTAAGGGTAAGGGTAAGGGTAAGGGTAAGGGTAAGGGTAAGGGTAAGGGTAAGGGTAAGGGTAAGCTTAAGGGTAAAAGCAACGGTAAAGGTAAGGGTAAGGGTAAGGGTAAGGGTAAGGGTAAGGGTAAGGGTAAGGGTAAGGGTAAGGGTAAGGGTAAGCTTAAGGGTAAAAGCAAGGGTAAGGGTAAGGGTAAGGGTAAGGGTAAGGGTAAGGGTAAGGGTAAGGGTAAGGGTAAGCCTAAGGGTAAAAGCAAGGGTAAGGGTAAGGGTAAAAGCAAGGGTAAGGGTAAGGGTAAGGGTAAGGGTAAGGGTAAGGGTAAGGGTAAGGGTAAGGGTAAGGGTAAGGGTAAGGGTAAGGGTAAGGGTAAGCTTAAGGGTAAAAGCAAGGGTAAGGGTAAGGGTAAGGGTAAGGGTAAGTGTAAGCTTAAGGGTAAAAGCAAGGGTAAGGGTAAGGGTAAGGGTAAAGGTAAGCGTAAGCCTTAGGGTAAAAGCAAGGGTAAGGGTAAGGGTAAGGGTAAGGGTAAGGGTAAGGGTAAGGGTAAGCTTAAGGGTAAAAGCAAGGGTAAGGGTAAGGGTAAGGGTAAGGGTAAGGGTAAGGGTAAGGGTAAGGGTAAGGGTAAGGGTAAGGGTAAGCTTAAGGGTAAAAGCAAGGGTAAGGGTAAGGGTAAGGGAAAGGGTAAGGGTAAGGGTAAGGGTAAGGGTAAGGGTAAGCTTAAGGGTAAAAGCAAGGGTAAGGGTTAGGGTAAGGGTAAGGGTAAGGGTAAGGGTAAGCTTGAGGGTAAAAGCAAGGGTAAGGGTAAGGGTAAGGGTAAGGGTAAAGGTAAGGGTAAGCCTAAGGGTAAAAGCAAGGGTAAGGGTAAGGGTAAGGGTAAGGGTAAGGGTAAGGGTAAGGGTAAGGGTAAGGGTAAGGGTAAGGGTAAGGGTAAGGGTAAGGGTAAGCTTAAGGGTATAAGCAAGGGTAAGGGTAAGGGTAAGGGTGAGGGTAAGGGTGAGGGTAAGGGTAAGCTTAAGGGTAAAAGCAAGGGTAAGGGTAAGGGTAAGGGTAAGGGTAAGGGTAAGGGTAAGGGTAAGGGTAAGGGTAAGCTTAAGGGTAAAAGCAAGGGTAAGGGTAAGGGTAAGGGTAAGGGTAAGGGTAAGGGTAAGGGCAAGGGTAAGGGTAAGGGTAAGGGTAAGGGTAAGGGTAAGGGTAAGGGTAAGGGTAAGGGTAAGGGTAAGGGTAAAGGTTAGGGTAAGCCTAAGGGTAAAAGCAAGGGTAAGGGTAAAGGTAAGGGTAAGGGTAAGGGTAAGGGTAAGGGTAAGGGTAAGGGTAAGGGTAAGGGTAAGGGTAAGGGTAAGGGTAAGGGTAAGCTTAACGGTAAAAGCAAGGGTAAGGGTAAGGGTAAGGGTAAGGGTAAGCCTAAGGGTAAAACAAGGGTAAGGGTAAGGGTAAGGGTAAGGGTAAGGGTAAGCTTAAGGGTAAAAGCAAGGGTAAGGGTAAGGGTAAGGGTGAGGGTAAGGGTAAGCTTAAGGGTTAAAGCAAGTGTAAGGGTAAGGGTAAGGGTAAGGGTAAGGGTAAGGGTAAAGGTAAGGATAAGCCTAAGGGTAAAAGCAAGGGTAAGGGTAAGGGTAAGGGTAAGGGTAAGGGTAAGGGTAAGGGTAAGGGTAAGGGTAAGGGTAAGGGTAAGGGTAAGCTTAAGGGTAAAAGCAAGGGTAAGGGTAAGGGTAAGGGTAAGGGTAAGGGTAAGGGTAAGGGTAAGGGTAAGGGTAAGGTTAAGGGTAAGCTTAAGGGTAAAAGCAAGGGTAAAAGTAAGGGTAAGGGTGAGGGTAAGGGTAAGGGTAAGGGTAAGGGTAAGCTTAAGGGTAAAAGCAAGGGTAAGGGTAAGGGTAAGGGTAAGGGTAAGGGTAAGGGTAAGGGTAAGGGTAAGCTTAAGGGTAAAAGCAAGGGTAAGGGTAAGGGTAAGGGTAAGGGTAAGGGTAAGGGTAAGGGTAAGGGTAAGGGTAAGGGTAAAGGTAAGGGTAAGCCTAAGGGTAAAAGCAAGGGTAAGGGTAAGGGTTAGGGTAAGGGTAAGGGTAAAGGTAAGGGTAAGGGTAAGGGTAAGGGTAAGGGTAAGTGTAAGGGTAAGGGTAAGGGTAAGCTTAAGGGTAAAAGCAAGGGTAAGGGTAAGGGTAAGGGTAAGGGTAAGGGTAAGGGTAAGGGTAAGCTTAAGGGTAAGGGTAAGTGTAAGGGTAAAGGTAAGGGTAAGCCTAAGGCTGAAAGCAAGGGTAAGGGTAAGGGTTAGGGTAAGGGTAAGGGTAAGGGTAAAGGTAAGGGTAAGGGTAAGTGTAAGGGTTAGGGTAAGGGTAAGCTTAAGGGTAAAAGCAAGGGTAAGGGTAAGGGTAAGGGTAAGGGTAAGGGTAAGGGTAAGGGTAAGGGTAAGGGTAAGCTTAAGGGTAAGGGTAAGGGTAAGGGTAAGGGTAAGCCTAAGGGTAAAAGCAAGGGTAAGGGTAAGGGTAAGGGTAAGGGTAAGCTTAAGGGTAAAAGCAAGGGTAAGGGTAAGGGTAAGGGTAAGGGTAAGGGTAAGGGTAAGCTTAAGGGTAAAAGCAAGGGTAAGGGTAAGGGTAAGGGTAAGGGTAAGGGTAAGGGTAAGGGTAAGGGTAAGGGTAAGGGTAAAGGTAAGGGTAAGCCTAAGGGTAAAAGCAAGGGTAAGGGTAAGGGTAAGGGTAAGGGTAAGGGTAAGGGTAAGGGTAAGGGTAAGGGTAAGGGAAAGGGTAAGCTTAAGGGTAAAAGCAAGGGTAAGGGTAAGGGTAAGGGTAAGGGTAAGGGTAAGGGTAAGGGTAAGGGTAAGGGTAAGGGTAAGGGTAAGGGTAAGGGTAAGGGTAAGGGTAAGGGTAAGGGTAAGGGTAAGGGTAAGGGTAAGGGTAAGGGTAAGCTTAAGGGTAAAAGCAAGGGTGAGGGTAAGGGTAAGGGTAAGGGTAAGGGTAAGGGTAAGGGTAAGGGTAAGCTTAAGGGTAAAAGCAAGGGTAAGGGTAAGGGTAAGGGTAAGGGTAAGGGTAAGGGTAAGGGTAAGGGTAAGCTTAAGGGTAAGGATAAGGGTAAGGGTAAAAGCAAGGGTAAGGGTAAGGGTAAGGGTAAGGGTAAGGGTAAGCTTAAGGGTAAAAGCAAGGGTAAGGGTAAGGGTAAGGGTAAGGGTAAGGGTAAGGGTAAGGGTAAGGGTAAGCTTAAGGGTAAGGGTAAGGGTAAGGGTAAGGGTAAGCTTAAGGGTAAAAGCAAGGGTAAGGGTAAGGGTGAGGGTAAGGGTAAGGGTAAGGGTAAGGGTAAGGGTAAGGGTAAGGGTAAGGGTAAGCTTAAGGGTAAAAGCAAGGGTAGGGGAAAGGGTAAGGGTAAGGGTAAGGGTAAGGGTAAGGGTAAGGGTAAGGGTAAGCTTAAGGGTAAAAGCAAGGGTAAGGGTAAGAGTAAGGGTAAGGGTAAGGGTAAGGGTAAGGGTAAGGGTAAGGGTAAGGGTAAAGGTAAGGGTAAGCCTAAGGGTAAAAGCAAGGGTAAGGGTAAGGGTAAGGGTAGGGTAAGGGTAAGAGTAAGGGTAAGGGTAAGGGTAAGGGTAAGCTTAAGGGTAAAAGCAAGGGTAAGGGTAAGGGTAAGGGTAAGGGTAAGCCTAAGGGTAAAAGCAAGGGTAAGGGTAAGGGTAAGGGTAAGGGTAAGGGTAAGCTTAAGGGTAAAAGCAAGGGTGAGGGTAAGGGTAAGGGTAAGGGTAAGGGTAAGGGTAAGGGTAAGGGTAAGGGTAAGCTTAAGGGTAAAAGCAAGGGTGAGGGTAAGGGTAAGGGTAAGGGTAAGGGTAAGGGTAAGGGTAAGGGTGAGGTTAAGGGTAAGCTTAAGGGTAAAAGCAAGGGTGAGGGTAAGGGTAAGGGTAAGGGTAAGGGTAAGGGTAAGGGTAAGGGTAAGGGTAAGGGTAAAGGTAAGGGTAAGGGTAAGGGTAAGGGTAAGGGTAAGGATAAGGGTAAGGGTAAGGGTAAGGGTAAGGGTAAGGGAAAGGGTAAGGGTAAGGGTAAGGGTAAGCTTAAGGGTAAAAGCAAGGGTAAGGGTAAGGGTAAGGGTACGGGTAAGCCTAAGGGTAAAAGCAAGGGTAAGGGTAAGGGTAAGGGTAAGGGTAAGGGTAAGCTTAAAGGTAAAAGCAAGGGTAAGGGTAAGGGTAAGGGAAAGGGTAAGGGTAAGGGTAAGCTTAAGGGTAAAAGCAAGGGTGAGGGTAAGGGTAAGGGTAAGGGTAAGGGTAAGGGTAAGGGTAAGGGTAAGGGTAAAGGTAAGGGTAAGCCTTAGGGTAAAAGCAAGGGTAAGGGTAAGGGTAAGGGTAAGGGTAAGGGTAAGGGTAAGGGTAAGGGTAAGGGTAAGGGTAAGGGTAAGGGTAAGGGTAAGCTTAAGGGTAAAAGCAAGGGTAAGGGTAAGGGTAAGGGTAAGGGTAAGGGTAAGGGTAAGGGTAAGGGTAAGCTTAAGGGTAAGGGTAAGGGTAAGGGTAAGGGTAAGCTCAAGGGTAAAAGCAAGGGTAAGGGTAAGGGTAAGGGTAAGGGTAAGGGTAAGCTTAAGGGTAAAAGCAAGGGTAAGGGTAAGGGTAAGGGTAAGGGTAAGGGTAAGGGTAAGGGTAAGGGTCAGGGTAAGGGTAAGCTTAAGGGTAAGGGTAAGGGTAAGGGTAAGGGTAAGCTTAAGGGTAAAAGCAAGGGTAAGGGTAAGGGTAAGGGTAAGGGTAAGGGTAAGGGTAAGGGTAAGGGTAAGCTTAAGGGTAAGGGTAAGGGTAAGGGTAAGGGTAAGCTTAAGGGTAAAAGCAAGGGTAAGGGTAAGGGTAAGGGTAAGGGTAAGGGTAAGCTTAAGGGTAAGGGTAAGGGTAAGGGTAAGGGTAAGGGTAAGGGTAAGGGTAAGGGTAAGCTTAAGGGTAAAAGCAAGGGTAAGGGTAAGGGTAAGGGTAAGGGTAAGGGTAAGGGTAAGGGTAAGGGTAAGGGTAAGGGTAAGGGTAAGGGTAAGGGTAAGGGTAAGGGTAAGGGTAAGGGTAAGGGTAAGGGTAAGGGTAAGCTTAAGGGTAAAAGCAAGGGTGAGGGTAAGGGTAAGGGTAAGGGTAAGGGTAAGGGTAAGGGTAAGGGTAAGCTTAAGGGTAAAAGCAAGGGTAAGGGTAAGGGTAAGGGTAAGGGTAAGCCTAAGGGTAAAAGCAAGGGTAAGGGTAAGGGTAAGGGTAAGGGTGAGGGTAAGCTTAAGGGTAAAAGCAAGGGTAAGGGTAAGGGTAAGGGTAAGGGTAAGGGTAAGGGTAAGGGTAAGGGTAAGGGTAAGCTTAAGGGTAAAAGCAAGGGTGAGGGTAAGGGTAAGGGTAAGGGTAAGGGTAAGGGTAAGGGTGAGGTTAAGGGTAAGCTTAAGGGTAAAAGCAAGGGTGAGGGTAAGGGTAAGGGTAAGGGTAAGGGTAAGGGTAAGGGTAAGGGTAAGGGTAAGGGTAAGGGTAAAGGTAAGGGTAAGGGTAAGGGTAAGGGTAAGGGTAAGGGTAAGGGTAAGGGTAAGGGTAAGGGTAAGGGTAAGGGAAAGGGTAAGGGTAAGGGTAAGGGTAAGCTTAAGGGTAAAAGCAAGGGTAAGGGTAAGGGTAAGGGTACGGGTAAGCCTAAGGGTAAAAGCAAGGGTAAGGGTAAGGGTAAGGGTAAGGGTAAGGGTAAGCTTAAAGGTAAAAGCAAGGGTAAGGGTAAGGGTAAGGGAAAGGGTAAGGGTAAGGGTAAGCTTAAGGGTAAAAGCAAGGGTGAGGGTAAGGGTAAGGGTAAGGGTAAGGGTAAGGGTAAGGGTAAGGGTAAGGGTAAAGGTAAGGGTAAGCCTTAGGGTAAAAGCAAGGGTAAGGGTAAGGGTAAGGGTAAGGGTAAGGGTAAGGGTAAGGGTAAGGGTAAGGGTAAGGGTAAGGGTAAGGGTAAGGGTAAGCTTAAGGGTAAAAGCAAGGGTAAGGGTAAGGGTAAGGGTAAGGGTAAGGGTAAGGGTAAGGGTAAGGGTAAGCTTAAGGGTAAGGGTAAGGGTAAGGGTTAGGGTAAGCTCAAGGGTAAAAGCAAGGGTAAGGGTAAGGGTAAGGGTAAGGGTAAGGGTAAGCTTAAGGGTAAAAGCAAGGGTAAGGGTAAGGGTAAGGGTAAGGGTAAGGGTAAGGGTAAGGGTAAGGGTCAGGGTAAGGGTAAGCTTAAGGGTAAGGGTAAGGGTAAGGGTAAGGGTAAGCTTAAGGGTAAAAGCAAGGGTAAGGGTAAGGGTAAGGGTAAGGGTAAGGGTAAGGGTAAGGGTAAGGGTAAGCTTAAGGGTAAGGGTAAGGGTAAGGGTAAGGGTAAGCTTAAGGGTAAAAGCAAGGGTAAGGGTAAGGGTAAGGGTAAGGGTAAGGGTAAGCTTAAGGGTAAGGGTAAGGGTAAGGGTAAGGGTAAGGGTAAGGGTAAGGGTAAGGGTAAGCTTAAGGGTAAAAGCAAGGGTAAGGGTAAGGGTAAGGGTAAGGGTAAGGGTAAGGGTAAGGGTAAGGGTAAGGGTAAGGGTAAGGGTAAGGGTAAGGGTAAGGGTAAGGGTAAGGGTAAGGGTAAGGGTAAGGGTAAGGGTAAGGGTAAGGGTAAGGGTAAGCTTAAGGGTAAAAGCAAGGGTGAGGGTAAGGGTAAGGGTAAGGGTAAGGGTAAGGGTAAGGGTAAGGGTAAGCTTAAGGGTAAAAGCAAGGGTAAGGGTAAGGGTAAGGGTAAGGGTAAGGGTAAAGGTAAGGGTAAGCCTAAGGGTAAAAGCAAGGGTAAGGGTAAGGGTAAGGGTAAGGGTAAGGGTAAGGGTAAGGGTAAGGGTAAGGGTAAGGGTAAGGGTAAGGGTAAGGGTAAGGGTAAGCTTAAGGGTAAAAGCAAGGGTGAGGGTAAGGGTAAGGGTAAGGGTAAGGGTAAGGGTAAGGGTAAGGGTAAGGGTAAGGGTAAGGGTAAGGGTAAGGGTAAGGGTAAGGGTAAGGGTAAGCCTAAGGGTAAA